>OY992895.1:13009964-13099964 GCA_963921405.1 Cepaea hortensis
AATCAGGACTAAAGTGGGGATTATTACAGTGCTAGATTTTATCAGTAAACAGCATGTTAAATGGTTTTGCCATGTACTAGACTACCAACTAACAGTATACAACAACAAGCAATGATGTACAGACCAAATAGAAGCAGAAGAAGAGGCCGGCCACGTAAAAGACGAGCGGAGGGAATAACAGTGTCCATGGAAATATCGATACATGAAGCCCATAAGCGGGCACTCTCACGATGTTTATACTTCACCTCGACACCGCAAGGTACAAGAAGAACACGATGAGATGAGATGAGATAAGATGATGAGATATCGCCATATTCTGACAATTTGACATACGTGATTCCTCGATAATTTAGGTTTATTAAAGGCGTTCTTCTTCTGCACCGTATTGTTTTAATGTCATAAACGGAATTGTCTGTCTGAACAGTGGTTTTGACATCATACACCAAAGTGTCTGCCCGCACAGTGTTGTGTTAATGTTATATACAGAATTGTCTTCCCGGACTCTGTAGTGCGTGTCATACACGGACATGTCCGCCTGCACTCTGTAGTTCTAAGTTCATACACGGACATGACTGTTGGCGTTTCATCCACTCAGTGGCGTCACTGGGGTTGGTGTCACCCAGTGCGGTAAACTCTTGGTGTCACCCCTCTAGACTTTCACCATGGTCTTCTTCCGAGTGTTCCTGTACCATATATAATCGCATATAGTAATGTTTGTAAAATAAGTCAAAAAGTTAATAAGGACATAAGAAAGAAAACAAATTGAACAATATAACTTCAATACTTCAGGTAAAACATAAATAAAGAATTTCGACAAACTCGGACAAAGTTAAATTTTTGTTATTTTGCTATGTTTGCTTTGTCAAATTTGCAATTTTTTTTTATTTTGGTGTCACCCCTTGATGGTGTCACCCGGTGCGGTCCGCACCCCCCCCCGCACCCCCCTAGTGACGCCCCTGCATCCACTGAACCCAGGGAAACAGTCCGTCTGTGTTTCAACCACCATACACAGGGAAACAGTCCGTCTGTGTTTCAACCACTATACAAAGGGAAACAGTCCGTCTGTGTTTCAACTACCATACAAAGGGAAACAGTCCGTCTGTGTTTCAACCACCATACAAAGGGAAACAGTCCGTCTGTGTTTCTACCACCATACACAGGGAAACAGTCCGTCTGTGTTTCAACCACCATACACAGGGAAACAGTCCGTCTGTGTTTCTACCACCATACAAAGGGAAACAGTCCGTCTGTGTTTCAACCACCATACAAAGGGAAACATTCCGTCTGTGTTGCAACCACCATACACAGGGAAACAGTCCGTCTGTGTTTCAACCACTATACAAAGGGAAACAGTCCGTCTGTGTTTCAACCACCATACACAGGGAAACAGTCCGTCTGTGTTTCAACCACCATACACAGGGAAACAGTCCGTCTGTGTTTCAACCACTATACAAAGGGAAACAGTCCGTCTGTGTTTCAACCACCATACACAGGGAAACAGTCCGTCTGTTTCAACCACTATACAAAGGGAAACTGTCCGTCTGTGTTTCAACCACCATACACAGGGAAACAGTCCGTCTGTGTTTCAACCACCATACACAGGGAAACAGTCCGTCTGTGTTTCAACCACTATACAAAGGGAAACAGTCCGTCTGTGTTTCAACCACCATACAAAGGGATACAGTCCGTCTGTAAGGATTTTATGTGTTAAGCAGTAGGACATTTTCGTCAGAAGCCTGTCTTTGATATCTATACCAAAGGGGTTTGTACGTCTGTACCATGTACTTGATAGCTGTACCAATGGGAATTGTCCGTCTGTACTCTTGCCTTCATTCTTTGCCTACCCAAACACTTAGAACTATAATGGCCATAATTAGAACAAAAGAAGCATTTAACAGCACGTTTGTAAGAATTTAGTTTGTTTGCCTGCTTCTTCATCATCATTTCTAGATGAGCAGGATAAGAGGGACTCTTATCACACATGGCGTAACTTGGATGAAATAATTTACAGTAACCGCACTGTGGTGGCTTCTGATACGGCTTATCTGTCTTTTGATAGTCTTTTTGCTTGTAAGACCTGCTTGGTATGTTTTTGACAAAGGCAGTAATTTCAGTATCATGCATGGATGTTTTAAATACGTCCCTGTTTGAGGAAAAATAGGCAGACCCTCGTTTTTCGAGTTGTTCTATGGATTCAATGTCTGCTTGCTGGAGGAACTTAGCAAAAGGAGTAGGAACGGTGGATATCACTTTATCCATCACAATTAAGTCTTCCAATTTGTCAAAGGTCTTTCCCACTTTCGCTGTTCTAAGCCATTTTTTAAATATACTCTGGACATTTGATACGTAATCTAGGAACGTTTCAGTAGCTTTTGGCTTTATCTGTGAAAACTGGATCTGATATCCAGCAGCATCGAGGAGAAAATGCTGCATTATCCTATCATAAATGTACTGATAGTTACTTCTTAGTTCTGATGGTATAGATTCTATGACCTTTAATGGCTCCCCACTGAGATTTCTCATATAGATCATCGCCCAATCATTTAATGGTATGTTCTGAGTTCTAAGCTGGAACTCTATATTCTCAATCCAAGCTGATATTGAATCGCCTTGACTGAAGGGCTTGATTAACCCTTTATATTTGGAGAATTTATTTTGTTCTTCCTGACTTTTCAATTTAGTAGAGGCTATCTGGGTGTTAGAGTCAATCTCCATTTCTTTCATCTTTAATTTCGTTTGTGACTCTACGTCCATTTGTTTATGCTTGGTGGCATCTTCCATCTCTATCTGTTTTTGTTTTGTGGCATCGTCCATCTCTATTTGTTTCTGTCTTATTTCCAATTCCTTCTGTTTAGTGTTTTCTTGCAACTGTATCTGTTTTTGGTTTACTTCCAATTCTTTCTGTTTAGTGATTTCTTCCAACTCCTTCATCTCTTTTTGATGTTGTCTTTCCAATGCTCTTTGGTCTCTCTCTAGAGCAGCTTTTCTCTCCATCTCTTCTCTGTATGTTTCGTTTGCCCATTTCTCCAGTTTTTCTCCAGTATATTCTAGTTCTTTACCAGCCTGGATGAAGTCATGTAATGATGACATTGTAAGTCTTTATGGTATTTGACAATTGATAGCAAAATATTTTTCAGTACAATTTCACAGTTGCTGAAAAAAAAGGATGCTTTTGTTAAGGGTGCATATCAAAATTAGAGAAAATATATACTCATCTAATCTTGGAGCAAAATACGGCACTCGGGATGTTTCGCCGCTGTCTTTCGTACACACGCCTGATCGACTTGCGTTTATATCTGATGTTTCTGTTTAATGGAACATCCACATTTTAGCAACAAGAATGTAATGTGCAATACATGGTGTTAATTGACATGTCATAGTTTCAACGGACGATTAACATCAAATGTGATATAAATGATAATGATTAATGTAGATGATATGAATGTATGATAGTCTAAATGAACGTCAATGACTGTCAATGTCGTCTTGTCTTCACTTTCTAATTTCCCTGTATAACTTTTAGCCTAGACCTCTAATCTCCTACTGTTGTGCGAAAAAATTTTGTTTTTGCACAAATATTAATGTGATTTTGATGGATGTTGACATTCTGATAGTGACAAACTACATGGTTAATTTTACGATTCGTCCACAATCACTGTTAATGTTTCATAATATTTTCATACAGAATAATTTACATATGTAATATCTCCATAATATGCTGTAGAATTTCCGAAAATAGCACATTACTTGGTTATTTTAATTAATAGCACACATTTTGAGGTGGTTCAAAAACATTTCACAAAATGGTATCCTAATGATAATTGGTAGTGAGTGGTAGTTCTGGGACTTCTGACACAAATTGTATCCTGGTGTCAGATGGTGTCCAACTGGTAATGAGTGGTGGTTCAGATACTTCTGACACCGACTGATATTCTGGTGTCAGATGGTGTCCACCCGGTAATGCGCGGTGCTTCAAGCACTTCTGACACCAATTGGCATCCTGCCTGTCAACAACTCACTTGCGACAGGCGTACAAGGATTCCCTTATTTTACACTACACGAAGTAACAACTCGTGTCGTTTGCAAAAGGATACATGTTTATTCGGAGCTGATCAACAATAGCTCCATGAGCGGCACACCATAACGGTATTAAACATAGAATGTGATGACGATAAGATGGAATGAGGAGATGATACAAACATTATATCTATTGAAGCTAAGCTAGACTATTATAACTATAATACTGTCCTTTAATAACACCACAAAGTATCCCTAGCGGATACACGTCTGATCTCTACGCCGTCTGATGTCCGTCTGTCCTCGCTGAGCGTGGTGTGTTCAACCACCAGCAATTCGCTCAGCGTGCGTTTGTTGGTTTACGTGCTGGGCACTGGGTTGTGCTGACCAGAGTTACTCGGTCCTTCTTCGTGCACCCGGTTTCCCAGTCTGTTGGGCAACTCCGCTCATCTGTACTGGTTGCCCTTCTTGTTGACACAAGGGTGTCCCGTTATCGCTATTTATAGCGATAGTGTCTCTCCTGTCTGGTCTCCCATCCTATGACGTCACTTGTCCTATTCCTACGCTCTATTTCAGCTCTTCTTAGCGTAGAGCTAACTCCTAAGTCTTTGACATGTACCAACGGGAATTGTCCATCTGTATTCTGTCTTTAATTACTTTTTCAAATTTAGTTTATGTGTGGGTCTGTCTGTCTGTCTGTCTGTCTGTCTGTCTGTCTGTCTGTCTGTCTGTCTGTCTGTCTGTCCGTCCGTCCGTCCGTCCGTCTGTCTGTCTGTCTGTCTGTCTGTCTGTCTGTCTGTCTGTCTGTCCGTCCGTCTGTCTGTCTGTCTGTCTGTCTGTCTGTCCGTCCGTCCGTAGGTCCGTCCGTCCGCCCGTCTGTCTGTCTGTCTGTCTGTCTGTCTGTCTGTCTGTCTGTCTGTCTGTCTGTCTGTCTGTCTGTCTGTCTGTCTGTCTGTCTGTCTGTCTGTCTGTCCGTCTGTCATTCAGTAAGTCCATCTGCCTGTCTGTCTGCTTACCTGTCTCATACCATTGTAATATGCATTGTTTTATGTTCACAACATTCATTTTACAATGGTTTGTTTTTATCTAAATGAATGTGACATGCACAATTGATAATTGATGTCCGAAAGATGAATGATAGAAAGGGCCGAATGTAAGACCTGCCTTTGTGCCCAGTTTATGACCCTGTGAAATTAAAGTTCGTTTTTTCGTGCCAAGCCTTCATTTGGCGGTACTCGGTGATTGTCGTCACGTAGAGGCGCTGTTTGTAGATTTGAAAATGAACGTATCACTGGAGGTATGTTAGTAGCAAGAGATCAACATCTTCCCAGGTATGTACCAACCACAGACCCACGCGATAATGTACTCTCACACCACATTAAACACGTGTTAAGGAACTCACTCGCTCACACGTGTTTGATCTTTGTTCCATCTCTCCGATAAGCACCAACTTTCGTGATGTATTTCTTAAGTATGCCATTTCTTTACAAGAATAACAAAAAAAAAAGAGAGAGAGAGAGGGAGAGAGAGAGAGAGAGAGAGAGAGAGAGAGAGAGAGAGAGAGAGAGAGAGATACGCACACATGCATATACCTGAGGGTGCACTCACCCACACACACCTGAAGAAATACTCACACGCAAACATGGAGAGGGTCGGGTGAAAGACGAGGTGTAAAACCAACGAAGAAGGTAAAGACATGATAATGCCAGTCTTAAGATAACGTAAACACGATCAGGAACGCACAGAAACGTGAACTTAAAGTGTGCGCGCACGTGAGCTACGTCACACACACACACGCACACACACACACACACACACACACACACACACACACACACACACATTCACTGACACACACGCACACATTCACACATTCGTTCAGAAACACGCATTCAATCGCACACATCAAAATGGTTCCTTCAAAGGGAGGTAAGAATGGTAGAACTCAACTATCTGCCTGGATTCTCTCCCCTGGAGTTGCTTTCTTGTTCTTTTCTTTTTTCAAAACACCTTTGAGTTATTTATTTCTTTTTTTTTTTCCTTGCAAAATGTCAGATCCAGGTGATATTTTTTTGTCACACAATTCAAGTCAGGTTGAAAAGACGCTGGCATATTGCCTTTCTGACAGATGATGGTTTGTTACATTGTGCTTCAAAAAGAAAAATATATATAACCATGGCGGTAGCGACTGTGACCGATAAGACCCAGTGGCTTCGTAAATGTTCATATACAACGGATGCATGTGAAGACATGGTCATTTCCACCTTCATGCACCATCTGGCGTCTTACACGCTCGGAGTGTGACCTGCTATTATTCTCTCCTTTATCTTTATTCCATTCCTGATCTTTTCCATCGATGCAACGCGATCAGCGGCGATTTGCTCACAAGGTACAATATCAATGCTTGTATCAGTCATGTCCCTCTTACACACATCTTTGTACCGTAGTAGAGACCGACCCTGAGATCATCTACTCACCAAACAATTCAATGTAATTCACCAAACACAAAAAAAAAAACAAAAAAAAAAAAAAAAACATGTTGATTAATTTGGTTATTTCGGGATTTGAATTTTAAATATTGAGTACAACCCACTACTGGCAACGCTGATCGTATTCTGGTATGAACCTAAGGCCTATCCACGTCAATATGGAAGCACTTCCATATTGACGTGGATAGGCCTTAGGTTCATACCAGAATACGATCAGCGTTGCCAGTAGTGGGTTGTGCTCAATATTTTTAAAAACGTGTCTTTTGGTATTCTTCTATCCTCCATCCTCCTAATATGGCTCATCCATCTAGGTGTACGAAGACTTGAAAAGACGAATAACAACTGAAAAGCTCAGCAAGCAACTCATTGTGACTGTTTCTTGTTAGCGGGGTTTTGAGTTTCTCGCGATGTGAACTGTGGCAAACACCGCAATTGAATGCTTCCACTGGTTTTATAACATACATCTTGGATGCGCAGACCACAGTATTGATAGCCCAACACGCAACCGATCTACATCAACGGTGGAACATGGTAGTGATCATCATCATCAAGTGCCTTGCCTTCTGGCGTGGGCCATCATGCTTGGCCTCAGATTGCGATCTCCGACGGCAGAGATCTATCCTTGTGAGGACTGGACTCCCTTCCGTGGCATGACACAAGACTGTCCATAATTTTCTCTCGCTGTCTTCCTCTATCTCTCTTTCCGCAGACACTTCCCGTTGCTACAGCATGTTCCAGGTTTTGTCTGCTCATAATATGTCCCCCACCCACGCCCCCCCCCCCGCCCCCATAAAGGGGGGGGGGTACTGCTTTTCTGATGTTTGTGATAAGTTATCTTTGCGACTTAGCATTCCTCATAATGTCCAAATTGCTCATTATGGCTGTCCAATGAATTTTCAACATTCTTCTATAAAACATGTGAGCCGGCCGCTCAGAAAGCAATGGCAAACTACTGAGCGTAATCTTGCCAAGAAATCAACAATCATCGGAAAGATGCTGATGTTGACAGCGATGTCCTGTAAAAGATACGCAAACATTTTTGTTTTCTATAAAACCACATATCCAAGTCCTCCAGGGATTTTTTTCTTCAGCTGTTTTCTAATTGTCAAGTAGTTAGTTCCATATCCTTTACAGGACGTGGCAGTCAACTCCAGAATTTTTTGGCTGTTTGTGATTCCTGGGCAAGTTTACGTTCAGTAGTTTGCCATTGCTTTCTTAACGACAGACACTTATACCATTGTATGGAAACCAACGCAAGGCAGTCTGCTTCCAAATCGCGTTTTGATCGCGGTATGTAGAATTACATATCCACTGCCATTAGAAGTTTGTCAGCTTGTCTGCTCATTGTCCACGTCTCACATTCATACATCAGTACAGGTTCTATGTAGCACTTCAACACTCTTTTTCTCGTTGTAACTTACATCTTTTTTATTAGCCTGTATGTTTTCCTTTTGCAAAACTTTTGTCACGCCTCCTCAACCTTTGCCATAGCTATTCTTGTTATAATCTCATCAAGGCACCTCCAGTCAGGTTATAATTATTTCCAGATAGTTGTACCCATTAACCTGTTTACAAATATTCCCATTTACCCATATATTACTTGTGGTAATTCTGTCTTCATGGAGACGAACTTTGCACTTTACACAAGGAATTTCTCATCCAGTCCATGTTTTTTTAATCAAGGTTCAGAAGTGCTTTAACTAAGAGATACTATTCCAGTCCGGGTTTATACTAGTTTAACAGTACACAACCTGACACATACATGGTACTCCTGTACGTATTCTGAAACGTTTGAGTATTGAGTTAACTACACGATAGTTTTTCCAGCCCTTCAATCTATCGTTTGTACTGTAGAGTACCGGAGCAAATACGCATAATCCAGCCCACGTTTTAAATTATTTCAGTGGAGTATGAGTCGAGGAATTTACTGTGAAAATAATTGAGCCAAATTTAGCGTTGCGAAAACATGTCTTCTTCAAGTATTTACGCTATGTTATGGTGAAATCTGGCAAGTGTATTTCTGGCAATCGGCGAATCGTGCGCAGGAACTATTTCTGCGAGCAATGAGATGCACGTGTGGAAATTTTATCAGGAATTTTTTGGTTACAAAGTGTAACATTCTAGAATGATGGTTTCTAAATATGTATATGAGCTTTGCTTCTGTAATAATACACGGCACAAGAAATTGATAATAAAATATGAGATAAGGGTAGAGATAATCATAATAACAATATAACACTGTGTATAGGCCGAGATTGAGGGAAGTGGTCCACCTAGGGGCTTCCGGGTTTATTCATTCTTCATCTTCTTTCTCCACTTCTTGTTTTTCTGCTTCTGCTGCTGCTGCTGTTGCACCTTTCTTCCTCTTTCTTCTTCTCTGCCACGCCTCCTCATTCTTCTTCTTCTTCTTCTTCTTCTTCTTCTTCTTCTTCTTCTTCTTCTTCTTCTTCTTCTTCTTCTTCTTCTTCTTCTTCTTCTTCTTCTGTTGCTGCTTCTCCCCTCCTTTATTCCCCATTCTCCTTCTTTTTCTTCCTCTTCTACTCCCTCTTCTTCTGTTGCTGCTGCCTCTCGCCCTTCTTCGTCTACCTTTTCTTCGTCTTCTTTTTCTTCGTCTTCTTTCTCTATTATTCCAGTAATGTCGAAGCAATAATTCCTTTATGTAGGAGGCATGTAGCTGTTACTGACGTCTTGAGAGCGCTGTGATGACAGCGCCGTGATGAGAGCGCCGTGATGAAAGCGCCGTGATAAGAGCGCCGTTCTGCAAACAACCTGCTGTATGATGATGATAATACAAATGACCTGGTGTTATGAACGCTCATATTGCTTTTTGTATTCTTATTCTGACAGCTTTATCTGTCCCCTCATCTTTGTCTTCACTGCTACCTAAATAGATGTGTAACTATGCCATTGTTTCTTTTACTAATTCTTCTCTTTCTCTTTTACAGGGCTGGCTGATCATCAAGACAAATGTGCCATTACTTTCATCATTACTTGTAAACCAACAAGCGAGGGATTGCAACTTGACAGTAGTCTCGAAATGTAAATTTATGCTGATGTGACAACACGGATACAATTGGTTTCGTAAAGAGAAAACACGCATTATTGATTTGTTTGAAAAGAGATTCACACAGTAGATTTGATTCAAGGGCAATTCACATGTTTGAATAACGCGAAGAGCTTATACATCACTCATTAACTAACAAGAACCAACATTATTGATTGCATTTGAAGTAATCGACGTGGGTATAATTTATTCAACTGAACAGCAAATAAAATAGCTGATCTATCTAATGGCAAATATCTTAAAGATATTGAAGACTTGATCGTCAATCAGCAGTGAGAACGCAAACATAAAGACAATATTCAGTTGAATTCATTTCTGATAGAGGCATACACTGAAGTATTGCTTTAACAAATACTCTATTCACAATGGAAAAGGCGCCAGATTGATTCCGCATTCACTCATCCGTTGATAGATATTTTGCTGGATAAATTAGAATGAAACTGAAGGACCTTGTGGCTAATTCCCTCCCTCGTGTGCGAGGTAGGAAGAAGAAAACACCAGGGACTGCGTGCACAACGACATCAACAGCAGAAGCTGCGGGGAAATCCGACATCTTAACCAGCCGTGGGAGTTTAGACAAAGGCAAACACCGGATTCAACCAGTAACATGCAGAAGTGACTCTCGCGATGATAGCTTTGAGTTGCAAGGGATTACCGAGGCCAGCTGGCGAGGGAATGCTCTTTATCGAGGGCTGGAAGCGGCTCGAGCGGTGAAGTTCAATTCGAAATTGATGTCGACAAGTTATACGTCATCACACGGTATGGTTACATCGCACAGTGCTGAAGGGTTTTCTTCTCAGATGATGATGTCTCGGAGTTACGACTCGCGGATGACTGTCCCCGACTGTAGCGACTCCTGCCCTCAAATATTGTCTGTTTGTGAGGCACGACTTGAGCCATTCTCTTCTGCACAACAGTATTATCATTGTCATTATCATCAACACAGCCATCATCACTACCATCATCATCATCTACACCCCAAGCCAATGACTCCTCTACCGCAGAACCAGCAGAAGCTTTACCCAGAGGCTGCTGGCGCCAGTTGCTTAAGCTCTTGTAACACACAAGAAGAAGTGAAGCCAGAGCAGGGATTCTTTCGCAAGTCCTTTGCGTCGTTTAGAAGCATGCGCAAACACAGTAAAAGCCATAAAGACCTAAAACATAACGGGGTTGACAAAACTGTCTGCTCCGTGTGCCCTTACCCAGAAGCAACAGCACCTTCCTCGGAGAAGAAGTCAACTGACAAACGACCGGCTAAACCAAAGAGGAAAAGCCTCAAAGGATTAGCCAAACATAAAGAAAATAAGGAGATGGTGCAGCATGATAAATCGTGGTATTCAGACAATGACACCCACAATGTGGTTAGTTCTGCCAAAGCCGGGACTGATCCAGGTGTTTCTGCGTTGGCAACACGTGAAAGGCAACACGATCGAGAACGTTCCGTGGAGAGCTGTTCCTCTCGGCTCTTCGGCTCTCGAGAAGGATCTAGTGTCAGAGAGGTTGATTTTACAGGTTTCGATTCTGCTTCTCTTTCAGGCTATGAGTCTGACCTTCCCAGGGGTAAAGTTCACAGGTCGAGATCAAGGATCAAAACGAATCCTTGGTTACCATCGCCGCAGCCTTCTGTGTCTAACGGAGGTCGTGGTGAACAGTTCGACCTGAGAGAATCCACCGAAGACGTTGTCACGTTGGAAGAACCCACTGGAAGATTTCCCAGATCTGCGTCTTTCGACCAACAAAGAAGTGGACAGCTCTCAGTACAAGCCTCTTTCAAGAAGGATTCAAATGACAACAAAATCGTCCACAGACCAAGATCTGTAACCCCGAGTGATAATAAGATAGTCATTAGCCTAACTTCTCAAGGGAAGACCTCAGCCTCCATAGTTAAGCCAACATGGTGGGCAGTTAACCAAGAATCTGATGAAAGTTTCGGTCCAAAGAAGACGCCAAAACCCAAAGTGGAAATATTTAATGATCTCAGCAGCACTGCATTCAAATCTAGACCATCATCCACCGTGTCTCCAAATTCCGAATTCGTCATGCTGGCGGACAATCTGGAGCAGCTTGCCAACAACATCAGCTTTGAGTATGAAGAGATGCTCGACACTACCCTGGAAAGCGTCTCTATTTGCCAGGAGGACGGACAGGCGTCCATCCAAGAGCTGTTCACGGATGAAGAAAACGTTGAAGTCTCAAAGACGAGCCTGAAATCTGACGGCGACCTCCACAATGCCCATAGTCCGGATTCAGGAGTTGGAGGACTTGGCTCTACAGACGGAGACGACAACATGGTTCCCAATTCACAAAGGCTGCAAACTGATGTATCCATGGACAGTCTACCACCTTCTGATTCTATTAAGTACTTTGCCAACCGCACAGGGTCTGATTCTAATCTGGAATTACCAGTTTGCAGCAAAATGGGACATTCCCGGAGAGACAAGTCCTGTGCCGACATGAAGTGCAGCAGCTTCCTCCTCTCCGACGCCTGTGATTACAACACACAAACTGCCAGCCCCAAGCTGAAACTAACACGGGACAAACTCTGTTTGCTAGAGACTAGCAGCTCAGCGACGCTGTCGGAGTCAGATATAGACAATACTTCATACCACGGAGTTTGCACCAATGAGCACCAGTATAAGAAAGTGAATGCCACAAAATTCGATGGAACTGTGTTCCCAGGAAAGCAGTATAATTCCTTGCCATTGAGAAATGATAGTGAATTAGGTTACGGCTCAAAACCTGCGAAATTAATGGTAGACGAACGGTTGGATATTGAGTTTCAGCCGGCCCATCGCCAGTTCCATGGATGTGGGATAGTCATGGGAACTGGGGGAGCGATGCACGAGCATGCACAACAAGCTGGAGCCTCGGGAAAACAGATGCTGTGGAAAGCTTCAGACTCACCTGCTCTGTTTACCTGCAGACACCCTCGCCCGCGTGCTTTCAAAACTAGCCCTGGTTTGGCAGTGCTCAGAAAGATGAATGACATTGAGAAAGGTTCCAGTCAAGGTCAGAGTCAGATTAGAGGGTCATGGTGTGGGGAGTTTGACATTCCCAGGAACATCACAATCACAGAGTGTGTGGAGTCGCCCACTGAGAACTGGCAATGTCTGGACGGGTTTTCTGTCGCCCGTAATACTGAAGCCTTAGCACACAGTCAGGCGCTTCCGCAGAGCTTGCTCCTTGGGGGTAAGGCAGCACAGGCAGAGGCTTCTGAAGGTAACTTTCTTCCAAATGAAGAACTTATTGTAAACTTGGCTTGCGTTGTCGAAACGGCTCGCTATAACCATAAAGGAAATACCACGTCTGAAATGGGTAGTCGGGTGGACTATACCCTGGGTAAACTGAGTACAGAATCTGACTGTTTGTGCTCTGAAATGAACGATGCTTGCGTGCAGACAGATTTTGATGAGGATTTCTGGAGATGGGAGGAAGCGGAAACGCTGGAGAGTTTGGAAGAGAAAGCCCTTGACCCGGCTGAGAGCACGCGTCTGTGGCTGCTGACCGGAAACATGCAGGACTCCACAGATACGGGCTACTCCAGCCTGACCAGGGAGAGTCAGATATTCATGGACGAGGACACACTTTTCTTGGCTGGCGAGATGGAGGAGACGGCAGCAGCCCAGAGGCTGTCCTTTGTCGAGTCTTCAGATGTGCGACCCGCTGTAGACACGGTTTCAAAAGATACTGATGGTCATGTTATCGATACATGCAAAACTACAGATTATGAAAGCAAATACCAGACACCTGACACAACTAGGTGTGCTGAGTTTGTGGATAGAGAACAGCCGAGGCAACTGTCAGGGAGAGTAACAAAACCAGGCTCCGATAAAGAACGTCTGCCTGCTGACCTACTTTCACTGTCTGACATTTCAGGCCAACAAGCATCACATTCGCCTAGGGTAATACCGCACAGTACAGTCCACAGAATGTTCTCGAACATCGAGTCACAGTTTGAACAAATCTTCCAGAAGATTCAGGACGACAAGAGCAACACACATTCGGCAACAAAAAGGCTTTCATCAGACAGCTCAGACTCCACGCTGAAATCATCCGACACTGAAGGTCGTGAAGGTCGTTCTTTGTCCAAAACTACCCGGGAATGGGTCAAATCCAACGATTCTGAGACTGGAGAGTTAAAGGCTGGTATGCCTTCAGTGTTCATGACTGGCAAAGACTTTCTAAGTACTCCTAGTTCTGTCAGCAAAATGTTCCCGCTGAAAGGAGCCTCACTAAAAGTTCAGTGTGCACGTCATGCCACAGAAACCACAGTCAATAAATGCATAGATTTTATTCAACCGAAACACGAACTACAATCTCATTCTTGTAAACGTGGTCCCTTCATAAACCCCACACATTGTAGTCCAGCTGCTGGGTCGTCGCCCGTGCCTGTAGGTCACGAAAGAGCAGACTACCTGGAGTTCCTCAGAGACGCACCTTTAGACAGGTTGCACCTGAAGCGACCGTTGTTTCTCGTGCCGGGAGTGGGACCCGTGGACATGTCCAGCTCTGAACAGCTGAACCTCTTCGCTGACCCAGGCATGCCTTGCAAGAAAAGTCCTCTACCATGTAGCGCAGTCACATCTTCGCCGTCGCCAGCGTCCCTATCACCATCGACTGCCCACTGCGGGAAGAAAGTCAAGTACAAGAAAGGTGACCACCAAACTGCTCCCGACTACGCACAACCAAAGGAACGTGTCGCTAAGCAACATATCCCAATACCTTCGCGTTCCATCAATAACCACGCCAGTATACCACAGCGTCAGGATAAACCAGTGGCGCCTTTCCTCAGTAGAGATTACCCATCTTACAACCATCCTGCTCAAACTGGTAGCAGTCGTCGCGCTAAAAATGAAGCACCGAATCCCCTACCGGGCAGAGCTATTAACCCTACAGTTTCTGCGCCTAACCCTCACCACACGGCATCGTCCTCATCGCTGCCATCATCAACAAAGACACCGTTGTTAGAGAACAAACCCAGAACGCCAGAGGAAAGAAAACAGAAAGATGAGGCTATAAGGAACATGACAGAAAGAGTCATCTGCCTCCGACGTGAAAAAGATATGGTCTTTCAAAAGATTCAGGAGGCTCGACAGGATGAGAGGCTCCGCCAACAGCAACAGCTGCAGCTTCAGAAACATGTCCACTCCCAAAGAAAAGAGGCGTTGCTGGAGACGTTGAACGACCTGAAGCACAAGTTGGAGGAACAGAGCAAGCTGCTCAAGAAGAAAGATGACTCGAAGGGAGGAGACACGTGAGCTGCAAACATCATCAACATCCCTCGACTGCCCACGATGGCTTGAAGCTATAGGGCAATTATTCAGTGCGGCTTTGTTTATGCCATCTCTCTCTCTCTCTCTCTCTCTCTCTCTCTCTCTCTCTCTCTCTTGCTCTGTGTGTGTGCGCGTGCGTGCGTGTGCGCGTGTGCATGTGTGTGTGTGTGTGCATGTGTGTGTGTGTGTCGAAGTGTTTGTGTGTATGTTGTAGTCTCTAGAGTAGGAATATTGCCACCTATAAAATATACGTTCAAAAACTACCCGCACTTTGAAATAAAGATAATGTATAGATCCAGCTGTTTTTTTTTTTTCTACACCATGATGTACCTATACTTAACAATTCCTTATGTATAGTTAGTTCCTGAATTCTGTAACAATTATATTCTATGATTCCTCTTAATATTTGCCAGGGGAGCGGTGTATATGGCCTCCTCTTGACGACTTTCAACAATCGAGGGAGCTTTAGCTCATGCAATACATGCAAGTCTTTAGAATGACGTTACGTACAATGAGCATAGATTACACATCTTTCTAAAATGACAAGTAGTCTACAAACAATATGATTCATTTTCTAATATTTCTGTTGAGAAAATAAAAAAAACAAACACATTTAACACGAAAGTAATATGAAATGTAGTTTGCAGCTCACGGGAAACTGATATGTGTGTTTATAACTTGTGTATTACATTCTTGATTACAATATATAAACAAGGATATATTTTTGACATGTATTTATACCAGAGCTGTGAATGTGACATTGCGATGATTCTCTGTGGTTTCCATGAATTGTATTATACAATCTATGATTGATGATAATATATTCTAGACAGTCTGTGATTGGTTAGTATTTCTGCTCGACAACAGTGATTGGTCAGCAATATAGACAGTCTTTGTTTAGTCAGAATGTGTGCTATTCTGTGATTCGTTAGTGATTATGCTCGACATCTGTGATTGGTCAATATTCTACAAATCTTTAATTACGTAGTCTGTGATTGGTCAGTATGCATGATAGACAATTCGATAGCCATACGTGAGGGCGTCCATGAAAACATGGATCGCTGATTAATTCATTGTCATGTGATAAAGGAATGAATGTGCTGTTTTATAGTGAATTATACATCTTTTTTTTGGTCACCTTCTCATGTTCCCAGGGTACGTCAAATTGTATGGTATCCTTAAAGGTAAATTTACATGGCTCTGATAAATCTACCTAGCATGTGATAATAATATGTCTTTTATTTACGATAAACCTATATATAGATCTTTGTAAAATGTTGTATTACAATTGTAATGATTTTTTCCTTTTCTTTCTAGTTAACTTCAATGGTTTGCTTGTTGTCTCGGTGACAATCATTGTTCACACGCGTATTTTTAATGCGTAAACCAGCATTTCCAGTGCTGTTTTAATTGTCACTATTGTGTCAACACTGCAGATGTTAAACCGATTGTCGAAGAGTTGTTTTCATTGCGATGCCTCAAATAATCGTTATGCTAGGTGAATATATATGTATCATTATCATCAAGTGTCATACCGGCTGGCGTGGGCGTTCAAATCTCTTCACAGATCTCGGTCTTTGGTGTTCAGGATCAACTCTGTTGATGATATTCCTCCATGCTACCGTCTCAGTCTATCCTGCATCATTTCCCTTGGTCTGCCCCTGCCTCCCTTACCCTTCATCTTTCCAGATTCTTAAATGCCCCTCTCTCTCTCTCTCTCTCTCTCTCTCTCTCTCTCTCTCTCTCTCTCTCTCTCTCTCTCTCTCTCTCTCTCCCTTCTCTCACTATCACTCTCCCTCCATATATATATATATATATATATATATATATATATATATATATATATATGGCTTGATACTTGATTGTCAGATCATTTGTAAAAGACAGATTTTATAGCATTAGGATGATCGTGTCAGCTGGTGAAACATAAACGCCCACGCTTATCGGCATGGCACATGATGATGATGATGATGATGATAGTAGTGTGCGCATGCGGGTAAAGGCCCTTTGCAATATGAGAAACAACTGACCAATACAAATCTGTCAAGTGTTATTAGAAAAGGAGTGTTGAAGGGCTATGTAGAACCTATACTAGTGTATGCATGTGAAGCAAGGACAATAAGCAGACAAGCAGAGAAAGATCTACTGGTGGTGGTATTGTGGTTTCTGAGAAAAATGCACATACTACCACAGACAGACAGAAAAACCTAGAGAAAATGTTTTAGAAGAAACACACGAAAAAGTTAAATTGATTCCAGAAATTAGAGTTGTCAATATTTTGGGGCAGTGTAGGGGGAATAATACACTGGAAAACTGGTTAGAACTGGCAAGATTGATGGGAAAAGATCAAAGGGAAGCCAACGAGAAATATCTGGATAGCTTGACCACATGGCTTAATCGATGCAAGAACACATAACGGATCCAGGGCTGGTGATCTTGTGAGGAGGCGAACCGTGACCGCCCACGGTGATGATGCTGACACGTAGACAAGTACGTTAAACTGCAGAACACATACAATGATGACACGTAGACAAGTACGTCATACTGCACAACACAAACAATGATGGCACGTAGACAAGTACGTCATACTGCACAACACAAACAATGATGACACGTAGACAAGTACGTCATACTGCAGAACACATACAATGATGACACGTAGACAAGTACGTCAAACTGCAGAACACAAACAATGATGACACGTAGACAAGTACGTCATACTGCAGAACACATACAATGATGACACGTAGACAAGTACGTCATACTGCAGAACACATACAATGATGACACGTAGACAAGTACGTCATACTGCAGAACACAAACAATGATGACACGTAGACAAGTACGTCAAACTGCACAACACAAACAATGATGGCACGTAGACAAGTACGTCATACTGCAGAACACATACAATGATGACACGTAGACAAGTACGTCATACTGCAGAACACATACAATGATGACACGTAGATAAGTACGTCAAACTGCACAACACAAACAATGATGGCACGTAGACAAGTACGTCATACTGCAGAACACAAACAATGATGACACGTAGACAAGTACGCCATACTGCAGAACACAAACAATGATGACACGTAGACAAGTACGTCATACTGCAGAACACAAACAATGATGACACGTAGACAAGTACGTCATACTGCAGAACACAAACAATGATGACACGTAGATAAATACGTCAAACTGGCGAACACATACAATGATGACACGTAGACAAGTACGTCAAACTGCAGAACACATACAATGATGACACGTAGACAAGTACGTCATACTGCACAACACAAACAATGATGACACGTAGACAAGTACGTCATACTGCAGAACACATACAATGATGACACGTAGACAAGTACGTCAAACTGCAGAACACAAACAATGATGACACGTAGACAAGTACGTCAAACTGCACAACACAAACAATGATGACACGTAGACAAGTACGTCATACTGCAGAACACAAACAATGATGACACGTTGACAAGTACGTCAAACTGCACAACACAAACAATGATGGCACGTAGACAAGTACGTCATACTGCACAACACAAACAATGATGACACGTAGACAAGTACGTCATACTGCAGAACACAAACAATGATGACACGTTGACAAGTACGTCAAACTGCACAACACAAACAATGATGGCACGTAGACAAGTACGTCATACTGCACAACACAAACAATGATGACACGTAGACAAGTACGTCATACTGCACAACACAAACAATGATGACACGTAGACAAGTACGTCATACTGCAGAACACAAACAATGATGACACGTAGACAAGTACGTCATACTGCAGAACACAAACAATGATGATACGTAGACAAGTACGTCATACTGCAGAACACAAACAATGATGACACGTAGACAAGTACGTCATACTGCACAACACAAACAATGATGATACGTAGACAAGTACGTCATACTGCAGAACACAAACAATGATGACACGTAGACAAGTACGTCATACTGCAGAACACAAACAATGATGATACGTAGACAAGTACGTCATACTGCAGAACACATACAATGATGACACGTAGACAAGTACGTCATACTGCACAACACAAACAATGATGACACGTAGACAAGTACGTCATACTGCACAACACATACAATGATGACACGTAGACAAGTACGTCATACCGCAGAACACATACAATGATGACACGTAGACAAGTACGTCATACTGCACAACACAAACAATGATGACACGTAGACAAGTACGTCATACTGCACAACACAAACAATGATGACACGTAGACAAGTACGTCATACTGCACAACACAAACAATGATGATACGTAGACAAGTACGTCATACTGCAGAACACAAACAATGATGACACGTAGACAAGTACGTCATACTGCAGAACACAAACAATGATGATACGTAGACAAGTACGTCATACTGCAGAACACATACAATGATGACACGTAGACAAGTACGTCATACTGCACAACACAAACAATGATGACACGTAGACAAGTACGTCATACTGCACAACACATACAATGATGACACGTAGACAAGTACGTCATACCGCAGAACACATACAATGATGACACGTAGACAAGTACGTCATACTGCACAACACAAACAATGATGACACGTAGACAAGTACGTCATACTGCAGAACACAAACAATGATGACACGTAGACAAGAACGTCATACTGCACAACACAAACAATGATGACACGTAGACAAGTACGTCATACTGCAGAACACAAACAATGATGACACGTTGACAAGTACGTCAAACTGCACAACACAAACAATGATGGCACGTAGACAAGTACGTCATACTGCACAACACAAACAATGATGACACGTAGACAAGTACGTCATACTGCAGAACACAAACAATGATGACACGTTGACAAGTACGTCAAACTGCACAACACAAACAATGATGGCACGTAGACAAGTACGTCATACTGCACAACACAAACAATGATGACACGTAGACAAGTACGTCATACTGCACAACACAAACAATGATGACACGTAGACAAGTACGTCATACTGCAGAACACAAACAATGATGACACGTAGACAAGTACGTCATACTGCAGAACACAAACAATGATGATACGTAGACA
Source organism: Cepaea hortensis (assembly GCA_963921405.1). Lineage (NCBI taxonomy): Eukaryota > Metazoa > Mollusca > Gastropoda > Stylommatophora > Helicidae > Cepaea > Cepaea hortensis. The sequence continues at coordinate 13,029,937 of OY992895.1, forward strand.
AGTACGTCATACTGCAGAACACAAACAATGATGACACGTAGACAAGTACGTCATACTGCACAACACAAACAATGATGATACGTAGACAAGTACGTCATACTGCAGAACACAAACAATGATGACACGTAGACAAGTACGTCATACTGCAGAACACAAACAATGATGATACGTAGACAAGTACGTCATACTGCAGAACACATACAATGATGACACGTAGACAAGTACGTCATACTGCACAACACAAACAATGATGACACGTAGACAAGTACGTCATACTGCACAACACATACAATGATGACACGTAGACAAGTACGTCATACCGCAGAACACATACAATGATGACACGTAGACAAGTACGTCATACTGCACAACACAAACAATGATGACACGTAGACAAGTACGTCATACTGCACAACACAAACAATGATGACACGTAGACAAGTACGTCATACTGCACAACACAAACAATGATGATACGTAGACAAGTACGTCATACTGCAGAACACAAACAATGATGACACGTAGACAAGTACGTCATACTGCAGAACACAAACAATGATGATACGTAGACAAGTACGTCATACTGCAGAACACATACAATGATGACACGTAGACAAGTACGTCATACTGCACAACACAAACAATGATGACACGTAGACAAGTACGTCATACTGCACAACACATACAATGATGACACGTAGACAAGTACGTCATACCGCAGAACACATACAATGATGACACGTAGACAAGTACGTCATACTGCACAACACAAACAATGATGACACGTAGACAAGTACGTCATACTGCAGAACACAAACAATGATGACACGTAGACAAGAACGTCATACTGCACAACACATACAATGATGACACGTAGACAAGTACGTCATACTGCACAAAACATACATTGATGACACGTAGACAAGTACGTCATACTGCACAACACATACAATGATGACACGTAGACAAGTACGTCATACTGCAGAACACATACAATGATGACACGTAGACAAGTACGTCATACTGCAGAACACATACAATGATGACACGTAGACAAGTACGTCATACTGCAGAACACATACAATGATGACACGTAGACAAGTACGTCATACTGCACAACACAAACAATGATGACACGTAGACAAGTACGTCATACTGCAGAACACAAACAATGATGACACGTAGACAAGTACGTCATACTGCACAACACATACAATGATGACACGTAGACAAGTACGTCATACTGCACAACACATACAATGATGACACGTAGACAAGTACGTCATACTGCAGAACACAAACAATGATGACACGTAGACAAGTACGTCAAACTGCAGAACACAAACAATGATGACACGTAGACAAGTACGTCATACTGCACAACACATACAATGATGACACGTAGACAAGTACGTCATACTGCAGAACACATACAATGATGACACGTAGACAAGTACGTCAAACTGCACAACACAAACAATGATGGCACGTAGACAAGTACGTCATACTGCACAACACAAACAATGATGACACGTAGACAAGTACTCATACTGCAGAACACAAACAATGATGATACGTAGACAAGTACGTCATACTGCAGAACACAAACAATGATGACACGTTGACAAGTACGTCAAACTGCACAACACAAACAATGATGGCACGTAGACAAGTACGTCATACTGCACAACACAAACAATGATGACACGTAGACAAGTACGTCATACTGCACAACACAAACAATGATGACACGTAGACAAGTACGTCATACTGCAGAACACAAACAATGATGACACGTAGACAAGTACGTCATACTGCAGAACACAAACAATGATGATACGTAGACAAGTACGTCATACTGCAGAACACAAACAATGATGACACGTAGACAAGTACGTCATACTGCACAACACAAACAATGATGATACGTAGACAAGTACGTCATACTGCAGAACACAAACAATGATGACACGTAGACAAGTACGTCATACTGCAGAACACAAACAATGATGATACGTAGACAAGTACGTCATACTTCAGAACACATACAATGATGACACGTAGACAAGTACGTCATACTGCACAACACAAACAATGATGACACGTAGACAAGTACGTCATACTGCACAACACATACAATGATGACACGTAGACAAGTACGTCATACCGCAGAACACATACAATGATGACACGTAGACAAGTACGTCATACTGCACAACACAAACAATGATGACACGTAGACAAGTACGTCATACTGCACAACACAAACAATGATGACACGTAGACAAGTACGTCATACTGCACAACACAAACAATGATGATACGTAGACAAGTACGTCATACTGCAGAACACAAACAATGATGACACGTAGACAAGTACGTCATACTGCAGAACACAAATAATGATGATACGTAGACAAGTACGTCATACTGCAGAACACATACAATGATGACACGTAGACAAGTACGTCATACAGCACAACACAAACAATGATGACACGTAGACAAGTACGTCATACTGCACAACACATACAATGATGACACGTAGACAAGTACGTCATACCGCAGAACACATACAATGATCACACGTAGACAAGTACGTCATACTGCACAACACAAACAATGATGACACGTAGACAAGTACGTCATACTGCAGAACACAAACAATGATGACACGTAGACAAGAACGTCATACTGCACAACACATACAATGATGACACGTAGACAAGTACGTCATACTGCACAACACATACATTGATGACACGTAGACAAGTACGTCATACTGCACAACACACATACAATGATGACACGTAGACAAGTACGTCATACTGCAGAACACATACAATGATGACACGTAGACAAGTACGTCATACTGCAGAACACATACAATGATGATACGTAGACAAGTACGTCATACTGCAGAACACATACAATGATGACACGTAGACAAGTACGTCATACAGCACAACACAAACAATGATGACACGTAGACAAGTACGTCATACTGCACAACACATACAATGATGACACGTAGACAAGTACGTCATACCGCAGAACACATACAATGATCACACGTAGACAAGTACGTCATACTGCACAACACAAACAATGATGACACGTAGACAAGTACGTCATACTGCAGAACACAAACAATGATGACACGTAGACAAGAACGTCATACTGCACAACACATACAATGATGACACGTAGACAAGTACGTCATACTGCACAACACATACATTGATGACACGTAGACAAGTACGTCATACTGCACAACACACATACAATGATGACACGTAGACAAGTACGTCATACTGCAGAACACATACAATGATGACACGTAGACAAGTACGTCATACTGCAGAACACATACAATGATGACACGTAGACAAGTACGTCATACTGCAGAACACATACAATGATGACACGTAGACAAGTACGTCATACTGCACAACACAAACAATGATGACACGTAGACAAGTACGTCATACTGCAGAACACAAACAATGATGACACGTTGACAAGTACGTCAAACTGCACAACACAAACAATGATGGCACGTAGACAAGTACGTCATACTGCACAACACAAACAATGATGACACGTAGACAAGTACGTCATACTGCAGAACACAAACAATGATGACACGTTGACAAGTACGTCAAACTGCACAACACAAACAATGATGGCACGTAGACAAGTACGTCATACTGCACAACACAAACAATGATGACACGTAGACAAGTACGTCATACTGCACAACACAAACAATGATGACACGTAGACAAGTACGTCATACTGCAGAACACAAACAATGATGACACGTAGACAAGTACGTCATACTGCAGAACACAAACAATGATGATACGTAGACAAGTACGTCATACTGCAGAACACAAACAATGATGACACGTAGACAAGTACGTCATACTGCACAACACAAACAATGATGATACGTAGACAAGTACGTCATACTGCAGAACACAAACAATGATGACACGTAGACAAGTACGTCATACTGCAGAACACAAACAATGATGATACGTAGACAAGTACGTCATACTGCAGAACACATACAATGATGACACGTAGACAAGTACGTCATACTGCACAACACAAACAATGATGACACGTAGACAAGTACGTCATACTGCACAACACATACAATGATGACACGTAGACAAGTACGTCATACCGCAGAACACATACAATGATGACACGTAGACAAGTACGTCATACTGCACAACACAAACAATGATGACACGTAGACAAGTACGTCATACTGCACAACACAAACAATGATGACACGTAGACAAGTACGTCATACTGCACAACACAAACAATGATGATACGTAGACAAGTACGTCATACTGCAGAACACAAACAATGATGACACGTAGACAAGTACGTCATACTGCAGAACACAAACAATGATGATACGTAGACAAGTACGTCATACTGCAGAACACATACAATGATGACACGTAGACAAGTACGTCATACTGCACAACACAAACAATGATGACACGTAGACAAGTACGTCATACTGCACAACACATACAATGATGACACGTAGACAAGTACGTCATACCGCAGAACACATACAATGATGACACGTAGACAAGTACGTCATACTGCACAACACAAACAATGATGACACGTAGACAAGTACGTCATACTGCAGAACACAAACAATGATGACACGTAGACAAGAACGTCATACTGCACAACACAAACAATGATGACACGTAGACAAGTACGTCATACTGCAGAACACAAACAATGATGACACGTTGACAAGTACGTCAAACTGCACAACACAAACAATGATGGCACGTAGACAAGTACGTCATACTGCACAACACAAACAATGATGACACGTAGACAAGTACGTCATACTGCAGAACACAAACAATGATGACACGTTGACAAGTACGTCAAACTGCACAACACAAACAATGATGGCACGTAGACAAGTACGTCATACTGCACAACACAAACAATGATGACACGTAGACAAGTACGTCATACTGCACAACACAAACAATGATGACACGTAGACAAGTACGTCATACTGCAGAACACAAACAATGATGACACGTAGACAAGTACGTCATACTGCAGAACACAAACAATGATGATACGTAGACAAGTACGTCATACTGCAGAACACAAACAATGATGACACGTAGACAAGTACGTCATACTGCACAACACAAACAATGATGATACGTAGACAAGTACGTCATACTGCAGAACACAAACAATGATGACACGTAGACAAGTACGTCATACTGCAGAACACAAACAATGATGATACGTAGACAAGTACGTCATACTGCAGAACACATACAATGATGACACGTAGACAAGTACGTCATACTGCACAACACAAACAATGATGACACGTAGACAAGTACGTCATACTGCACAACACATACAATGATGACACGTAGACAAGTACGTCATACCGCAGAACACATACAATGATGACACGTAGACAAGTACGTCATACTGCACAACACAAACAATGATGACACGTAGACAAGTACGTCATACTGCACAACACAAACAATGATGACACGTAGACAAGTACGTCATACTGCACAACACAAACAATGATGATACGTAGACAAGTACGTCATACTGCAGAACAAAAACAATGATGACACGTAGACAAGTACGTCATACTGCAGAACACAAACAATGATGATACGTAGACAAGTACGTCATACTGCAGAACACATACAATGATGACACGTAGACAAGTACGTCATACTGCACAACACAAACAATGATGACACGTAGACAAGTACGTCATACTGCACAACACATACAATGATGACACGTAGACAAGTACGTCATACCGCAGAACACATACAATGATGACACGTAGACAAGTACGTCATACTGCACAACACAAACAATGATGACACGTAGACAAGTACGTCATACTGCAGAACACAAACAATGATGACACGTAGACAAGAACGTCATACTGCACAACACATACAATGATGACACGTAGACAAGTACGTCATACTGCACAAAACATACATTGATGACACGTAGACAAGTACGTCATACTGCACAACACATACAATGATCACACGTAGACAAGTACGTCATACTGCAGAACACATACAATGATGACACGTAGACAAGTACGTCATACTGCAGAACACATACAATGATGACACGTAGACAAGTACGTCATACTGCAGAACACATACAATGATGACACGTAGACAAGTACGTCATACTGCACAACACAAACAATGATGACACGTAGACAAGTACGTCATACTGCAGAACACAAACAATGATGACACGTAGACAAGTACGTCATACTGCACAACACATACAATGATGACACGTAGACAAGTACGTCATACTGCACAACACATACAATGATGACACGTAGACAAGTACGTCATACTGCAGAACACAAACAATGATGACACGTAGACAAGTACGTCAAACTGCAGAACACAAACAATGATGACACGTAGACAAGTACGTCATACTGCACAACACATACAATGATGACACGTAGACAAGTACGTCATACTGCAGAACACATACAATGATGACACGTAGACAAGTACGTCAAACTGCACAACACAAACAATGATGGCACGTAGACAAGTACGTCATACTGCACAACACAAACAATGATGACACGTAGACAAGTACTCATACTGCAGAACACAAACAATGATGATACGTAGACAAGTACGTCATACTGCAGAACACAAACAATGATGACACGTTGACAAGTACGTCAAACTGCACAACACAAACAATGATGGCACGTAGACAAGTACGTCATACTGCACAACACAAACAATGATGACACGTAGACAAGTACGTCATACTGCACAACACAAACAATGATGACACGTAGACAAGTACGTCATACTGCAGAACACAAACAATGATGACACGTAGACAAGTACGTCATACTGCAGAACACAAACAATGATGATACGTAGACAAGTACGTCATACTGCAGAACACAAACAATGATGACACGTAGACAAGTACGTCATACTGCACAACACAAACAATGATGATACGTAGACAAGTACGTCATACTGCAGAACACAAACAATGATGACACGTAGACAAGTACGTCATACTGCAGAACACAAACAATGATGATACGTAGACAAGTACGTCATACTTCAGAACACATACAATGATGACACGTAGACAAGTACGTCATACTGCACAACACAAACAATGATGACACGTAGACAAGTACGTCATACTGCACAACACATACAATGATGACACGTAGACAAGTACGTCATACCGCAGAACACATACAATGATGACACGTAGACAAGTACGTCATACTGCACAACACAAACAATGATGACACGTAGACAAGTACGTCATACTGCACAACACAAACAATGATGACACGTAGACAAGTACGTCATACTGCACAACACAAACAATGATGATACGTAGACAAGTACGTCATACTGCAGAACACAAACAATGATGACACGTAGACAAGTACGTCATACTGCAGAACACAAATAATGATGATACGTAGACAAGTACGTCATACTGCAGAACACATACAATGATGACACGTAGACAAGTACGTCATACAGCACAACACAAACAATGATGACACGTAGACAAGTACGTCATACTGCACAACACATACAATGATGACACGTAGACAAGTACGTCATACCGCAGAACACATACAATGATCACACGTAGACAAGTACGTCATACTGCACAACACAAACAATGATGACACGTAGACAAGTACGTCATACTGCAGAACACAAACAATGATGACACGTAGACAAGAACGTCATACTGCACAACACATACAATGATGACACGTAGACAAGTACGTCATACTGCACAACACATACATTGATGACACGTAGACAAGTACGTCATACTGCACAACACACATACAATGATGACACGTAGACAAGTACGTCATACTGCAGAACACATACAATGATGACACGTAGACAAGTACGTCATACTGCAGAACACATACAATGATGACACGTAGACAAGTACGTCATACTGCAGAACACATACAATGATGACACGTAGACAAGTACGTCATACTGCACAACACAAACAATGATGACACGTAGACAAGTACGTCATACTGCAGAACACAAACAATGATGACACGTAGACAAGTACGTCATACTGCACAACACAATCAATGATGACACGTAGACAAGTACGTCATACTGCACAACACATACAATGATGACACGTAGACAAGTACGTCATACTGCAGAACACAAACAATGATGACACGTAGACAAGTACGTCAAACTGCAGAACACAAACAATGATGACACGTAGACAAGTACGTCATACTGCACAACACATACAATGATGACACGTAGACAAGTACGTCATACTGCAGAACACATACAATGATGACACGTAGACAAGTACGTCATACTGCAGAACACAAACAATGATGACACGTAGACAAGTACGTCAAACTGCACAACACAAACAATGATGACACGTAGACAAGTACGTCATACTGCACAACACATACAATGATGACACGTAGACAAGTACGTCATACTGCACAACACATACAATGATGACACGTAGACAAGTACGTCATACTGCACAACACATACAATGATGACACGTAGACAAGTACGTCAAACTGCAGAACACATACAATGATGACATGTAGACAAGTGCGTCATACTGCAGAACACAAACAATGATGATCCGTAGACAAGTACGTCATACTGCAGAACACATACAATGATGACACGTAGACAAGTACGTCAAACTGCAGAACACATACAATGATGACACGTAGACAAGTACGTCATACTGCAGAACACAAACAATGATGATACGTAGACAAGTACGTCATACTGCACAACACATACAATGATGACACGTAGACAAGTACGTCAAACTGCAGAACACATACAATGATGACACGTAGACAAGTACGTCAAACTGCAGAACACATACAATGATGACACGTAGACAAGTATGTCACACTGCAGAACACACACAATGATGACAACATAGACGAGTACATCAAATTGCAGAACACATACAATGAATGAATTACCAAGAATAAAAAACAAGAAGAAGAAGACGGTAAGATTTACTAGAAGATGATCACAAGTAACAAAACGGACGTTTGCGGCCAAAGACTTCGGTAAAACACAAACTAAAACATTGTAGCAAATATGGCCAGGAAACAGCTCGAGTTGTGAAACTGCTTTAGCCATCAGAACTACCCACAGGAAACACAATTACTGCTATAAGGTCATCCCTAGCGAACGGAAAGAAGGCGTATATCTCATCGGTATCATTATTTTCTGTGACAAAATGTAAAGAATGGTATGAATAAAATTACATGATCTGCTGTAAAGCTGTAGATATGTAAACAATATGAAATAACACGAAGAAATGGAGCTTTACGTAACACAGTTGTTTTCTGTAATTGTGTTCTATACAGGGGAGTCTCCGTTGCGGAATGGTCATGCCTTCTGCCTCACGCTCCGAAGGTTGTGATTCGATTCAGGGCTACGTTTTGAGTTTACCACTGGGGGTCGTCGCTGGAGCTACGGAGTTGGTGCTTTGTGCGAGGCTTCTGCCAGGCCTACCCGTTGAAAGAGAGCTATATATATATATATATATGATAAAACCCGGTGCAATGAAGTAGATCAACTTGCCTTGAGAACGCTGTTTTTGCTGTTCTGTAAAGCTGCATGACTCCATGTCATTTTATAAAGAACAGCACGGGCTGTCAGAAACCAGGTAGTATTTGCAGACTAACATGGACATTGTATCTAGACTGGACACATTTGACGTAGACAGTCAACTGTTTCAGACATGAGGATCAACGGGGCAGGCGCGTTAGTGTAGTCGATAGAGATCAACACTGATAATATCACGAGAGCCAGGGTTCCACGCCTGTGTTCGTCGTCCGCCAACAGAGGGCAGACTGGCCACATACTCCTGTCTGCACTCAGGTCCACAAAATGTAATAGCCCAATCACTTCACACAAAATGTGCTAGTCCAATTACTTCACAGACCCTTAGTGGGCAAACAACTTCGGGACAATTACTTCACAGACCCTTTGTGGACAAACAACTTCGGGACAATTACTTCACAGACCCTTAGTGGGCAAACAACTTCGGGACAATTACTTCACAGACCCTTAGTGGGCAAACAACTTCGGGACAATTACTTCACAGACACTTAGTGGGCAAACAACTTCGGGACAATTACTTCACAGACCCTTAGTGGGCAAACAACTTCGGGACAATTACTTCACAGACCCTTAGTGGGCAAACAACTTCGGGACAATTACTTCACAGACCCTTAGTGGGCAAACAACTTCGGGACAATTACTTCACAGACCCTTAGTGGGCAAACAACTTCGGGACAATTACTTCACAGACCCTTAGTGGGCAAACAACTTCGGGACAATTACTTCACAGACCCTTAGTGGGCAAACAACTTCGGGACAATTACTTCACAGACCCTTAGTGGGCAAACAACTTCGGGACAATTACTTCACAGACCCTTAGTGGGCAAACAACTTCGGGACAATTACTTCACAGACCCTTAGTGGACAAACAACTTCGGGACAATTACTTCACAGACCCTTAGTGGACAAACAACTTCGGGACAATTACTTCACAGACCCTTAGTGGACAAACAACTTCGGGACAATTACTTCACAGACCCTTAGTGGGCAAACAGCTTCGGGACAAATTATTTTAATATTTCTGTTTTCCCGATCGCTCGCTTTGAACTCAAGCGTAGTCCATACACATGCTACTACTATTAGAGCACTGAACTGATTCTTGCGTGTGGATTAGCTTTCCTTATTACCAGTGTCCCTCGCCATCAGGCGAACCCACTCTGATTTCAGATTTACTTGTAATTTACGTCCCCTAGTCAAGGATGAGAAGTCAACATCTTAGTCCAGCTGACCGGTGTAGGGGTTGAACCCGCTACACCTACACCAGCACACCGGAAGTTTAAAAAAGAGCGATATTATCCATCGGCCATGCTAGCCTTCATTTATCATGAGGTGAAAGTGACGGTAAAACTTGGTGTCAACTGGTAAACTGGGTGGGAGAAAAAACAAGAGGAAGGCAATAAAAATGGCCTTGACTCACGACATATTCAGGACAAGAACACAGGCCTAATGCTAGACTTGTGATCGTGTGAGAAAACAAAATCTTAACCTCCATCGCTTCTCGGCACGGCACATGATAATGATGACGATGATTTGTATAAACCTATATTTTAAGATGCTGTTTATTATATAAAATGTCATGTCATGTTTTATTGAATGTCATTATCATCATTATTTTCGTGAACAAATATGAATATGTTCCGTGTGTGTCGTCAGAACATTGATTATCATAATTTATTCAAACGAACGACGTGTAAAACCGATTGGTTATCTGTTCAAGTGTTCGCCATAATTGTGTCGTTTCCTGTTGTGATGATTCTAGGGCTGCAAAGTTGCCGAGATCTGGGTGTTTAGAAGAATTATTAGAACGCCGTAGCTGGATAGAAAGAGCAATGAAGATATCTTGAAAGAAGGTAACTCACAAAGAGAATTGGTTACTCACATCAGATGAAGACAATCCTCATTTTTTTGCCTGTCATGAGAAAGGGAAAGCTGGAGTTTGTGGTCACAACGTGAAATTTAGAAAGGGGGAGAGGCAGCGGTTGAGCAAGAGAGAAGATGGTGGATAATGTGAAACTATGGCATGGAGAAACATCAGTATCAGAAATTATTTTATTAGCACGCGAGACAGAAGGTTGTGGATAGACATGATCACCAACGCCACGCGGCAAGGGATATAAGAAGGTTGGCAGTACAAGAGACAGAAGGCTGGGAACAGACATGATCGTCGACGCCACACGACATGGCCTATAAGAAGAAGAAGAAATACTGCAATGCAGCTGCGTTTCTATATACACAAAAATATCTACCAAGAAAATCACCAGACAACAGCTTAAAATAAATTAAACTGAGCACCGAACTTAGAATATTCAGTTCTGTACTGTTGTATAGAAAGAAACACGGAGATCAACGAAAACGCTTAAACATAAGCTACAAACATTCATTCATTGGTGCCGGCGGAAAATAGAAGCGATCAAATGCTAAGATAGAATCCCTGATATGGAGCGCATGGAGAAACTTTGACAAACATCGACAAACTTCGACAAACATCGACGAAGCAATAGGTGAAGAAAAGACGCTGGCAATGGACATGCCATGCATTCAGAAAACTTGAGAGTAGTATCACTAGAAATAGTCCACATGGCAAGAGAAATAGAGGAAGAGGTTAGAATACACGCAGCAGCGAAATAGAGAAATGAATAATGTGGGGATAGCCCAAGAAAGGACGCAATGGTGTAAGTTGGTTTAAAACATGGATCCAGTGGGGGATCTAGGGTGAAAAGAAAAGAAGATAACAGCTTCTTCAATTGTCAATGTGACTTAATGTACCCGTGCTACATGCTACAGACTTCTGTTGACTTTATGTACCCGTGCTACATACTAAAGGTTTCTGTTGACTTGATATACCCGTGCTACATGCTACCAGATACTGTGACGTGATGTACCCGTGCTTCGTGCTACAGGCTTCTGTTGACTTAATGTACCCGTGCTACATGATACTGGCTACTGTGATTTGATGTACCCATGCTACATGCTACCGCCCTCTGTGCTTAATAATTCCCCGACACACCGAGACGAAGGTCCAGATCAGCCGCAGACTGAACGTAAAAATTGCCTAGTAAATCACTAACCAACAATAAATGCTGGGGTCGATTGCAACTGACTGCAAAGGACATGGAGTTAACTTTCTACCTACACACTGTAGTAGAGAGACTGGAAGGACAACATGTCTGACGGGCCCCAGTGCGCAATTATTATTATTTTTTTCTTTGCATGTCCCTTACAGGACGTTGCAGTCATCACCAGCACTTTTCAGCTGCTGTTGATGTACAAGGCGAGATTACACGCAGTAGTTTGCCATTGTTTTCTGAGCGACCGGCTCACATACCCCTAAGTTACCAACACGGCGAGAACCGCTACCGATTCTCGCGCAGGTTACGTTACTCATGAGAATATACGGGATTACGGAGAAAAACGTTAAACCCTAGGCCAGGGAGACGGCGCGCAATTATTAATTTTCTGAAAATAAAGTGCTTTCGTTCTTTCTGCCTGTCGTTAGCTTGTTCGTTGTTTCATTCGTTCGTTCATTCGTTTGTTCGGTCGGTCGCTCGCTCATTAGCTTGTTCGTTCGTTCGTTTTAACTACAGATAATTCTAGGACAGAGCGATACCAATAATTTGTCTGTAAATAGGTTTGGACTCTGATTTGTAAAAAAAAAAAAACATTTGCATTTACTGAGAATTGTTTCGTGTCTGTTTGGAGAAACTTCGCTTGTTGCCAGGAAGTTTCAAGAAGCCAAATGCTGATATTTTATTTAATATTGTAATATTCTTGATCATGATGTCATGTGTGTATGTATCTGGCAAAATTGTGATATGATTTCCAGATTTTTAGTATTTAAGTGTCAGAAGCATTTTGGTTAAAGCAAGTCGCTTTTCCTTTTAATAAACAAGGCAAAAATTGCCTCATTGCTCTGTTTGTGATGTTTCTTTTGTTTAGTGCTGTGTTTGTTCTATAAACAAGTATATTGATACTCTTAATATAAACGTCATAAAAAAAAAATTAAGTTAATTAATCTGTCGCGGTTCCAACTTCACAACAAAGGGTTGCCCATCATGCTTCATTCCTGTGCCAGTGAATATCACACACAATGCTCCTCATTGCCCCAAGTTAAAAGTGGAACAGACAGTAGTCTAGACACACCAACATCCCGCAAGTCGCTGCATAAGGCAACCCCAGTTTTAGTTCAGCAACCGGCTGCCACCATTTTTCCGAACATGCTATTCACGTCACAAACAACTGAGGACAAAAAAATTAAAGCTAAACATTAAAGAACCGTTGTTACTCCTATGAAAGCGTTTGGGTATATGGTGCTAGACCAATATTTGTGTAGATCAATAGACTCTTCAGGGAGGGGGTGTGGTCAATATGGCGCCAGTCGCCTTTACTTTCCGAGACGTTTCCTGGTTCCTATGATAGACTGTGCCAACCCGGCAGTCCGTGTCAATTTGAGAAAATCCACCTGGATGCAGATTCGATCCCGTGGCCACTGGGTTGGGTGGAGAGCTTCTGGCCACGCCCCCTAGCGCTGCTGCCAGAGTTCAACCAGGAGCGGATACATTCGCAGGAGAATCCATCGCTACGCTAAATGTGGTTAAGCGTGGTTTATAACGGTTAAATAAGTGGTAAAACAGTGGTTTAAAACGGTAACATGAGCGGTTAAACAGGGGTTTAAAACGGTTACAACAGCGGTTTAATAGTGATTTGAAAAAGCAAAGTGGTTTATTCTACGAGGAGTGGCTGGCCGAGCGGCTAGAATACCGTGTTTTCCTTCGGGAGACCCGGTTCGAATCCTCGGTAACGTGTGGATTATTTGTTCTTTTGGTGCCAGAAATAGCCTGCACAGTTCGCTGCGCCTGCACTAGCCTGGCGGCCTTAATTACTCTGGCAGTTGTGAACCAAACGACGTGACCCTGAATCGAACCTACAACTTTCGTAGAGCGAGACAAGGAGCCCAATCGCTTGGCCACGTAGACTGGATTTTATAGCAGCCTGCACCACACTTCCCTTGACAAATTGATTCAGTGTCGAAGGATAATATATCGCCACATGTTATCACTCATTTGGACAGAAGGATGACATATCGCCATACAAGGGTCATCGCGTTATTTGTTTCGTTTCGCGGTCTGCCAAACTGTTATTTCTAACCTGTACAGTTCGCGGCGACCTTAATTCCTCAGGTCTGCCATACACCGCAAGGTACTATATTGGCAGTAAATGACAATGACTACCTTGCCCCCGACAGAAATAAATCTACACCTCACCGAGTTTTCCAACCCGGGTCTCCATTAGGAAAACCTGACATTCTAGCCAGTCTGCCAACCGATCTTAAGCCATTTCTATGCTCAGTGCAAGGACATTCCCATTATAATACTTGTTCTTCTCTCTTTTGACCGTGTACCATGTTTGCTCTAAACCACACTTTCTGTTTGGTACTGAATCAGCTAAACAGTGTAATTTTGTCTATAGCCTGCTCCGTGGCGAAGGGTTTCCATTGTTTCGTTTTCCCGCATAGACAGCTGCAGGCAATGTAGCAGCAGAGCGCCTTGTGATTGTCTTTTACGAAATGGTATGAGTGCCGGTCGTTCCGAAAGCAATGGCTAACTTCTGAACGCAAACTTGCAAGAGATCGTAATGGAAAACAATGCTGGTGTTGATTGTGACGTCCTGTAAAGGATATGCAACTAACATTATGTGTCTATACAATACAACCGCATCCATTCCTATAACCACTTACCACAGACCAATCAGCGTTTGTAACTGCATCGCCAGAGTTGTCTTCTATCTCCTGTTACGAGGACACTTTAACTCCAACAGTCCATTCCCGACAGCCTCGGCCCAGTGCTACTGTAACTCCATGCAATGCCTCATTTTTAGGGAGCACCATGATCTTTCCTTCTTCGTGCGGGGCGTAGAGTCTCCCTGGCGACATGGGTACCCCGTCCGCCTGGCGCTCCGTAGTTTGTCGGTTGCGCTCCGAGCCGCGTCGTTCGGTTCCCTTGTACAGTTTTCTCAGAGAATCATGGCGGTTGTCGGTGGAGCTGCGGAGTTCGTGCTCTCTGCGACGCTTTCGGCAGGACTCCGTGTGGAAAGAGACCGAGCCATATGGGATACAACCCTGTGCTGAACTAAATTTTGCGTGTGTATTACCTGGATGGCTTGACCACATGGCATGGACGAGACAGGAACACTGAGCTGATCCACGACTCTGGTGATCGAGTGAAATGGCGAATCATGACCGCCCACGCTTTCCGGCATGGCACGTGATTGATTGATTGATTAACTTTTCCTTTTACCAGTGTCCCCCGCCATCAAGCGAGCCCACTCCGACTTCAGAGGTACTTGTAATTTACGTCCCCAAGTCAAGGACGAGAAGTCAACATCTTAGTCCAACTGACAGGTGTGGTTGAGCCCCATACTCGTTCTTATTCATTCGGCCCCGCAGACCTCTCTTTTGTTGGTTAAACAAATAACGTTAAGATATAATGAAAAGAAAATAGTATAAGGGAGATAACCGAAAGTATTCCACATTGTATTCGTGACCATCTTTTACTTTATTACCTCCCCTATAGGATGCAATTCATTTCGAGTAATGAATGTATTTAGACGTCGAGTGGTTGTAAGGTTAAGAGCGCTTGTTCTTAAACTTGTAATGCGCTGATGGCCGGCTAGGCCGTGCAACCCCTATAACCAGCATTAAGTTGGACTTCAGCGTTGTCAAAAAGCAACAGCAAATTAATAAACGTATAATTAATTGCCTAGAGAATTAACCTGAGGTTGACCACAACTTCCTGCAAAGGCCATGCGACATTGTCTGTACCGATAGGACATAGGATATCAGCGGGCGCGTTATTGAAAGTTATAGGGGGCTTAGCTGATAATGTTATCAGCTCGGTAGGGCTAGAGGTCGACGTCTGCGTTCGTCACCCGTCAACACAGGAACAGACTGGCGACCCTAAAACATCGCACATATTAGAAGGCCCTAAGTCGAGACATGTTTGTGGTTTATGTTTGCAGTGATTGATGTTTTAGCGCATAGAGACTGCACGCAGCGTCATCACCTTACTGTAAGTTTCAAGAAAAAAAACAGTTAGTTGCATATACTTTACAGGACATCGCAGTCAACACCAGAATTTTTTGCTATTGTGATCTCTTGGCAAGTTTACGTTCAGTAGTTTGCTATTGCTTTCTGAACGACCGGTACCCATACACATTTGTAAAAAAAAAAAAACAACGCATGGTGGTCTGCTGTCGAATCGCCCGTAGTTGTGTTTAAAACGTGGGTATACGGGACTACGAACTGCGTATATAACTCCTTCACCACGGATCCGGGTTTGCTGTAAGTAGGATGCGAAATATATGTGCAGTTATTGATTGGCACTTGTGGTAGAGAATGGGAGAACAGATTTGAGGACACACTGACTGTAACAAAACTTAGAGCTATAGTCGCCACAACATGATAAGGCATAAATTCAATCTATTTAATATCAATAACAATGACATCTAAAGTCAACAACAATAAAATAAATATCAACAAACAGAACAACAATAAAATGAACAACAACAAAATTAACAACAATAAAATGTGCAACAACAAAATGAACAACAATAAAATCAAAGACAATAAAATATAAAATCAACAATACAATGAAGAAAATCGGTTAAACAAAACAGTAAAACAAATTAAAATACAGTGAATAACAAAATTATCTAATAATCAGCAACAATAAATTCTAAACTGATCAAGACTAGAATGTGCAATCAACAATAATGAAATGAAAACCAACAGAATCTAAAATAAAGAAACAAAAATCTAAAAAACAACAGTCTAACATTAAAAAACACAAAAAGTAGAGTAATCAATTAAAAAAAAAAATAAAAAGACATAAATCACTAACAATACGAAGTAAAATCAGTAACAATAGAATTTAAAATTTACAACAGTGAAAAGAAAAAAAATAAGTAAAAATAAGTAAAATCAACAACCAAAAAAAGTGTAAAAATAAACCATAGAATCTAAGATGAAGGTCGTTAATATCAACAGCAAGATGATCTGCAATAAAATGGTAATACCAACAATAGTAAATATAAGAACTTATTTTCTCACCTCGACTGACAAAGATTTATTGCACAGAGTGTCTCTTTTATTTCCTTCAACATATTTTAGAAGAAGTTGCACAAGAAGCTGTTAGAGACTTCATTCATCCCAACGTTGTGATGCCAATGTCAGACATGGACAGTCCTAGAAACACACAAGCGTGACATCTCGTCATGTAAGATGAAATGCATCAAGACTGACACAGATATGTTGCACAGAATAGTCTTCATATTTCCTTATATCCAACCACAAGATCTAGTCTGAGAATGGAGGCTGAGACAGTCACAACGGCGTTCTGCCTTCTTGAGGACAATAAGCACACGCATGTCGTAATTGTACCGGCCTCAGAAAGTACGATGAGAAAGGTGAAGACAGGCATGCTTCAGACACAGTTGCAGACTTCGATTCAACAATGAAGATACAGAGCACCCAGGACATGCTGGTGTTGTGGGAAACGAACAGGCGGACAGATTGTCTGGGTCTGCACTACTTGGTGGAGTAATGTTGCCTTATAAGGCAGATGTGGTCGGAGTCGTTAAAATCGTGTGTATAGTACAGAAGACCAGATAGATTATCACGCCTTGGAGAGAATGGTGATGTAGAGATTGATCAGGGGATCAAGGCCGACACTTAGAACTCCGCGGAAAGGCCAGACGGAGACGTAATCAGACTGCTAGTCGTACCAATAGTAGTACTCTTCGCTGGCTGTTGTACATGATGACTGAGCACGTATGGGGACGTCCCCAGTGTTGTGGTGTCAGTTCTGGACTCAACTCCTTATATTCGTGTAAAGCTGGGTCAACCTGAGAGTTCAGACCAGTTGTCCAAATCTGCCTCCTTGAGAATTCCATAAAATAACCACTGGTCATCTAGCCACTAAATTAACGTTAGTTAGTTAGTTAGTCGTGGTTCCAACTTCACGGCAACGGGTTGTCCCCATATTGCTCCGTTCCTGTGCCAGTGAATATCACACAAAACGCTCCTCACTGCCAAAAGTGAACAATGGAACAGACAGGAGTATCGGCAAGCCAACAGCCCGCACAGGTACACTGCATAATGCCGCTGCCAGAATGCCAACACAAAAGTCCTCCATGAAAAATACAGTTCATCGTCGATGGAAATGGCAGTCACCAGAAAGACTTCATTGACCCGGGTTTTATCCCACATGACTAGGTCTCTTTCCACAGGACGACCCGCCGAAAGCGCCACACAAAGCACGAACTCCGTAGATCCAGCGGCGACTCCCAGGAGTCTCCTGAAAAATGCACTCGTGAGCCGAAAAGGCAAACCAGTAAATCCAGCAACAGCCGGCCGCCATCGTTCCGAATAAGCAGTTCACGCTACACACAACCGCGGACAGATGTAAACGCATTCCACACGAAACTCACAGCTCACAGTGTCGCGCCACGCACTCACTCAGTAGCAGGGCGACGGAACCATATCCTCCCCAGTCGCCTCCTACGACATGCATGGTAGGCAACAGTGTTACTATTCTTTGCTTCCCCGTATGGGCCCGGCAACACACGGGCGACTAAATTAACGTTGCTCCCGCTAATGTGCTACATACAAAACATACTGTTGGAAGAAGAAGAAGAAGAAGAAGAAGAAGAAGAAGAAGAAGAAGAAGAAGAAGAAGAAGAAGAAGAAGAAGAAGAAGAAGAAGAAGAAGAAGAAGAAGAAGAAGAAGAAGAAGAAGAAGAAGAAGAAGAAGAAGAAGAAGAAGAAGAAGAAGAAGAAGAAGAAGAAGAAGAAGAAGAAGAAGAAGAAGAAGAAGAAGAAGAAGAAGAAGAAGAAGAAGAAGAAGAAGAAGAAGAAGAAGAAGAAGAAGAAGAAGAAGAAGAAGAAGAAGAAGAAGAAGAAGAAGAAGAAGAAGAAGAAGAAGAAGAAGAAGAAGAAGAAGAAGAAGAAGAAGAAGAAGAAGAAGAAGAAGAAGAAGAAGAAGAAGAAGAAGAAGAAGAAGAAGAAGAAGAAGAAGAAGAAGAAGAAGAAGAAGAAGAAGAAGAAGAAGAAGAAGAAGAAGAAGAAGAAGAAGAAGAAGAAGAAGAAGAAGAAGAAGAAGAAGAAGAAGAAGAAGAAGAAGAAGAAGAAGAAGACGAAGAAGAAGAAGAAGAAGAAGAAGAAGAAGAAGAAGAAGAAGAAGAAGAAGAAGAAGAAGAAGAAGAAGAAGAAGAAGAAGAAGAAGAAGAAGAAGAAGAAGAAGAAGAAGAAGAAGAAGAAGAAGAAGAAGAAGAAGAAGAAGAAGAAGAAGAAGAAGAAGAAGAAGAAGAAGAAGAAGAAGAAGAAGAAGAAGAAGAAGAAGAAGAAGAAGAAGAAGAAGAAGAAGAAGAAGAAGAAGAAGAAGAAGAAGAAGAAGAAGAAGAAGAAGAAGAAGAAGAAGAAGAAGAAGAAGAAGAAGAAGAAGAAGAAGAAGAAGAAGAAGAAGAAGAAGAAGAAGAAGAAGAAGAAGAAGGAGAAGAAGAAGAAGAAGAAGTGAAGAGTCATGAAATGCGCACCCAATTAACGGTGCGCAGCGGTGCAGGAGATACTACCGCCACGGTAACAGAATGACGTCATGACCAGAATACAAGCCAGAGATGCTTGTGGGCCGGCTACAGGCTTCAACTTGTCCGGCTGTGATCACCCACAGGTAAGTCTTGCCTTCATCTGTCCCACAAACCCATCTGTGGATCGTCAGGGCGCTATTGTCCACCCTCGGTTTCCTGTTTTCATCAGTGTGCGTAAGTGTGGTTTTCCCGCAAACTCTCTTTTCTGTAGTTATGCTCTGGTATTGGGTATAGGCGACGTAATCAAACTGGAATGTTCGGAAGATTACGGTTTCATTGGGCAGCTGTTGTACAGCTTTAGGGCTGTGTACCAAACAAGTGTGCAGTAAGGGCAAACTCCCGTTGAAAAACTGGTTCCTAGTAAATTCAGGCGTCAGGCAAGAATGTATAATCAGCACTTGTTTTCATCACGTACATGGAAAAGATTACTAAATAAGCAAACTCACACCAAGAGAATTTAAATGAAGTGGTTTTTACAGAGGACCAGAGTTTACTGTAATGTAATATATTTGTAAATAGGAATATTGTTATAACTATCTCGGAACAGTTATAACTTAAAGTTATAACATCTGATTGGGGGTGCCTTGAAAGGATTAGAACATGAATCGCTATTGCGAAGGTGGCCTTTTGCAAGATGGAAAACATACGTACTAATAAAACGATGTAAATTGCAATGAGAAAAAGTGTAATAGTGTTGAAGTGCTACATAGAACCTATACTTTTGTATGCATGTGAAGCGTGGGCAATGAGCAGACAAGCTGAAATACATCTAACGGACCTATGGTTCCTGAGGGAAATGCAAAGAATACAATGGACAGACAGAAAAACCAAAGAGCAAGTCCGTCAAGAAGCAAATGTGTAAACTAATTAGATTAAACGAGACCTAGACAGTCAACCATTTTTGAACACATTATAAGAAAAAATAAACTTGGGAACTTGGTGACAACTGGCACTACTGAGGGGGAAAAGAACAAGTGGAAGGTAGAGAAGTAAATACTTGATTAGTGGATGGCTTGGCAGCGTGGAATGGTCGAGACCACATCACGGAACTGATTCATGACTTAGATGATAGTGTGAGATGGCGAAACATGATCGATTATCGGAATCAGCACATGTTGATGAAGAGAGTTTACTGTATAAGAACAAAGCGGATCTCCAGCACCATATAAACCATCTTGGCAACTGCTCTCAGAGTCTGCATATGAAGAGAAACATCGAGAAGACAGAATTTATAATAATGCATAAAACAGCAGTGCAGTATAATGTACATGTAATTGAACAATGATTAAAGCACGTAAGGGGTACAAGAATCCGGACAGTGTGATCACAGGGGATAGAGAAATAGAAATGCGAATACAGAAAACAAACATCAAATATCAAATAACAGCCCATTCTGAAGCATCCAACTATCAACATGTACAGAGAGAGAAAGAAGAAGCTGACAGACGCTTTATTCGTCCCAGTGCTGTGTTACAATGCCAGAGACGGACAGTCCTAGAAGAGACATACAGATGTAACAGCACATCATGTGACATGTGATACATAAGAAACGAAGCTGGAAAAAATAGAAGAGACAGCGAAACAAAAGAGAACAATAAAGAACAAGTTCAGGGATAAGGCCTATTACTGTCTCTGCCATCTACTGCCTATAATACCTTGCGGTGTTGGGCACGGGGGTCTTAAGACTTAGTAATTGATTGATTGATTGATTTGGGAATCGACATCATAGCATTCGGGGCATCCCCATAAGCGCTCCGTCCCCATCCTCAGCAGCCAGGGAGGAGTTCCAACACCAATAGTACCAGTAGCAATATGATTATATGTCCGTCTCGCCTTTCCTCTGAGCGTCGAGCGTCGGCCAGATCCCCTCGTCACTTCGCGCTGTCTCATTCTTGTCAGACCATGGTAATCCATTTGCTCCTCCGAGGTGTGCACGTTCTCCCACAAGGCCGCAACCACGTCTGCCTTGTCATGTATCAATACTCCACCAAGTTTTGCCGACTCAGCCAATCTGTCCGCCTGTTCATTCCCCAGCACACCGGCATGCCCCGGAGAAAAGACCCAGGCGATGCTTGTCACCCGTGACCTCCGAAGCGAAGCAAGCCACTCCGCATGAAGCCTGCCCGTCCTCACTCTCGTCCGCATGCTTTCTGAGTCAGTTACAATCACGATGTGTGTGTGTGTGTGTGTGTGTGTGTGTGTGTGTGTGTGTGTGTGTGTGTGTGTGTGTCGTATTCTCCATCCAGCGGAGAGCCGCAGTGACTGCCTCCACCTTCATTCTTAAGCTGGATGTTGTGGTATCATATGCCAGGTTCTCCTGCACCAAACGTCGACCATTAGCTTTGGCTATGAACCCCCAGCCACTTCTCTCTGCTCTTGACACCGAACCATCTGTGTAGATAATCACATCACTCGAGTGAGCATTGTCCTGAATTAGTTGCTGGATTTCCGCTTCCGTGGCCCCTGCTGGCCACACCCTGCACTCCCGGCTTAATGTGATTATAACTCTGCACAAGTCTGACTGCTCCGCTGGCACTCTGAGTAATTAAGGCCTGAGTAATTAAGGCCGCCTGGCTAGTGCAGTCGCCGCGAACTGTGCAAGTTAAGATATTCTGTTTGCCACCGACAGAAAAAAAAAAAAAAAAATACACACTTTACCGAGAATTCGAAGCTGGATCTCTCGAACGTAACTTCATAAAACACGAAAGAATTAAATTTGTTCGAACAAATAGATATAAAAGAACAAGATCAACCAGCGACTAGAGCGTTCTCCATGAGAACATGGGGATACAAGGAGAGAGAAGGACCCATTAAGAGTTGGCGAAATGGTGTAAAGTGAAGACATCAAATATGATGTTAACTCTAGCAATAAGACAAACAAAACACAGAACATGACATCCTCCTCCTCCTCCTCCTTCTCCTCTCCTCCTCCTCCTCCGCCTCTTCTTCTTCTTCTTCTTCTTCTTCTTCTTCTTCTTCTTCTTCTTCTTCTTCTTCTTCTTCTTCTTCTTCTTCTTCTTCTTCTTCTTCTTCTTCTTCTTTTTTTCTTCCTCCTGCTCCTCATCCCCTCGTCCTCGTCCTCCTCCTCTTCCTCCTCCTCCTCCTCTTCCTCATCCTCCTTCTCCTCCTCCTCCTCCTCCTTCTTCTTCTTCTTCTTCTTCTTCTTCTTCTTCTTCTTCTTCTTCTTCTTCTTCTTCTTCTTCTTCTTCTTCTTCTTCTTCTTCTTCTTTTTTTCTTCCTCCTGCTCCTCATCCCCTCGTCCTCCTCCTCCTCTTCCTCCTCCTCTTCCTCCTCCTCCTCCTCCTCCTCCTTCTTCTTCTTCTTCTTCTTCTTCTTCTTCTTCTTCTTCTTCTTCTTCTTCTTCTTCTTCTTCTTCTTCTTCTTCTTCTTCTTCTTCTTCTTCTTCTTCTTCTTCTTCTTCTTCTTCCTCTGCTCCTGCTGCTGCTTCCTCTTAGTCGTGTATACACATTATTACCTTAACAAAGAAACTCGCCAAGCTAGACGTTAATTCACTAAAGATACTATTTCAGAGAGATGAACTTCCCTGTTGAACTATAACATTCTTCTCCACAGACGAAGCTTCAAACTATCCAGCATCCCCGAGATAGCATCTCCGTCCATCTATCGCCGATTCTCTGGACATGAAAGCAGCTTTATTTTCGTAATGCCCTGATCATGTCGTGTGTTTGATTCATGCATCATTTGAACTATCGCCATGCAATAGACAATTTCCTGGTTTTGGTCCTGACACTAGATCGGTTGTGTCGCTGACGTCGGATCCACCTTCGTGATCGCGTGTGTTTGTAGACATCCTTCACCCATGGCTTCTTGTGTCAACCCCTTGAGCTACAGCTCGACGGGTTCCAGCGGAGGAATTGACCCTGCCTTGCATGTCATCAACTCCCTGGGCTTGCCCAAGTCGGGTACAAGCGGAAGCGGATTCGCCTCTGGAAATCTCTTCTCCTGTACGAAGCCCACCACCTGCAGCATGTCCACAGCTCCGGACCCGCTGTCAGGATTCGCCTTTACCCAGCAGAACCTGGAGAACCTAGGCAGTCTGAAGTACGATACGGCCTACACTCCACAGACCTACCGGCCGTCTAGCGCCTACTGCTTCAACTCCTCCTCGAATAAGTCCAGCAGTTTGGACCCCATGGGGTACAGCATCGTGCAGAGCTACAGTCAAACCAGCCACCAGGCCAAGAAGCCGAGGAAGTCCGGGACACAGAGCGAGAAGGGCGAGGATCCCGATGAGAACAACAACTTCATGAAGGACCACAGGGGACGCTTCTGTCAGTGTCCGGACCGGGTGTGTGAGAGAAACCGTGAGTATCCTTTCGTTACACTGACAGATGCGTAGAGTTAAGCTGAGTTGTGTTGAGGTAGTTGAGGTGTTGATTTGAGCTGAGTTGAGTTGAGTTGCGATGAGGGAGTTGAGGTAAGCTGAGTTGAGCTGAGTTGTTTTTTTGTTTTTTTTCGTTGGCTCCTTTAAATTCAAACGTAGTCCATACATGTGCTGCTTCTTCTAGAGCACTGGCCTGATTTTTTCGTGTGGATTACATTTCCCTGTTACCAGTGTCCCTCGTCATCAGGCGAACCCACTCCGACTTCTGAGGTACTTGTAATTTATGTCCGTAAATCAAAGGCGAGAAGCCAACATTTTAGTCCAGCTGATCGGTGGAGGGTATGGACCAGCTACCTCGGCATCAGCACACCGGAAGTTTAACCTTGAGCGCTCTTATCCATTAGGTCATGCTGACATCTTGAGCTAAGTTGAGTCGAGTCACGAACTCGGGATATACCCATACACGTTCCCATGTTCAACAACCAGCGAAGAGTCCAAATACTAAATGTACCAGCTGCAATCTGCTTGTGTGTCTGACGACTGGCATTTTCTCGGTGTGTTGAGTATAGAATAGATCCCCTGACACTCCCCTGCTGCACCTTTCTCTCAAGGCAATGACGGCTTATCCGTTCCTCCACACTGTTCACGTGATTCCAAAATGTCGTGACCAAATCTGTCTCTCCATGAGCCAGAACCCCACTCAGCCGTGCAGACCCAGCCCATCTGTCCGCCTGTTCGTTTCCCAACACACCAGCATGTCCCGGTGAAACAAAAAATAAATGAAGATGTGCTTGAAATTTTTGGCTCGAAATGTTCTTTGACAAAATGAGCAAAGAATGCTTGACGTTTCGGGAGGAGGGTCTCCTGCAGTGGTAATTACATATTACAAATTTAGTTGCATGTCCTTCACAGGACGTAGCAGTCAACCACAGCATTTTGGCTGTTCATGATTCTTGGGCAAGTTTTCGTTCAGTAGTTTGCCATTGCTTTCTTAACGACCGGCACCTATACCTTTTTCGAAAAAACCAGCACCGCTGTGTTTCGAACCCGGGTATACGGGATTACGAATCGCGTCCGTAAAGCCCTTTGCCACGGAGACCGGTTAAAGTGATGTGTTAAAATAGTCATAAGTATAGATTTAATTACATATAGCGATATATAGGAACAGTCATAAGTATAGATTTAGTTACATATAACCACCTGTAAACTAAATCCGAATTATATATTTCAATACTCTGAGAAGCCGGCTCCGTGGCCGAGGAGTTAGCAGCTTTCTCCGCTAACCCCGAATACTCTCGTCACGTGACGCGACGAGAATTAGCAGTGGTTCGAATCGCAAAAGTGACTTATGAGAGTATGGAGCCGGTCGCTCAGAAAGTCGTGGCGTGCTGATGAGCGTAATCTAGCCTAGGAATCAACATACAGCTGAAAGATGCTGGTGTTGACCGCAATATCCTGAAACAGGATGGAAACGCGGAAAAAAAAAAAAAAAAAAAAAAAAAATACTCTGAGAGGTGTGTGTGAGGAAATGTGCGTATAGATTTAGACTGCATTACACTGGACGGGGTGTGTAAGAGAAACGGTGAATATAGATGTCTATCTATGGAACAATTTGTATGAAAGAATAGTAATGGCATATTTCAGTACACGGAACGGTGTTTGAAAGGAATCATAAGAACAGATTCATCATGTGGGGAGGATTCTTATTTCTTTGCCAATATACACATTGTCCCAGTTGCGACCTAATCTACCATGCTGTATTTACAACAAATGTTGTATTTATCATGCTGATATTTGCAATTCAAGAAAGCTCTATCAAAACAGGGTATTCCCTTAGTGAGTTACGACACAGGAATAAATAACAGCAGTTTCCGGCATGCCTGACACATTTCGCTGCATCTCGTCAGGTACACACTGGACAGTTATGTGTCATGTGACGAGTCAAGAATTGCGTGTTTAACGTGCCTACAGCCAGTGGCGAACTGGTCAGCGTGCCAACTTGCCCAGTGGCAAGTGAGCTCCTAATGAAGTGGACACCCTTAGACATGAGACAATACGTTAACATGTTAATATGACATTTCAATCATAATCATTGTCATCATCATAATCATCATAATCATCATCATCAAGTGCCCTGCCAGCTGGAGTAGGTGTTCATATCTCTCCACAGACCGCGTCTTTGGTGTTCTGGATCAAATCTGGTGATGATTTTCCTCCATGCAAACTTTTCAGACTACCCAGCATCATTTCTCTTGGTCTGTCTTTGCTTCTCTTCGTCTTGATCTTTCCAGTTGTCACGATGTTCTCCAATGTCTCTCTTTTCATCACATGACCGAAGAAAGCTGTTTGTCTCTTTCTTATTGTTGTATATAACGTTATAATGTCATTAGCTTCTTTCAGGCAATTGTTGTTAGTTACTCTGCCAGTCCAAGAAATTCGCAACATTCGTCTCAGGAACCACATCTCTGTTGCTTCCAAGTTCTTCCTAAGTTGTTCATTTACATTCCAAGATTCATTCCCATACAACAAAACAGATTCTTTATAGCATTTCAGCACTCTCTTTCTTACATTCAATGATAGGGGCTTATTGCATAAGATACTTTTAATTTGTTTGAAATGCAGCTTTTGTATGAAAGGAATTATACATTTAGATTTAGACTGCATTACATTGGTCCTGACAACGAATAATGTTAGACCTAGCCAGCCATTACCTACATTACATCTCCCTGAAACATTGTTCTTTCACGGGTTCTTTCTCCTGCCCACAGCCAGCGAGAGAATTTGCCAACTGGCACAACCCAAAAAGTTGCCGTGCGACTATCAAGAGGACAGGTAATATAGTGGTCAGCCTGTATATGTTTCTTCCTTGTTGTTTGTACGTGGTTATGTCTTTATCTTAATCTGTGTCAATGATGGTCGAAGTGGCTGAGAGGTTTAACGCTGTAGTTAAGCTATTAAACTATCAGCATGTGTGTGAACGCTTGAGTTAGAGGCGAGTGGAGGGGGAAATGTAATTTTCTTTGTACCTTCGTAGGTATGGCAGTGTCTGTATCTGTATATTTCAGTATGTGTTTCTGCGAGAATTGACAAGAGTCATTATGGGAGTGTTGTTGTTGTTTGTCCATCAAGAATGATGATGACCATTCATTTCATCCAGTGGGATTGAAGGTATGAGGAATGACTTGCGCTATGACTTGGATTAAAGTGAGGAAGAGTTGCGCAATTCATCGACCTCACTCTCTCGCCTGAGTCCATCTGAGTCCAGTGGCAAGACAAGACGAGACGACTGGAGACGAATACAGGTGCAGTGGATGACCAGGGCGCTCTAAGTGCCTTGTCGTGCTCATTAAGTTCCACAACGCTTTGCAGGTAAACGCCGTCTTGCCTGTTGAATCAGGAATGATTTCTTCCACACAGTCTGCCGAATCCTGTCTTCACATGCTGGGTAGGCATACCCTAGTTTATCGCTTGGTTTGACACCAAATCGACTACCCATGCCTGGTTTAGCCAGCCTCTCACAGCTGTTGCCCGGGGGGTGGCCGCTGTCGCATGCTGACAGCTACTAGGAGCCACAGGCGCGAGCTGGGTGTCAGGCTTGGACCAGTGGGGGATGGGTCCTGAAAAGGACATGAGAGTCATCTTTACCAAAGGTGCTACAATTCCTGACACCCCGTATCCCGCTTATGGGAGTATGGACATGACACACACACACACATACACACACACACACACACACACACACATACACACACATGCGTATATAGGACGCGCATGTGTCGGACAAGTGGGAAAACGACTCGTCGCGAAAAAGAATACGAACCGACAGCGGAAGAAAGACACACGGGGTCATGACCCGGGTGGGTCAGGCCCCCCCCCCCCCCCCCCCGAGCGTGTCAGGAGGGTAAAGGGCCGGAACATTCCGGGAAGGGGGGGGGGGCCTCATCTGACAATCAGAACCCTCCTGCCTTGCCTGCTCCTCCGCGGCGGAGTGTTTATCACAGGGCATGAGATAACACTGGCAGAAGAAATAAGGACTGGTGGACCAACCTTCTGGTAGGATTGGCTGAGAGCGACGTTCTGCAAAGGGCATGATGATGATGATATACGCATGCCTGCATGCGGTTGATCTGATGTAAACAGGCATGTATGTGTAGGTGTCTTTGTATGTGTGTCCATTATATCTGTGTCTGTGTGCATTCTATTCATATATTTTATATGTGTCTTTGTTGTTGATTATATTTATTGTTTTCTTTGTATATGTATATATGTCTTTGTATGCGTGCGTATATCCATGCATCCATTATGTGCCATGCCGATAAGCGTCTTCGGTCATGTTCTGCCATCTCGCTCGATCATCAGAGTCGTGGATCAGCTCCGTGTTTCTGTCTCGACCATGCCACGCGGCCAAGCGATCCAGGTATTTAATTCTTGGTCTTCCCATTTGTATGTGTATTCTTGTATTGTGTATATATGATCCGTTTTTTGATTGCATGTATTGTTCTTTTTGTATATGTGCGCAGTCTATTTATCTTTGTGTATGTATGGCTATGTATATATGTTTTTGTATATGTGATCATATACAATGTGTGATTTTGGTGCATTTTAGCGGGTAACCAGACATAATGTGTGAATATTCTTGTGATTTTCGGGTGATATGTGAGATGTCATTGCTGGAAGTTGCCAGGTAGTTTGTGTGGTCTGAAGAACGGTGATATCATAGTAGCTAGACGATCGATTGTCGCTTCAGTGGTCCTGCGTTCGAGTCCACAGCAGGACAGGCTTGACCTGGCTCCCTGGTCGACCCAGCTGAACATTGGTATCAGGAAATTCATGGGAAGTTAAAATGGACTGGTCCATAGACAGATGGGGTGGCAGCATGTATCCAGTGCGGCTTAATGAGTGTACCAGGGGCCTTGACTTACCTGCTAACTGAAGTGTGGCGACCCACAGCGTTACTAATTATAACTGGGACACACTTGCATGATGGCGTCTCGCACCATGAACATACTATATATCACCACACAAGTATAAAGCATATAAATACAGACAGGCATATGCGTCAGTGAAGTGAGTACAGTTGATCTTTCAGGTGTATCTACTGGACATACAAAAGGATGAGACCAAACTGTGGAAACCATACTCACTTTGGTAAGTACAGTCTGTAATCGCAGGCACACATACGTACATATATAAATACAGAGTACCTTTATGTTACGTAACATAGTACACAAGAATATTACATAATATAACATATCATAACATAATATAGGGACTCAAAACATAACATTCCATAAAACCACGTCTTAACACCTTTCATTACATTGCATCACCTTAAATTAACGCATCCTAGTGCTTAAAATACATACCTCCACATTACATTACGCTACCTTAATTACTACTACTACTACTACTACTACTACTACTACTACTACTACTACTACTACTACTACTACTACTACTACTACTACTACTACTACTACTACTGCTACTACTACTACTACTACTACTACTACTACTACTACTACTACTACTCACTACTACTACTACTACTACTACTACTACTACTACTACTACTACTACTACTACTACTACTACTACTACTACTACTACTACTACTACTACTGTGGCTGCTGCTAACACTACTAGAATACAAAGTAATAATAATACTAATAATAATAATAATAATTATTATTATTGTTAATATTATTGTTACTGTTATTATTATCAGAAGAAGAGGAAGAAGAAGAAGAAGAAGAAGAAGAAGAAGAAGAAGAAGAAGAAGAAGAAGAAGAAGAAGAAGAAGAAGAAGAAGAAGAAGAAGAAGAAGAAGAAGAAGAAGAAGAAGAAGAGAACAAAAACAACAACAACAACAACAACAGTGACAAAAATAACAACAAAAGCAACAGCAATAACAACAAAAGCAAGAGCAGCAATATTGTTATTGTGGTGCTACTATTATACCCACCTCAACGGCGGTGATGTGTTGTACCCGCTATTGGTAGTACAGATTAATGTGCTATATTGTGGTACTTCTGATGTTGATGTCAAATTGTCCCTAAATACATAAAGTCCCGTAGCAGAAACCTCGTTTGGGTATGTGACATGTTGCTTGCTTGCTTGTGTTCGCTGGCTATGAACTCCAGCGTGAAGTCCTGTATGTCGGATGAAGACATCCTGTTGTCCAACATCAGTGTGATGTCATACAGGACTGAGGTTTGCGTGAGTATCCGTTGTTCCATGTCTGGCTTATTGGTGTGCAGACTGGTGGTTCCTCGCCGTGCAGACAGATAATCTCCGACTTCGTAAGAATCAGCGATCCTACTACGTTAGCCAGGACCCCGAAGGGACCTGTTGCCCAGGACGCACGGCTAGGACGTGTTAGTAGGTCTTGGCCAATATAGAACCTGGCCCTGGTGCCTTGGGAACACCTCTGCGTCCCGGTATGTGACATGTTAGGTCCGTCACATTTGTGACGACCTGAGTGCATGAACGAACGAACGAACGAGCAAACTTTATTTTCACAGGGTAAAAAATTGGGCACGCAGGCCCGTCTCACATTCGGCCCTTCCAATCACTCATTTTTCATTCATCAATAGTGCATGATACATTCACATAGAAATAAAAAAAAAAACATTGTCAAATGAATGTTGTAAATTTAAACAATGCATTTTACCATGTTATGACACACATCCCCCCACCTATCCACACATCTCTCACCCACTACAAATCCCCTCCCCCCCCCCAACACACATCCCTTACCCACCCACACACACACCCCGAGGTCACACATACATGACCCCACCCATCTACCACCCACACACATCCACGCACAACATCCCCCACCCACCCACCCACCCACACACACAACCCAGGCACCCATACATGCATCAACCCACCCATCCCCCACTCACACACATCCCCCGACCTACAGACATCTCCCCACCTACACACATCTCCCAACCCATATCATACCCACACAGTTAAATATTTTGGCCACGGCCAAAAAAAATCATAACACTCTTTTAAAATCGCACGGAGATTGATAGGTGGTCGGTCTTTCCTTCTCGTAACGAACGACAAGACCTGGCACTGAACACTAATCAGACAGCGCTTATGCCGTTATCAGTGCAGCGTCCTAATCGTTACAGCAACGCGCCCGCTGAAATAATCTCCAGTGACCACTAAATCCACTACCATCTCTTGCACGTTTCAAGCCTCACCTGTTTCTCTCCCCCACAGAGACCACGCCACGCCTGGATGAACTGGCCATGCCCAAGCCGTTGATCGTCGACTGCTGTGCTTCACACATGTAAGTTCGCACGCACTCATTTGACTTGTTTGTATTCCTACGCCATAAATAGGCCTTTGACTTGACTGGAGGTTTGGCCAATGGAGTTTAATAGGTCAAAGTTTAGTCGAAAGTCGTTTTAAAAGTCGACAGAGTTGACTTCCTTGCAACGGGTTTTATCCCATATGGCTCGGTCTCTTTCCGCAGCGCGGAAAGCGTCGCACAAAGCACGAACTCCGTAGCTCTAGCGACGACCCACAGGAGTCTCCGAAAAATTTAACTCGTGAACCGAAGGACGCAGCCCGGAATCGAACCCACAACCTTCGGAGCTCGAGTTAAACGGCTTGACCACTTCGCCACTCCCTTAACTCCCTTTTTTTTAACAGGTCAAAGATGGGGCTTGGAAAGGGGGGGGGGGGTGTGGAAGTAAACCCCGAACTGGTGGCGACATTCAAAGAGTTCTGACCCTCTCTTCTTTACACCGGCTCACCGTGAACTCAAGTTCTGACCCTCTCTTCTTTACACCGGCTCACCGTGAACTCAAGTTCTGACCCTCTCTTCTTTACACCGGCTCACCGTGAACTCAAGTTCTGACCCTCTCTTCTTTACACCGGCTCACCGTGAACTCAAGTTCTGACCCTCTCTTCTTTACACCGGCTCACCGTGAACTCAAGTTCTGACCCTCTCTTCTTTACACCGGCTCACCGTGAACTCAAGTTCTGACCCTCTCTTCTTTACACCGGCTCACCGTGAACTCAAGTTCTGACCCTCTCTTCTTTACACCGGCTCACCGTGAACTCAAGTTCTGACCCTCTCTTCTTTACACCGGCTCACCGTGAACTCAAGTTCTGACCCTCTCTTCTTTACACCGGCTCACCGTGAACTCAAGTTCTGACCCTCTCTTCTTTACACCGGCTCACCGTGAACTCAAGTTCTGACCCTCTCTTCTTTACACCGGCTCACCGTGAACTCAAGTTCTGACCCTCTCTTCTTTACACCGGCTCACCGTGAACTCAAGTTCTGACCCTCTCTTCTTTACACCGGCTCACCGTGAACTCAAGTTCTGACCCTCTCTTCTTTACACCGGCTCACCGTGAACTCAAGTTCTGACCCTCTCTTCTTTACACCGGCTCACCGTGAACTCAAGTTCTGACCCTCTCTTCTTTACACCGGCTCACCGTGAACTCAAGTTCTGACCCTCTCTTCTTTACACCGGCTCACCGTGAACTCAAGTTCTGACCCTCTCTTCTTTACACCGGCTCACCGTGAACTCAAGTTCTGACCCTCTCTTCTTTACACCGGCTCACCGTGAACTCAAGTTCTGACCCTCTCTTCTTTACACCGGCTCACCGTGAACTCAAGTTCTGACCCTCTCTTCTTTACACCGGCTCACCGTGAACTCAAGTTCTAACCCTCTCTTCTTTACACCGGCTCACCGTGAACTCAAGTTCTGACCCTCTCTTCTTTACACCGGCTCACCGTGAACTCAAGTTCTAACCCTCTCTTCTTTACACCGGCTCACCGTGAACTCAAGTTCTGACCCTCTCTTCTTTACACCGGCTCACCGTGAACTCAAGTTCTGACCCTCTCTTCTTTACACCGGCTCACCGTGAACTCAAGTTCTGACCCTCTCTTCTTTACACCGGCTCACCGTGAACTCAAGTTCTGACCCTCTCTTCTTTACACCGGCTCACCGTGAACTCAAGTTCTGACCCTCTCTTCTTTACACCGGCTCACCGTGAACTCAAGTTCTGACCCTCTCTTCTTTACACCGGCTCACCGTGAACTCAAGTTCTGACCCTCTCTTCTTTACACCGGCTCACCGTGAACTCAAGTTCTGACCCTCTCTTCTTTACACCGGCTCACCGTGAACTCAAGTTCTGACCCTCTCTTCTTTACACCGGCTCACCGTGAACTCAAGTTCTGACCCTCTCTTCTTTACACCGGCTCACCGTGAACTCAAGTTCTGACCCTCTCTTCTTTACACCGGCTCACCGTGAACTCAAGTTCTGACCCTCTCTTCTTTACACCGGCTCACCGTGAACTCAAGTTCTGACCCTCTCTTCTTTACACCGGCTCACCGTGAACTCAAGTTCTGACCCTCTCTTCTTTACACCGGCTCACCGTGAACTCAAGTTCTAACCCTCTCTTCTTTACACCGGCTCACCGTGAACTCAAGTTCTGACCCTCTCTTCTTTACACCGGCTCACCGTGAACTCAAGTTCTGACCCTCTCTTCTTTACACCGGCTCACCGTGAACTCAAGTTCTGACCCTCTCTTCTTTACACCGGCTCACCGTGAACTCAAGTTCTGACCCTCTCTTCTTTACACCGGCTCACCGTGAACTCAAGTTCTGACCCTCTCTTCTTTACACCGGCTCACCGTGAACTCAAGTTCTGACCCTCTCTTCTTTACACCGGCTCACCGTGAACTCAAGTTCTGACCCTCTCTTCTTTACACCGGCTCACCGTGAACTCAAGTTCTGACCCTCTCTTCTTTACACCGGCTCACCGTGAACTCAAGTTCTGACCCTCTCTTCTTTACACCGGCTCACCGTGAACTCAAGTTCTGACCCTCTCTTCTTTACACCGGCTCACCGTGAACTCAAGTTCTGACCCTCTCTTCTTTACACCGGCTCACCGTGAACTCAAGTTCTGACCCTCTCTTCTTTACACCGGCTCACCGTGAACTCAAGTTCTGACCCTCTCTTCTTTACACCGGCTCACCGTGAACTCAAGTTCTGACCCTCTCTTCTTTACACCGGCTCACCGTGAACTCAAGTTCTGACCCTCTCTTCTTTACACCGGCTCACCGTGAACTCAAGTTCTGACCCTCTCTTCTTTACACCGGCTCACCGTGAACTCAAGTTCTGACCCTCTCTTCTTTACACCGGCTCACCGTGAACTCAAGTTCTGACCCTCTCTTCTTTACACCGGCTCACCGTGAACTCAAGTTCTGACCCTCTCTTCTTTACACCGGCTCACCGTGAACTCAAGTTCTGACCCTCTCTTCTTTACACCGGCTCACCGTGAACTCAAGTTCTGACCCTCTCTTCTTTACACCGGCTCACCGTGAACTCAAGTTCTGACCCTCTCTTCTTTACACCGGCTCACCGTGAACTCAAGTTCTGACCCTCTCTTCTTTACACCGGCTCACCGTGAACTCAAGTGTTGTCGAAACACGCTACTTCAAGAAGCACTGGACTCAATTGTGCGTGCGGATTAACCGATTAGCTTTCTTTATTATCAGCGTCCCTTCAATCAACCAATCAGTCAGGTGCCGTAACTACAATGACGGTTGCAATGGATCTCCAACACTGTCTGTCTCTCGCTCTGACTGTACATTCTGTCAGATTGCTTTTTGTCCATCTCTTGATGTTATCTACCCAATTGTATCGTTGTCTACCTCTTGCTCGCCTTCAACTTTACCCTCCAGTATAGTTTTTATAAGAGTGTTATGACTTTTTTTTTTTTTTTTTTTTCCGTGGCCGAAATATTTCACTTGCCTCTTTATTTTTAAATCTTTAATCAAATCTCTCACTGTCCAGTGCCGCCCACCGGGCGCTGGAACGCAAATTATTCCTCCCCACGACGCTTGACGGCAGAAGTGGAAGATGATGATGATGATAAGATGAATCAAATCTCTTTTCATTTCCAGTTTTTCTAGAACTTCTATATATACGCCTTTGTTTCCATGAAAAACGATATATTCTTCTGTAAATCCAAATCTCCAGGGCCTCTATTCGACTTTCTAATTGCATGTTCATTGTCCAAGCTTCCGCGCCATATAGTAGTGTTGAATATACATAACATTTGACAATTCTCACGTTTAACGCTTTGTTAGGCTCTCCAGCCGGTCTCCGTAGCGATAGTGTTGCGAACGCGATTCGTAATGCCGCTTATCCGCGTTCGAAACACAGCGGTGACCGATTTGGCAGCAGACCGTGTTACACTGGTTTTAAAGTGTTGGTATGGGAGGCGGTCGTTCAGAAAGCATTGGCAATTACTGAACGTAAAAACTTGCCAAGACATCAACAGCGGAGGTAAAATGCTGATGCTGACTGCACGTCCTGTAAAGGATATGCAACTGTAAAAAAAAAAAAAAAATCTCTCTAGATGTTAAAACACATTTCATGTTGTTGAAATAATGTTTGACTATTCCTATTCTCTTTTTGATTTATTTTTCACTTCTGCCATCATCTGTTATTACATGTCCAAAATAGTAGAAACTTGTTACTTGGTCTAGTGTCTCCCCGTTTACTGTGATGTTCATTGATGATCTCTCCTTTTCACTGCTAAGTGGAGCGGCATACAATGTTCATCTAGATTTCACATGTTGATATAGTGTTCACATATGAATCTAGTGTTCACATGTTGATATATTTTTTACATATTTATATAGTTTTCACATATTGATACAGTTTTCACTTGTTGATACAGTTTTCACTTGTTGATATATTTTTTACACATTTATATAGTTTTCAAATATTGATACAGTTTTCATATACTGAACTAGTTTAATATTGATATAGTGTTCACATTTTGATATAGTTTTCAAATGTTGATATAGTGTTCACATGTTGATATAGTGTTCACATATTAATATAGTGTTCACATGTTGATATAGTGTTCACATATTAATATAGTGTTCACATGTTGATATAGTGTTCACATATTGATATAGTTTTCACATGTTTATATAATTTTCATATATTAAAATTAGTTTTCATATGTTGATATAGTTTTCACATGTTGATATAGTTTTCCCATTTTGGTATAGTTTTCACTTGTTGATATAGTATTCACATGTTGATATAGTGTTCACCCGTTTCCCTGGTCTAGGGGTTAACGTCTTTCTCCGTAATTGCGTATATTCTCGTGAGTAACGTAACCTACGCGAGAATCGGTAGCGGTTTTCGCCACGTTGGTAACTTAGGGGTATGTGAGCAGGTCGCGCAAAAAGCAATGGCAAACTACTGAGAGTATTCTTGCCTAGTACATTAATAACAGCTGAAAAATGCTGGTGTCAACACGTCGAGTAAGGGATATGCAAAGAAAAAAAAATAGTGTTTACATGTTGTTATAGTGTTCACATATTAATATAGTGTTCACATGTTGGTGTAGTGTTCACATGTTGATATGGTGTTCACATGTTGATATGGTGCTCACATGTTGATGTAGTGTTCACAAATTGATATAGTGTTCACATGTTATATGTTGTTCACATGTTGATGTAGTGTTCACATGTTCATGTAGTGTTCATATGTTGATATGATGTTCACATGTTGATGTAGTGTTCACATGTTCATGTAGTGTTCACATGTTGATGTAGTGTTCACATGTTGATATAGTGTTCACACGTTGATGTAGTGTTCACACGTTGATATAGTATTCACATGTTGATGTAGTGTTCACATGTTGATATAGTGTTCACATTTTGATGTAGTGTTCACAAATTGATGTAGTGTTCACATGTTGATATAGTGTTCACATGTTGATGTAGTGCTCACATGTTGATATGGTGTTCTCATGTTGATATAATGTTCACATGTTGATGTAGTGTTCACATGTTGATATAATGTTCACATGTTGATGTAGTGTTCACATGTTGATACATTGTTCACATGTTGATATGGTGCTCACATGTTGATGTAGTGTTCACATGTTGATATAGTGTTCACATGTTGACATAGTGTTCACATGTTGATGTAGTGTTCACATGTTGATATAGTGTTCACATGTTGATACATTGTTCACATGTTGATATAGTGTTCACATGTTGATGTAGTGTTCACATGTTGATATAGTGTTCACATGTTGACATAGTGTTCACATGTTGATATAGTGTTCACGTGGTGATGTAGTTTTCACATGTTGATGTAGTTTTCACATGTTGGTATATTTTTCACATGTTGATATAGTTTGTATTCTTACGCCAGAAACGGACCTTTGACTGAAGTGGGCTTAGGCCAGGGTAGTAGTAACCGCGTTAATAGTGTAGTCCCCTAGAGACTACACCAACGCGTTCGCTGTAACAAAACGCGCATATCCTTTGTAGGACGCTGAACTCACACGCAGCCCTTATTGATTTTATGTGATTTGCTAGGCAATGTTACGTTAGGTAGTTTGCCATTGCTTTCTGAAAGGGAAGTAAACAATGAAGTCCAAATGACCGGCGTTTAGAACGAAGCCAGTAAACCGCCGACAACAGAAGTTGAAGTGTAACCGTTGCCGAGTCACGAAGTAGTAATTTCCGAATCCCAGGCAAATTATACCCTGGACTACCAGAGTGAGTAACAACGATTGTCTAGAAGAGGCTCATAAAACGAGAACATGATATGATACAGCTATAAGAAAGAGACAAACTGCATTCGTGATGTTTTTTTTTTTTTTTTTTTGGGGGGGGGGGGAGGAGGAGGAGTGAAAAAAGGAGGGGGGGGGGGTGGCTGTACTTTACTGGCATTTTGTCTTAACAGACGGTGTTACACTGTCCTTTACAAAAATAGCATAATAACTACAACCCATGGCGGGGACCGGGGATTGAGTTATATCTCTCCATAGCATAAAGCCGGGGCTGAATTGTAGAGACCATATGTTGTCCACGCAGCATGATGTCTCTCTCGGCCTGTCTAGTTTACTCCAGAGGAAAGACAGCATCAATACATATGGAACAAGACCAACTGCAGAAGCTGCCGGATTAGCAAAGCAATGCTCAAACTGTCCGTTTGTCGGAACTTCGATCCTAGACGAGCTGCCAACCAAGGCTTAGGGCCTGGTCTGCCCTGCCATGACATTTAGTCTTTAGGTTGCATTTCCTCGCACTAGGATAAGCCTTGTACTCTCCGCCCGAAGTCGTTGGCACAATGTGGGGTGTCGGGTTTGGTGAGAGCCGCCCAACATTCTGCGCTAACAGAAAGCAGGTAGTACCGTCCGTCTACTGTCATACGGTAGCTCAGTCATATCTGAATAGGGCATGACAATGTACGCAAACTATAGGGAAAGTAAATCAGTTGATAAGATACAAACAAATTATAGTCATTATGGGAAGGAAAACGGAATAAAACATTGAATACGGAACATAGGATGATACAATCATGTTATTAAATTTGAAAGCAAATCCCTGTAACCGGACCATCCAACAGACTTTGTGCCGACCGAAAACCACAGAGACGACGTCAAGGAGGAATATTGTCATTTGAATAACGAAGACACAAACAATAGATTGCACGATTTATTGCCTGGCATATTTCGTGGCATCTCGTCAGGTAGATAATGCAGAATTCACACCACATAAAGTGAAATAACTAGATAAATCCTTCAAGCTAAAATATACACATGTTCGCACAGTAATGTCAGTTGTCTACCATGGTAATTTTACACTAACGTGTCTTTCTGTTTGCACAAAACTGGCCCATCTTCGTTATTCAAATTCACTACGGGAAAACATTGTTTTGATTTTCCGAATACTGTCATTATCAGACAACACACAAACTGTTCACTTTATATGGTGTGCATTTCAGGCAATCCAAAGTGTGTAACGTTACGGATATGTGTCTTCTTCTTTCAGGTCTTCCCTGAGCGACATGTCTTGCGTGTGTCATTCGCAGTAAGTACCTCGTCAGAGCCTCCTTGTTCAGTGTATCTTGGTGATCTATAGTACCTCGTCAGTGCCTCCTTGTTCAGTATATCTTGGTGATCTAAAATACCTCGTCAGTGCCTCCTTGTTCAGTATATCTTGGTGATCTAAAATACCTCGTCAGTGCCTCCTTGTTCAGTATATCTTGGTGATCTAAAATACCTCGTCAGTGCCTCCTTGTTCAGTATATCTTGGTGATCTAAAATACCTCGTCAGTGCCTCCTTGTTCAGTATATCTTGGTGATCTAAAATACCTCGTCAGTGCCTCCTTGTTCAGTATATCTTGGTGATCTAAAATACCTCGTCAGTGCCTCCTTGTTCA
Source organism: Cepaea hortensis (assembly GCA_963921405.1). Classification (NCBI taxonomy): domain Eukaryota; kingdom Metazoa; phylum Mollusca; class Gastropoda; order Stylommatophora; family Helicidae; genus Cepaea; species Cepaea hortensis. The sequence goes on from OY992895.1 coordinate 13,069,926, forward strand.
GTATATCTTGGTGATCTAAAATACCTCGTCAGTGCCTCCTTGTTCAGTATATCTTGGTGATCTAAAATACCTCGTCAGTGCCTCCTTGTTCAGTATATCTTGGTGATCTAAAATACCTCGTCAGTGCCTCCTTGTTCAGTATATCTTGGTGATCTAAAATACCTCGTCAGTGCCTCCTTGTTCAGTATATCTTGGTGATCTAAAATACCTCGTCAGTGCCTCCTTGTTCAGTATATCTTGGTGATCTAAAATACCTCGTCAGTGCCTCCTTGTTCAGTATATCTTGGTGATCTAAAATACCTCGTCAGTGCCTCCTTGTTCAGTATATCTTGGTGATCTAAAATACCTCGTCAGTGCCTCCTTGTTCAGTATATCTTGGTGATCTAAAATACCTCGTCAGTGCCTCCTTGTTCAGTATATCTTGGTGATCTAAAATACCTCGTCAGTGCCTCCTTGTTCAGTATATCTTGGTGATCTAAAATACCTCGTCAGTGCCTCCTTGTTCAGTATATCTTGGTGATCTAAAATACCTCGTCAGTGCCTCCTTGTTCAGTATATCTTGGTGATCTAAGCTAGCGTTGTGCAGTGGTTAGTTACCGGTCTACTACTACCATAGTCAAGATTTCAGGCCCGGTAGCGACTGAGTGGGATAACTTGACACAAGGCGAAGAGATAGACTCAGCATCTTTTAATGGCTACTGAACGTTTCACTGACATCATTTTAGGGTGCGCGCTAGCTCGCTTTGAACTTAACCTTAGTCCACACACGTGCTACTGTTTCTAGAGGGATGGTTTCTGCATGTGAATTAGCTGTCCCTATTATCACTGTCCCTCCGCGTCATCAAGCAAACCTACTCCGACTTCTGAGGCGCTTGTAAATTAAATCCCCAAGTCAAGGACGAGAAGTCAACAGTTTAGTCTAACTGACCGGTGTAGGGATTGAACCCACTACGTCGGCATTAGCGTACAGGAAGTTTGCGAGCAAGCATTGCATGGCATATTTCGCGTCATCTCGTCCAGTTCGTACTGCACTTATTTACTTGTCTTCCCCGGCTCTTTTGTCACCAAGGTTTCACGTTCATTTCTCCCCACAACATGTTCATATTATCTGGACTGTCCAAGCTTGTAATTTATTTACGGTTTTCTATGTTTCTTGTAGGAGTAGCTCGTTATTGTTGTTTTTGATTTGTTTTTTTCTCGACAATGGCCATGTTGATCCCCTTTTCAAATGAAACGGTCACGATTTTATGTTAGCATACAAGTTATTTAACAAGTGCAGCGGTCATGATTTCATGTTAGAAAACAAGTTATTTAACAAGTGAAGCGGTCATGATTTCATGTTAAAAAACAAGTTATTTAACAAGTGAAGCGGTCATGATTTAATGTTTTCATGTTAGAAAACAAGTTAATTTAACAAGTGAAGCGGTCATAATTTCATGTTAGAAAATAAGTTAATTTAACAAGTGAAGCGGTCATGATATCATGTTAGAAAACAAGTTAATTTAACAAGTGAAGCGGACATGATTTCATGTTAGAAAATAAGTTAATTTAACAAGTGAAGCGGTCATGATTTCATGTTAGAAAACAAGTTAATTTAACAAGTGAAGCGGTCATGATTTCATGTTAGAAAACAAGTTACTTTAACAAGTGCAGCGGTCATGATTTCATGTTAGAAAACTAGTTATTTAACACAGTGAAGCGGTCGCGATTTCATGTTAGAAAACAAATTAATTTAACAAGTGAAGCGGTCATAATTTCATGTTAGAAAACAAGTTAATTTAACAAGTGAAGCGGTTATTTCATGTTAGAAAACAAGTTATTAAACAAGTGAAGCGGTCATGATTTCATGTTAGAAAACATGTGATTTAACAAATGAGCTGTCATGATTTCATGTTAGAAATCAATTTATTTAACACTGTGAAGCGGTTGTGATTTCAAGTTAAAAAACAAGTTATTTAACAAGTGAAGCGGTCATGATTTCATGTTAGACAACAAGTTACTTTAACAAGTGAAGCGGTCATGATTTCATGTTAGAAAACAAGTTAATTTAACAAGTGAAGCGGACATGATTTCATGTTAGAAATCAAGTTAATTAACAAGTGAAGCGGTCATGATTCATGTTAGAAAACAAGTTAATTTAACAAGTGAAGCGGTCATGATTCCACGTTAGAAAACAAGTTAATTTAACAAGTGAAGCGTGTCAAGATTTCATGTTAGAAAACAAGTTAATTTAACAAGTGAAGCGGTTACAATTTCATGTTAGAAAACAAGTTATTTAACACAGTTAAGCGGTCATGATTTCATGTTAGAAACAAGTTATTTAACCCAGTGAGCAACTAGAGTTAGCGTTAAATTTTAAGAGAACTGAGACTATGGTAGCCTCCAGTAAGAAAGAAATACCACAATATACTGTAACTTCCAAGCAAATATGGACATTATTCAACATGTGACTCGGTACAACTATCACAACATGTGACGGAAGATTACCTCCGAAGTTGGAGTAGGTTAGGCTGATGGCGAGGGACACTGGTAATAGGGAAAGCTAATCCACACGCAAAAATCAGTGCAATGCGCTACAATAGTTACACGCGTATGGACGTCATTTGAGGTCAAAGCGAGCGAAAAAAATAAAATGTAAATAAATAAATAAACAAAAATATGACGAAAGATGCATTGCAGAGATTACAACAAGAATCGCCATAGCCAAAGTTACATTTTGTAAAATGGGAAGGCACTCCCCACCAAATGGTTGTCAGGTGCGGTGAGACAAAATGTGTTAGCGTGAGTTGTAGAACCTGTGCTATTATGTCCAACCATCCATCATGTGCATGCTATTATAATATGTATTATATATTACTAGATGACCCGGCCCGGCTTCGCCCAGGCCCTGGAGGGAATCTATCTATCTATCAGTCTGCTTGTTTGTCTGTCTGTCTGGCTGACCCGGCCCGGCTTCACCCAGTTCCTGGTGGGGAGCATCTCATTTAATTCATATCCATCCATCATGTGCCATGCCGGTAAGCGTGGGCGGTCATGTTCTGCCATCTCACTCGATCAACAGAGTCGTGGATCAGTTCCGTGTTTTTGTCTCGACCATGCCACAAGGCCAAGCCATCCAGATACTTGTTTCTAGGTCTTCCCCTTGGTCTGTTCCCCTCGATCTTACCAGTTGTCAACAAGTTCTCCAAATCATTTCTTCTCATAACATGCCCAAAAAATTGTGACTGTCTACGTCTAATGTCTCTGATCAGTTTACGATCTTCATTTGTTTCTTGAAGGACTTGTTCATTGGTCTTTCTGGCTGTCCATGGTATTCTTTGCATTTTCCTCAGAAACCACATTTCTACAGCCATCAGATGTTTTTCAGCCTGGCTGCTCATTGTCCAAGCTTCACATCCATATAAAAGTACAGGTTCTATGTAGCATCTCAACACTCTTTTTCTCGTTTCAATTGACATCTTTTTATTGGTCAGTATGTTTTTCATCTTGCTAAAGGCTACTTTTGCCATGGCGATTCTTGTTCTAATCTCTTCAAGGCATCTCCCATCAGATGTTATTACTGTTCCGAGGTAATTGTACCTATTCACTTGTTGAAGAATATTCCCATTTACTTGTATATTACACTGTGGTATTTCGTTCTTCTTAGTGACGACCATAATCTGTGTCTTTTTACAATTTAATTCTAACCCTAGTTGTTCACTGTGTGTAACAACTGCATCTACTAAATTTTGCAGGTCCTGTTCATTGTCTGCAATCAAGACTGTATCATCTGCATATCTAATGTTATTGATGCATCGTCCCCCAATGTTGATTCCTTCCATATTTTCAATATTTCTGAAAATATTTTCACTGTACAGGGAAAACAGATCTGGAGACATTACACATCCCTGTCTCACACCTCTCTTAATAGGCTGAAATTGGCTTACTTCATTATCAACTCTTATGGCAGCTTGTTGTTTCCAATATATGTTTTTTACAAGTCTAAGGTCTTTCCCATCAATTTGTAGATCTTCAAGCATCCTTATCATGTTGACATGTCTCACTTTATCAAAAGCCTTTGTGTAGTCAATGAAGCAAAGGTGTAGATCTTTGTTTACTTCTATAGAACGTTCGATTACGGTTCTCAGTATATACACAGCATTTACTGTACCCTTGCCTACTACAAACCCACATTGTTCTTCTCCTATTTCAGGTTGTATTTTCCTCCTAACTCTTTGCATGATAATTCTTAGCAAAATCTTCGTGATGTGACTCATTATACTAATTGTTCGATGTTGATCACATTCCAAGGCTCCTGATTTCTTTGGGATTGCAATAAATACAGAATTACATAACTCATGAGGTATGTTTCCAGTATCATATATTGTATTAAGCAGACTGGTAACTTTATCTATTCCATATTCTTCTAAAGCATTAATCATTTCTGTTGTGACGCTGTCTGGACCGGGGGTTTTGCCAGATTTCATATGATTAAGAGCATTCTGAACCTCCATCTTCAAAATTTCTGGCCCTTCATTGTTATTTTGAACAATATATTGTTCGTCTCTGCTATCGTCATAAAGGTTTTTCACGTAATCTGACCATACATGTAAAATCTGATCTTTTTCTATTATGACGCTTCCATATTTTGTCTTTAGGCAGCCTGCTGATGTACGTGTTCTTTGATTAGTAATCTCCTGAATTCTTTTGTGCATTAGTTTCGCATTTTTACTGTTGTGTTGTTTTTCAATTTCTCTGCAATTTTTCTCAAGCCATGTTTCTTTAGCCTCCTTACATAAGGTTCTGACTTTTCTGTGAATTTCTTCATATTTGGCAGGATTATTTTTGTTCTGTCTTCTTGTTTCCATTAGTTGTAAAATTTCTTCAGTCATCCATGTCTTACGGCCAACTTTCTTTACTTTTGGAATAGTTTTTTCTGCTGCACAACTGATTGAATTCTTCAGCATTTCCCATTGATCATCTACATCTTGAAATAGGATCTCTAGATCAGACAATAAATCAAATTTGTTCTTTACTTCTATGTTAAAATTATCTTGTATTTCTTTGTCAGTTTTCAATTTGCACAAGTCATATTTAGGGTTTCCTGCTGTATACTTGACTTTCTTTAACTTTACCCTCAATGTGCCAGTAATTAATCTGTGATCACTGTAACAGTCTGCATTTGGAACTGTTTTTACAACTGTTAATGCATTTCGAAACCTTTTGCTTATCAGGAAGTAATCTATCTGGTTTTTAATCCTGCTGTCTGGACTCCTCCATGTCCATAATCTTCTAGGATGTTGTTTAAACCAGGTGTTTCCTACCACCAATTCTTGTTCTTTTGCCCATTCTACAAGTCTGTAACCTCTTTCATTTCTCTCTCCCAAACCATGGTTGCCTACACTGTATCCATCGCTTTGCTTTCCTAATTTTGCGTTGAAATCACCCATTATGATATTTATTTCTGATTTTTTACAGTTCTTCAAAGCAGACTCCATGTCATTATAAAATTCCTCTATACTTTCTTCACTGCTTTCACTTGTTGGGGCATATACTTGAATTACATTTATTTTAAAAGGTCTTCCGTTTAATTTTACTAATAGAACTCTGTCTGACACAGCCCAATATCCTTTGACAGAATTTGATGTTTGCTTATCTAATATAATGGCTACACCTCTTTGCTGTTCTTCTCCCCCCGAGTAAATAATCTTACAATCCTCTCCTGTCCTTATCCCTGCTCCTCTCCATCTCGTTTCCGATATTCCTAATATGTTAATCTTCTCTCTCTCCATTTCTTTTTTGATGTCCTCCAACTTTCCATCTGCATTCATTGTTCTAACATTCCAAGTTCCTACTTTCAATGATATTAATCTTTTGCACCTAGTAGCCTGTTGACGGTCTGGAGTCACCTGGTGCGCATGACTATCCCTACCGGGCGAGGCTGCTCCTATGGAGCACCCATTTACGCCGTTTCTCTGATTATCGATAAGTGAACACAACATGATTTTCTTGGCATGTGTAAAGAAGGTAGTTTGCCATTGCTTTCCTTCCCAGCAGTGACCATACTGGTCAGTGACCGTAGCCATTGTCTCCTCAAAAAAGGAGATCCTCTGCCTACCGTCGTGAAGGTGTAGACCATAACCTACAACTATCTGTCGGCTGCTCTCCATCTTCATCCACCACCTGCACACATGGCTTCACGTAACCCTGATCGGGGGGCTAAACGGGTACTCCACCTTGCCCAAGGGTGTCATATACGTAGTCATATAAGCACTCCCGTTCCCGACTGTCTGTCTATCTGTCTGTCTGTCTGTCCCAGCCCGGCTTCACCCAGTCCATGGTGGGGAGTATCTCATTTAATTCATATACGTAGTCATATAAGCTCTCCCGTTCCCGACTGTCTGTCTATCTGTCTGTCTGTCTGACCCGGCCCGGCTTCACCCAGTCCCTGGTGGGGAGCATGTCATTTAATTCATTCATATAAGTAGTCAAATAAGCTTCCGTTCCCGACTATCTGTCTATCTATCTGACCCGGCGTGGTTTCGCCCAGCTCCTGGCGCACAGTAACTTAAAAGAATGTCCTTCCACACACCATTCATTATTTTTAATGAAAACTGTTTTTAATCACCGACATGACAGTTGATAAGTTTTGCAAGCAGAAAAAGATGGGTTAAAATGTTATGCATAATGCATTATTTTTATGCAAAATTTAAAAATACCTTAAAGATTATATCATTATTTAATATAACTCATATGCCTAAAAATAACTATAGACAAAGAGTTTAACAATAGTGCAGGTAAGTCCAACAATATGACTATAAAGTATATAGAAATGTTATTAAAAGTTATGCCCCTTGAAATAACTTTTCTAGAGTGAAGTCCCCCTGCTATATAGATATTATATCAGTGTTTCCCAACCTTTTTTGTGCCATGCCCCACTTAAGCCTTTCTAAAATTCATATTGCCCCCCTCCCCCGCCCCACGCCCCCCCCCCCCCCTCAACATATACATTATTTTTAATATTCAAAAATTGAAATGTTCACAAAGAAACTTGAATGATAGGTTTTAGGAAGAAATCACTAGGTAATTATTGAGCAAACACAGTAAGTAAATTTTCAAAACATATAATGGAGAACTGAAATTCAAGTACAAAATAATTTTAATGATAGATTTTTCTATATTATTTTAATTATTAGTAATTATTTATTATTTAAATTTAGTGAGATCCTTGCGCTTGATGCTTGCTGCAAAGAGATCTTATGTCAGGTTCCAATTTAGTTAACTTCAGTCTCAAGTCTCCCTGTTTTGTTATATTCAGCCAATTTCTTACATTTTCGAATTGCCCCCCTTAACAGTCAAATTGCCCCCCTGTGGGGCGTGGGCCCCACGTTGGGAAACACTGCATTATATAATGAAAATGGAAAAGTAAATGTTATTAAATAAGTAGAAGATTTTACATTAAGAAATTATTATAGTCGGTTGCACAGGAATGAAAGGAAGACGTGTAGAAAATTTCATCTTAATCGGATGTACCGTTATCGAACGCATCCAAGACCCACAAACCCACAAACAAACATACACTCTTTTATAGATATAGATATGATAGTATATACATAGACAAAAAGTCGCTTAAAAGTCGATAGGGTCGACTTCATTGTACCTGGTTTATCCCATATGGCTCGGTCTCTTTCCGCAGCGCGGAAAGCGTCGCACAAAGCACGAACTCCGTAGCTCTGGCGACGACCCGTAGGAGTCTCCGACAAAATTCACCCGTGAACTGAAGGACGCGGCTCGGAATCGATCCCACAACTTTCGCAGCCCGAGTCAAACGGCTTGACCACTTCGCCACGGAGACTCCAATACACATACATAGATAATATACATAGACAATAAACGTTGAAGAAAACATCCACACGCAGAGAAAATGTGCTGTATGAGGAACAGACAGCAACACGAATAAGGCAGTCCTTTTAGAAACAGATGAATACCGTAAATTAATTTGAGAAACTAAATGTACAGGCATATATTTTGGATAGCTTATGAGAAGAAATAAACTTAAAAAATGAAAACTTAGTAGCAACTGGCAATCCTGACTTAAAATAAATTGTTTGCATATCACTTACAGGACATTGCTGTCAACATCAGCATCTTTAAGCTGATTGTTGATTTCTTTGGCAAGATTACGCTCAGTAGTTTGCCATTGCTTTCTGAGCGGCCGGCTCACATACCCCGTAAGTTACCGACGCGATACGAACCACTGCTGATTCTCACCTTCGGTCACGTTACTTACGAGAGTATGCGAGATTACGGAGACAAGTCGCTAACCTCTATGCCAGGAAGCCGGCCGGCAATCCTGACTGGAAAACAAAAATGGACTGCAAAGAGATAAATGTCGGGATAGGTTAGCCACATGGGATAGTCAACACAAGAAACAGTCCTGATAAGACACTCAATGTGATTGTGTGAAGTGGCAAGCAACTGACCGCCCACGCTTATCGGCATGGCACACGACAATGATTCCACTGATTCACACGCACACAGTATGCAACACCCTACACCTGAATCGCTCAGGGTTTTCCCCCATGGGTATTCTCTGTAACCCACAGCACGTGCTGTGAGACGGACCCCAGGTGCGTGGACTGGGACCGACTGGCGGCCCCCAAGATGAGATACCAGGCTAACTACAGGCCCATTCAGCACGTCAGGAAGTCGGCGCTCATGGTATGTCTTGTTGCATGCTTCTGTGTTGTTGTCCTTGCTGCTGCTGATGATGTTGTTTGGGATGTTGCTTGAGTTCACAAGTTTAGAAACAATCGTAGTCCCTTTTGTAAAAGAAATTCTTGGGGAAAAAAAGCATGATGTCAAATTAAGGTAGCAAATTATGTATCATGTTTGTAGTCAATGGCATGTTCGGGGAACACATGTTTAAAATAGATGTCATGTGTATTGAAGAAATGATTCACATAGATGTCATGTGTATTGAAGAAATGATTCACATAAATGTCATGTGTAGGGACGAAATGATTTACATAAATGTCATATGTAAGGAATAAATGATTCACATGGATGTCAAGTATATTGAAGAAATGATTCACATAGATGTCATATGTAGGGACGGAATGATTCACATAAATGTCATGTGTAGGGACGAAATGATTCACATAAATGTCATGTGTAGGGACGAAATGATTTACATAAATGTCATATGTAAGGAATAAATGATTCACATGGATGTCAAGTATATTGAAGAAATGATTCACGTAGATGTTATATGTAGGGACGGAATGATTCACATAAATGTCATGTGTAGGGGAGAAATGGTTCGCGTAGATGTCACGTGTAGGGAAGAAATGGTTCACATAGATGCCACGTGTAGGTAAGAAATGGTTCATATAAATGTTATGTGTTTCGAATGCGGTAGGCATTATTACTAATCGCTTTTGTAACTCCTTCGCCACAGAGTTATGTAAGCAGCTATGTAAGTAGCCATGTAAGCAACTAAGTAAGTAGCCATGTAAGCAACTACGTAATTAGCCATGTAAGCAACCATGTAAGTAAGCATGTAAGTAACAATGTAGGAACAATATAAGAAACCATGTAAGCAACCATGTAAGTAACTATGTAGGCAACCATGTAAGAACCATGTAGGTAACCATGTAAGTAATTATGTAGGCAACCATGTAAGTAACAATGTTAGTAACTATGTAGTCAACCATGTAATTAACAATGTAATTAACTATGTAGCCAGACAAATAAGGAACCAGGTAAGCAATCATGTGAACTGCCCCTGGGCGCAGTAACCAATCCACCTATCTCCCACTATCATCATCATCAAGTGCCGTGCCGACTGGCGTAAGCGTTCATGACTCTCCCCAGATCTCGGTCTTTGGTTTTCTGGATCAGCTCTGCTGATGATATTCCTCCAGGCCACCATCTCAATCCGTCCAGCATCATTTCTCTTGGTCTGCCTATGCCTATCTTCCCATCGATCTTTCCAGTTGTCACGGTGTTCTCCAATGCCTCTCTTCTCATCACATGACCAAAAAAAGTTGTTTGTCTCTGTCTTATTGTTGTATATAATGTTCCATGTTCATTAGCCTCTTACTGGCAATCGTCGTTAGTTACTCTGGCAGTCCAAGGAATTCGCAACAAACGTCTCAGGAACCATATCTCTGTTGCTTCCAAGCTCTTCCTAATGTGATCATTTACATTCTAACATTCACTGCCATATAGAACAATGGGTTCTATACAGCACTACAACACGCCTTTTTTAATATTCAATAACATTGACTTATTGCATAAGATACTCTTCATTTTCTGAAATGCGGCTTTTACTTGCCTTATTCTGTTCTTAATCTCTGTTGTTCATCTTCTATCTGATGTTATAAATGCCATTCGGTTCACCCGTGCACAATTTCGTGAAATGATTTGGGAGTTCGTGCTCCAAGCGACGCTTGTAGCAGCCCGCCTTGTCGAGAGAAGGCCAAGCCACATGGGATAGAACATGGCACAATAAATTGGATCCTCTTACATTTAACGCCTTTAGCAACCATGTAAGCAGCCATGCCGATACCATGTAAGCAGCCATGCCAACAGACATGTAAGCAGCCATGCCAACAGACATGTAAGCAAAAATATAAGCAGACAAATAAGAAACCAGTTAAGGGACGAATTGATTGGAAGGATAAGAGCACTCGCTCCTTAACTTCCAGTACTCTGATGGCGGGTTAGACGGCTCAACCCCCATACACTGGTATTACGTTTGATTTCAACGTTGACTATTCGTTGAGAAAGCAATGGCAAACTTCTGGAGGTGTAATTACCAGACAATCAATCACAATCAGCTTGATGGCAACTTCCGGGAGAGGTCATGCAACATTGTTGTAATTAACCAGTTATGCAGCCAGCTATTTCAGCCTCATGTGCCACTCATGAGGGAATGTCTAACTGCGCGTAGACATGGCACTGTGTTCTATTCCGGTTTTTTACACTTTAAAAAAAATCCCCTTAGGCTCCACCGGCCCCGAATGCTGTGATGTCGGTTCCTAAATCAATCAATCAATCAATCATACAAATTCCCTTATGTTTAGTCACTATGGCGACGGCAATGAATTAACCAACGGCAGCCTCGTGTTTTCGCGGTATAATAATAAGGATATAAACATGCCAATCTGTGTTATCACGGTATCAGTTGTATTATGTTAATCTTACACATAGACAGGAGACAATACAGGATAGTTGTATTATATTGCTAGACTATTGCTGCTGCCTCCAGCTGGTGTTGCTATTGAGTAATAGTTATCTACACCATAACCAGATAGAGTAACAATTGTCTTTTTGGTTTGCTCGATTTGAACTCAAGCGTTGTCTAGTAGCACCTGGACTGGTTTTTGCGTGTGGATTAGCTTTCCCTATTACCAGTGTCCTTATTCATCTGGGGAACCCATTCAGACTTCAGAGGTACTTGTAATTGGCGTCCCCATGTCAAGGACGAAAAGATAACATTTTAGTCCAACTGACCGGTGTAGGGGTTGAACATGCTCCCTCGGCATCAGCACACCGGATGTTTAAGAACGAGCGTTCTTATCAATTCCGCCAAGCTGGCCTCTAACAATTTGTTTGAGATGGAAGATGGCAGAGAAACAGGCGAGTGCAACAGTGCTCACATGACTCTGTCAATGGGGATTGGGTGTGTGTGTGTGTGGGGGGGGGGGGGGTGTGGGGGTGGATGTGCCGACGCGGAAACTAGATATGAGTCTGTGTTAGGACCCTCATATTTTGTAGGTCTGAGTGCACTCAAGAATTGGTGGTCAGTCTTTTCCTCTGTTATCAGACGTGGTAACGGAAATGTGCGTCTGTAAGCTACCATTGAAAATCATTATTATAATAAGCGTGGGCGGTCATGTTTCGCCATCTCACAAGATCACCAGAATCATTGATCAGCTCCGTGTTCTTGTCTCCACCGTGTCACGTGGCCAAGCAATCTAGCTATGTACCCCTCTGCCTTTCACTTCTTCGTGTCAACTCAATCTTGTACTGTTGTCAACAGGTTCTCCAGTTTATTTCTTCTCATAACATGGCCAAATAAATCTTGACTTTCTGCGTCTAATTTCTCGAATCAGTTTACGATTTTCATTTGTTTCTTGTAGGACTTGTTCGTTAGAAATAATATGTTTCACACAGTTACTTTAAAAACAAAATAATTTTCAAAGCTAGTGTAAAATAAAACGTATTTTTCTATAGAGACATTAATTCATACAGTTTTAACAGTATTCTCCTTTGATTTATTTGTCCCTTTCTTTCATTTTATGGCAGTCTTCTATCCCAGGAGCGCGTTTTTGTTAATAATTTAGAGCTACTCTGATAACGTCGTGAGTATGGTCGGACAAGGGTACGACGCCTGCGATCGCTGTCCTCCAACAGAAGCAAACACTGATCACCTATATATCTGTGCATTCATACATCCACTGTGTGTTTTCCCCGTCAAACCACATTCAGACCTCGACGGCGTGATATCCCCGTCACACCACATTCAGACGTCTACTGTGTGATGTCTCCGTCACGTCACATTCAGACCTCCACGGCGCGATTTACCCGTCACACCACATTCAGATCTCCACAGTTTGATGTCACCGTCACACCAAATACCCCCGTTCTGCTTCTGGATATGTTTTTTTTTTTTACTGATTAATAACCGTGGGATGATAAATCGTCTTAAGCGACTTTCCGTATCCGCCATGAGCTTGTATACATTAGTTTTCCATATGCAACCCCCTTTAACTTTATATATAATACAACATGTCTGCTACCATAATTACAACTTTAAAGTCACAACTGTGACATCACTACTTCCTATTTTCCGCCATCCATTTTTGTTTGGTCCAAAACAACTTTTTGTTTGGCATTAAGCTGTTAGGTCTTCACATAAATGCCGATGGCTAACACTAGTCAAGAGTTGTCGTGTATAATCCCAGGTGTTGTTATGTCTTCCGGATGTTGGCAACCGATGACCTTGTTTCATTCTGCAGGCCAGGTGCAGCAAGAGGGTCCGCGAGTTGGCCATACCGCTGCCGAGGAAAACAACCACGCAACCTGGCACAAAGGAAGCTTAAACTAATTAGTGGTTGTCGTCCATGAACGATACAACATGGTACCACAGCACAGTGACACAAACACAGAGACACAAACACAGAGACACAAACAGAGAGACACAAACACTGATATACAAACACAGATACACAAATACAGATACACAAACACAGATACACAAACACAGATACGCACGTTAACTATACTATCGTGAGATGATCAAACACAGATACACAAATCAACTATACAATCGTGTAATAAACAAACAGATAAATAAACCAAACATACTATCATAGAATAAGCAACACAGATTAACAGACCAACAACATCTAAAACATTGTAAGCTCGTTTTAAGAAAGTCAAAACCTGCTTGTGAATATTTTCTGTAAGTACGAAAATTAAACAAAAGCATTCGAGCTTCTCGGGTTGATTTTATCATTTATTTGATTTTGAATTTATAGAAAACAAATGAAAACAATTTATTGCAACCTGTATTTGTTTATGCGGAGGCTGTCACGGTTAATTCACTGCCTTGCACAATTCCAGTTAGGCACATAAATTAATATGCAGGCTGTTTTATTTGGGGTTTTTGGACCTAGCTAAATTTCCCACCAGTATATTTTGTATACAATTTATAAGGTCCTTTGAGAAATAGAAACACGAGCATGGTGTTTGCTTTAATAAATCATAAATTATCCATGGCTTGTACAAACGTTTGATTATTTTCTAATCATCACATTACACTTAATGAGTTAAAACAGCACAGAATTATTAACATACAATGTATTACATATTGTGAAGATGTGTAGTCACTCTTTGGGTTGTGAGGAGTGTATGTTTCTGTTTAGGAAGCTAAGGGTAGAGATGGGCCTGTCCGGTTGACCGGCTGGGTGATCGATTTGATTGATAGCCGATCGAGATCAAGTTAATCAAACCGGTTTTTTTATTTTCCCTCCGGTTAACCGTGACAGCCTCTCTTTTGTTACCTGGATTGGCTTGTTACTAAAGTGTTGCAGTTGTGACATCTTGATGTGGTTTTCACATCTTTATGTGGATTTTACGTGTTAATACAGTTTTTACATGTTGATGTCGTTTTCACATGTTGGTGTAGTTTTCACAAGTTAATGAATTTTCACGTTGGTGTAGTTTTTACATGTTATGTAGTTTTCACATGTTGGTGTAGATTTTACATGTTATGTAGTTTTCACATACTGAAGCAGTTTTCACATGTTGGTGTAGTTTTCACATGTTGGTGTAGATTTTACATGTTATGTAGGTTTCACATACTGAAGCAGTTTTCACATGTTGGTGTAGTTTTCACATGTTGGTGTAGTTTTTACATGTTGATTTAGTTTTCACATGCTGATGTAGTTTTCACATATTGATATGTTTTTGTTTTTTACATGTTGATATGGTCGTTACATGTTTGTGTAGTTTTCACATGCTGAGGTGGCTTTCACATGTAAATGTAGTTTCCATAAGACACTTTTAAAAACTGGCAATGATAATCTGTGAGCTGTGTCAAAGTTAATACTGAGTGAACTGGCCATCTCACTGTACGTTTTCTTCTCTGGCGCTGCATTCACCGGGGTGTGTGAAGGCAGAACCCACCAAGCGACTGTGCAAGCTGTCCGCGCCCAAACCTGTGATTGACGTGGCCAAGTTCTACCTGTGGTTGTGGAAGAAGAAGCCGGACACAAAGATACAGGTGAGATAGTCACAAAGATACAGGCGAGATAGTCACAAAGATACAGGTGAGATAGTCACAAAGATACAGGTGAGATAGACATAAAGAAGCGGGTGAGATAGTCACAAAGATACAGGTGAGATGGAAACACAGATACAAGTGAGATAGACACAAAGATACAGGTGAGATGGGCACAAAGATACAGGTGAGATAGACACGATACAGGTGAGATAGACAAAAGATACAGGTGAGATGGGCACAAAGATACAGGTGAGATAGACACAACGATACAGGTGAGATAGACACAAGATACAGGTGAGATACACACAAAGATAAGGTGAGATACACGCGAAGATATAGGTGAGATACACACAAAAATACAGGTAAGATAGACACAAAGACACAGGTGAGATGGGTGGATGGACAGGAGAATCGACAGATAGACAAACATGGACAAAAGGATAAGTATACACAGGTGAGATGGGTGGTTTATCAGGAGGAGCGACAGAGAGACAAACTGATGGACAAAAGGATGGGTAGACACAGGAGAGATATGTGGTTGGACAGGAGGAACAACAGAGAGACAAACTCACGGACAAAAGATACGTACGTAAGTATAGAGAACATCAACCACTGACATACAAGCAAATAGAATAATAGGCGAACAGACAGACAAACACATAGAGACAAACAGGCAGTGGGCGGAGGGTCGGACATACGTGATGAGACAGACAGAGAGACAAGACCAGACAAACACAGAGACAGACAGACAGAAATATAGACAGACTGAAATACAGATGTGATGAGACAGAGACAGAGAGATAAATCTAGACAAACACAGAGACAGACAGATAGACAGACATATAGAGAGACCGAAATACAGAGAAGCATGAAGACTGACATACATATAGATAGACATAAAAATATACAGACGTATAGACAAACATATATACAGACCGACAAATAGACAGACATATAGACAGACAGACATATAAATAGATGCATAGGCAGACCGAAATTCATACGTACAGATATACATATAGACAGAAAAACTTATAGATAAACACATATACAGACATGTAGACATAGACAAACATATAGACAGGCAGACATGTAGACATAGACATGTAGACATAGACATGTAAACATAAACATAATATAGACAGACAGACATACATACATACAGACAGACAGACAGACAGACAGACAGACAGACAGACAGACAGACAGACATACAGACAGACAGATAATGCGCGTGCATCTTGTTGCAGCTGTCAAAAGTGAAGCGCCTGTTCATCACTAAATGTCACCTGGAAGAGATGAGGGTCATGGTCCGCTGTGACCTGGACCCTTGCACTGGGGCTGGCATCGAAGCCAAACTGGCAGCTGTTGTACCCACAATCAAGTATGCCCTGGAGAAGGGGGCCAAGTCTGTCATCATCGTCAGCAACTGCCGTAAGCAACATTACGTTCTGTCTGCCTGCCTGCCTGCCTGTCTGTCTGTCTGTCTGTCTGTCTGTCTGTCTGTCTGTCTGTCTGTCTGTCTGTCTGTCTGTCTGTCTGTCTGTCTGTCTGTCTGTCTGTCTGTCTGTCTGTCTGTCTGTCCGTCCGTCCATCTATATTACTGTCTGTCTATCCGTCTGTCTGTCTGTCCTTCCGTTCGTCTCTCTGTCTGTCATGTCGTGATGTCTGTCTGTCCGTTCGTCTGCCTGACCTTCCGTTAATCTATCTGTCTGTCTACCTATGTATCTAACAATAAGTATTTCAATCTACTTGTCTGTCTCTCTATCTAATTATCTAACGCTACATCTGTCTATCTATGTGACTGTCTGTCAATCTACATATCTAACAATAGATATGTCTATCAACTTGTCTGCCTTATTTGCCATTTATATAAATGATCTATCTGCAGACGACTGCAGTCTAGACACACGCTATTGACTGTAATGTACTAGAATCGTCCTTGCAACAAAAATTAAATAGTCTAGTTAACTGGAGTTATGCAAACCGCATGCAAATTAACATTTCTAAAACAAAATCTATGTTAATAGCAACCAGGCAAAGACTTCACACTCTAAAATCACAGAGAACTCTTCAGCTGCACATTGGTAGCACGCTTATAGAAAGTGTAACCGAGCACAAAGCACCGGGTCTTATCATTGATCAAAATTTTACATTTACTTCCCATGTTCATGCTCTCGTTAAACCAAATAGCCAAAAAAAGTATACCAACTTGCCAACATTAAAAATTTCCTTGATGAAAACACAAGAAAGATATTCTATACTTCCCATTTACAAACATATATTGACTATCGCTCCACAATCTGTGATGGATGCTTCAAATCAATAATAAAATGCCTTTATTCACTCCAGAAAAGGGCAGTGCGTTTAATTAATGGTAAAAAGCTTAAGGACAATTCTAACCTACATGAACGTCTTAGTTACTGCCACTCCACAAACGCTTACTTTATAATAAGGCCAAAATAATTCACAAAATTTTATTTCAAAATGCTCCATGCTACCTTTGGCCATTGTTTAAATATAACGCAAGACATGGTGAACGACTAAATATACTTCATGTCTCTAAACCTAGGATAGACTTATATAAAACAAGCTTAGCATACTCTGCCACTCAGTTGTGGAACAATCTTCCACAAGAAATCAAGGACACCACCAATCACTATACATGCAGTCGTAACCTGTTTGAACACTATCTCAGTACAGACTACATGTCTCCCTAAAACAAAAACAAAAACAAACAAACAACAACAACAACAATAAAAATTGTCTCAAACGAAAACTAGTTTCATAATCATTCCCATATGTATGATACGCTACTGCTTCCTTAGGTATTTATAATGGCCATGTTAAAAATTGCCTTAGTGAATCATATATTACTGATAATTTTTCAAACGTTTTAATGCATATTGTTTTGGTGTTGTCTAAGATAGCTTTATAAGTGATGTATGAATGACATATCGTATTGAATGAAATAACGTATGAGAGGAAAGAGAGAAGGACTTAATGTGAGACGGGCCTGCGTGCCCGATTTTTAACCCTTTGAAAATAAAGTTCGTTCGTTCGTACTGTTTACCTACTTATCTACAAATATATCTGTGTATCTATGTGTCCGGCTGTCAGCATGTCCAGTCTAGGTATGTAACCATTCAAACAGACAATTACCTACAATAATGACCCAGTGACCTGTTGACCTCTGGCCCAGGCCCAACAAAACCCGGATGTATACCCAGCACTGACCTCAAGTACGCCTCGCTCCAGCCGCTGACCCAGAGATTTGAGGAGCTTCTGGGAACCAATGTCCTCTTCCTGGACGACTGTGTGGGCTACCAGGTATACCTTGTTAGTGTGGGGGAGAGGTTGTGAGGGTGGGGCGCTACCGGGTATACCGTGTTAGTGTGGGGTGGAGGTGGGGCGCTACCGGGTAGACCGTGTTAGTGTGGGGGAGGGGTAGGGCGCTACCAGGTATAACTTGTTAGTGTGTGTGGGGGTGGGGCGCTACCAGTTATACCGTGTTCATGTGTGTGTGTGTGGGGGGGGGGGGGTTGGAGGTGGGATGCTACCAGATATACAGTGTGAAGTGTTCGGGTTATCAGGTAAACAGCATCACGTGTGGTGGTTTCCAGATATACAGTGTGAATTGTGGAGATTACCAGGTAAACAGCATCAAGTGTGGGGGTTTCCAGATATACAGTGTGAATTATGGGGATTACCAGGTAAACAGCATCACGTGTGGAGGTTTCCAGATATACAGTGTGAATTGTGAGGATTACCAAGTAAACAGCATCAAGTGTGGGGGTTTCCAGATATACAGTGTGAATTGTGGGGATTACCAGGTAAACAGCATCAAGTGTGGGGGTTTCCAGATATACAGTGTGAAGTGTTCGGGTTTCCAGGTAAACAGCATCAAGTGTGGGGGTTTCCAGATATACAGTGTGAATTGTGGGAATTACCAGGTAAACAGCATCACGTGTGGGGGTTTTCAGATATTCAGTGTGAAGTGTGGGAGTTACCAGGTAAACAAGATCACGTGTGGGGGTTTCCAGATATACAGTGTGAGGTGTGGGGATTACAAGGTAAACAACATCACGTGTGGGGGTTTTCAGGAATACATTGTGAAGTGTTCGGGATACCAGGTAAACAGCATCAAGTGTGAGGGTTATCAGATATACAGTGTGAAGTGTGGGGATTACGAGGTAAACAGCATGACGTGTGGGGGTTTCCAGATATACAGTGTGAAGTGTGGGAGTTACCAGGTAAACAACATCACGTGTGGGGGTTTCCAGGTATACAGTGGGAAGTGTTCGGGTTACCAGGTAAACAGCATCACATGTGGGGGTTTCCAGATATACAGTGTGAATTGTGGGGATTACCAGGTAAACAGCATCACGTGTGGGGGTTTTCAGGTATACAGTGTGAAGTGTTCGGGTTACCAGGTAAACAGCATCACGTGTGAGGGTTTCCAGATATACAGTGTGAGGTGTGGGGATTACCAGGTAAACAGCATCACGTGTGGGGGTTTCCAGGTATACAGTGTGAAGTGTTCGGGTTACCAGGTAAACAGTATCAAGTGTGGGGGTTACCAGATATACAGTGTGAAGTGTGGGGGTTAAAGGGTAAAGAGCATCACTTGTGGGGGTTTCCAGATATACAGTGTGAAGTGTGGGAGTTGCCGGGAATACCGTATGAAATGTGGGGTTATCAAGTATACTGTGTGAAGTATACCGTATATTGTGTGACGTGTGGGAGTGACCTTGTATTATGTGTGACGTGAGGGAGTGATTATGTATATCTGAACTCGTCGGAACAAAATCCTTATATTACTGAAGTTTGAATCCCTGCTGATTTGTTAGTAATTCAGAGCACTAACTACAGGTCAGTTAGTAGCTTTGACTAAATGTGTTTCTAGGTCTGTTCGTGGTCATCTACCGTCATATTTACCATTGGAGTACCATGAAAGGCCTTTCTCATGTACCCTCGCGGCGAAAGAAATAGAGAAAGACTTAAGAAATAGATGAAGATTTAGAAATAGAGAAAGACCTAAGAAATCGAGGAAGACCTAAGAAATAGAGGAAAACTTAAGACATGGAGGAAGACCTCAGAAACAGAGAAAGACCTAAGGATGCACGAAGAAGAGAAGCTGAGACAGAAATGGAAATTTTGAGAAGGACATGGACGGAGCTGCATAGGATAGCTAACGGATAGGACATCATGGAATGAGTTGGTGGAGGATCTATGTCCTAAAGAGGGATGAACTGCGAAAGAAGAAGACATTGACTTTCCACTGAATGCCAACATGTAGAGACTTGTCTGGCGGTGGTGTAGTCATTGTTGTGTATCTGCTTATTGTATTCATCATCAGGCTAAAGTCCTGTGCCGGGATCCAGAGCCTGGGAATGTCTTCTTACTGGAGAACCTGGCTTTCCATGCCGAGGAGACAGGAAAGGGCGTCGACGCAAATGGGCTGGAGTTTGTTTGTCCTAAAGGTGAGTCTCTTACTGTGCGACTTCTTTCTTTCATAGATCCTATTTTATAAGTTGTGCTGAAATAATTGTGTTGTAGAGATCTGTCTAGATTTGGAAGCCGATCTACTTACCCGTTGTAATGGTCCACCCAGTAACACAAGCACATCTGCTTCCTTGTAGAGATCCATCCGGCCTTCCGGCCGCTGCCGCCCCTGCAATCTCTGTAGAGATCGAATCCAGCCTTGGCAGCCCGGCAACTCTCATGTTGCAGAGATTCATTCAACATTGGCAGCTCTCATATGATAGAGATCCATCCAGCATTGGCAGCTTTCATGTTGTAGAGATCCATCCAGCATTGGCAACTCTCATGTGATAGAGATCCATCCAGCATTGGCAACTCTCATGTGATAGAGATCCATCCAGCATTGGCAACTCTCATGTGATAGAGATCCATCCAGCATTGGAAGCTTTCATGTTGTAGAGATCCATCCAGCATTGGCAACTCTCATGTTGTAGTGATCCATTCAACATTGGCAGCTCTCATATTGTAGAGATTCATTTAATATTGGGAGCTCTCATGTTGTAGAGATTCATTCAACATTGACAGCTCTTATGTGGTAGAGATCCATACAGAATTGGCAGCTTTCATGTTGTAGAGATCCATCCTAATTGGCAACTCTCATGTCATAGAGGTACATCCAGCATTGGCAGCTATCATGTTGTAGAGATTAATTCAATATTTACAGCTCCCATGTTGTAGAGATCCATTCAACATTGGCAGCTCTCATGTTGTAGAGATCCATTCAACATTAGCAGCTCTCGTGTTGCAGAGATACATTCAACATTTACAGCTCTCATGTTGTAGAGATTCATTTAACATTGGCAGCTCTCATGTTGTAGTGATCCGTCATTCAACATTGACAGCTCTAATGTTCCAGAGATCCATTCAACATTGGCAGCTCTCATGTTGTAGTGATCCATCATTCAACATTGGCAGCTCTCATGTTGTAGTGATCCATCATTCAATATTGGCAGCTCTCATGTTGTAGAGATTCATTCAACATTGGCAGCTCTCATGTTGTAGTGATCCATCATTCAACATTGACAGCTTTAATGTTGCAGAGATCCATTCAACATTGGCAGCTCTCATGTTGTAGAGATCCATTCAACATTGGCAGCTCTCATGTTGTAGTGATCCATCATTCAATATTGGCAGCTCTCATGTTGTAGAGATCCATACAACATTGGTAGCTCTCGTGTTGCAGAGTTCCATACAACATTGGCAGCTCTCATGTTGCAGAGATCCATACAACATGGGTAGCTCTCATGTTGTAGGTATTGCAAGCCGAGCTGCTTGTATGTTGCGAGGCATGTTCTAGGGGACAGAGATCCATTAAAGCGTACATTTGAGCGACTGATGATTGGTAGCATTGTCTCCTATACTATTTTCATAGGAGTTGGTGCAAATGTTGGGCCCAGGGTCCAAATTTAGAGATAAAGATGCAAATCTAATGCTACCGGTCCCGATTTAGGATTAATGGTCGAAATTTAGGGCTAAGCGGAGGGTGACCATTTTGACATTCTCTGTACATTTTAAACCCTTGATAGAATCGCTTGATTTCTGGCCTTCCTCTAGCTCTTTAGCTAGATGGTAAGTACGAGATACGATCAAAAGGTATCGCACCTGTTTTCAGGAAAAATACAATGGATCATTGGAGCACTGACATCATAATCCTTGTCAATGTACTCTACTTGGCACTGTGCACATTTTTAACTGCGACTCTGCCATTTTTGAAGAATTCCAGGAAGATATGTTTGGGAATGAGGACAGTGTGGCCTCCGCGTTCTGCACAGTGAGCTCTCATTACTCAAATTAGGTTCCTTTCAGTGGTATATACAGCTTGGAGACACAGCAAAATATCGCGGGGAGCTCTGGCGGGTGAGTAGGGAGCCCGATGAACCAGTGGATTCTAGTGTTTGGCGGAGACACTAGATCAGATGCCAAGAATAACAATGAAATGATCTGTTCGTAGCGCGAATATGGCAGCACCATCTAAATAACATCCTCGCCCTTTCATCTCACTTGTTGTTAATGTTGGTGATGATGTTGGAGGTGTAGAACCCCATCGATTCTAATTATTCCACTCTTGTACGACAGAAGGAATGGGTCGTGATCAGGACTTGATTCTGTCTCTGTAGACGAGAAAACATCCCTGTCCTTTCATCTCGCTTGTTGTTAATGTTGGTGATGATGTTGGAGGTGTAGAACCCCCTCGATTCTATTTATTCCACACTTGTACGACGGAAAGAATGGGAAGTAATCAGGACTTGAATCTGTCTCTGTAGAGGAGAAACACTCTCCATTCATGCTCGAGAGTTCTGCAAACGGTACCGGCAAGACGTAGGTGCTGATTCCTGCTGTCATGGTGAGGAATTAATGTGGTGTACTTAATTCTCATAGCGTGCATAGTTGAAGACCTCGGCAGCTTTACCAGAGCGTAAGCTGGATTAGTGTCTGCCCAGGATGCCCCACGAGAAGGTCACGAGAGACCGTTGTCTGAATAAGGACTCCCGCCCTGGCACATCGGTACTTCTGCAGCACATGGAGTGTACAATAATATTAGTTTCGCGTACACAATTTAACCAAAATTCGGGCAACATTGGGTAAATATATACACAATTTAACGCAATTGCAAACGCTATTTAAAAGCCGGTTGAACATTAGTTATGTACACACAGTTTAACGCAACTGTTCGTTAAATATACGGGCCAAAATTAGTTAAATTGTATTTACTCGTTAAATATACTGTTCAACATTAGTTAAGTATATACAAATTAACGTAATTACTCGTTAAATATACGGTCCAGCATTAGCTAAGTATACACAATTTAACGCTATAACTCGTTAGATGTATGTCCAACATTAGTTAATATACACTGTTTAACACAACTGCTATGTAAATAAACGGCTGGACATGTCCCTACAGAGAAAGTAGAAGCTTTCAGGAAGGAGTTCTTCAACCTGGCCGACACTTACGTCATTGAGACGTTTAGGGAGCTGGTGAACATGACCAATTCCACTGTGGGATTTCCCAATCAGGTATCATTTTTTCCACATGTTCAGTTAATGATGACAAGGTTGGTACGTGAGGTCAATCTAGGTGTTGTTGCCTTTCGTTCAGAGGCTATGGCAAACACATCATCATCACATGCTTGCCAAATGTGGGAGAGTTTGACTTCGTGGCATGGAGGGAAATCAGTATCAGCAATGACTGGCAGGACACATGACAGAGGGCCATATACAGCTGTATTCTTCTTCTTATTATTATTCTTCTGCTTCCTCTTCTTTTTCTTCTTCTTTATATCCCGCCTCCTCCTCCTCCCCCTCCTCCTCCCCCTCCTTCTCCTCCTCCTCCTCCTCATCCGCTTCTTCTTCTCTTTTAATTTCCTTTCTTTATGTCACCTGAAACGTCATGAAAGTTTTCAGAGAACAGTAATGGAGTGGTATATGCCTGGGAAGAGAAGGCGACGAAGGCCAAAGAGAAGATGGGTGCAGGATGACGCAGATGATCTCCAGATGGGCGTATCGGACCCGAGACATCTTACTTATGACCGAGAAGATTTCCGGAAGATTGTTATGCAAAGGACATGCTACTAAATGAATGAATGTCATTATTCATCTTCCTGTTTTCACTATTCACTCCTTTATCTGGTTCCCTGTATCAATTTTACTTTAAATTTTGCCCCTATATCACCGCCTGTCCTTATTCTCTATGCTCCAGTCTCTCTCTCTCTCTCTCTCTCTCTCTCTCTCTCTCTCTCTCTCTCTGCCTCACTCTCTCCTAACCATCGCCTGGACGTGTTCGTTCACCTTCATCTCACTGTCTCTCCCCCATGTTTTCTCAATCGCTAGAGACTCCCTTAGGTTATCGAAATCATTGGCACATTTCCGTCTTGACAGACGATAGTTTGGTACATTGTGCTTCAAAAAGACTTAATAACTACGATCCATGGTGGTGGCGAGTGTGGCTGGTAAGGCCAATTCTTGCTGCAAATGTTTGCCCACAGTAGGTGCATGTGAAATCATGGTCATTTCCACCATTGTGCACCATCTTACGTCTCTCACGCTCTGTGTGTGCTTTATCTGCAATCATTTTCTCTTTTGTCTTTATTCCATTTCTGATGTTTGCCCTCCATGCAACACCTTCAGCGGCGACATGCTCCCAATGTGCATTATCTATGCCTGTATCAATCATGTCCCGCTTACACACATCTTTGTATCGTAGTAGAGGCCGACCCTGAGATCTCATACCCGTCTGTAATTCACCAAATAAGATGTCCTTTGGTATTCTACCATCATCCATCCTCCTAACATGTCCTATCCATCTAAGTCTACGAAGACTGAGCATGGAATACACCGTCACACACCCTGATCTTTCCAATACTTCAGTATTTGTGATTTTGTCTTGCCACTTAATACCAAGTATTCTTCGCAGACACCGCATATGAAAGCTGTTTAAACGTTTCTCTTGGCGTGAGTAAGTTGTCCAGGTTTCACTGCCATAAAGAAGAGTACTAAGGACACAGGCTTGGTAGACGAGGACTTTTGTTTTGGTAGTAAGCTTCCTGTTCTCCCAGACTCTTTTTGCTAACATGTTCATTGTTGTTGCTGCCTTGCCAATCCTGATGTTCATTTCCTGATCGAGGGATAATTTGCTATTTGCCTCTGATCCTAGATATGTAAAATGGTCTACTATCTCCAGTTCGGCGTCGTCAATAAAGATTGATGGTACCCCATGTGCACCTTGTGACATAATCTGTGTCTTCTTTTTGTTAATTGTTAAACCAAATTCAGAACAAGCATTAGAGAATGCAGATAGTAGGTGTTGTAATTCTTCCTCAGAGTGGGTCGTAATCGCAGCATCATCCGCAAAAAGCAACTCTCTGATTAGTACCCTTGTCGCTCCACCATTTAATGTCACTTGTCGTCCCGGGAGGAACGTGGAATCAACAAGCACACCTTTAAGCTTATTATACTTTGGGATTATTGACAGACTTCTGTCTACACTCCTCCCTTCCGTCTTCTATTCCATATATCTCTCTCTTTCTCTCTCTCTCTCTCTTATTCCTTCATCACATACTCCGACAACAGTTTCCTTCAACAATTAATAAAATATTTAATGTTGAAATATATGTCAGTGGTATGTATAGGATGTCTATATGTATTTGGTAGTGTCTTCTATGGTGAGTGCGAGATAAGACTCTGAATGTCTCTGCTCCGTATCGCCTCTCTTTCGTCTGCATACGACCAGTTAACGATACATCACATATATCTATGGACAGCCCTCACCCGGGTTTGCTCCCTTCTGCTTGAGTCTGGTCGTAATCCAATTATTGAAAGAAAAACACCGGTTCAATGTCTTATCACCAGAAAATAGTGCAATTAAGGTAAGTCACTGAAATCCACATATTTCCTGTTTTTGGAAGTTAGTACCATCCAACACTAAAACCGCACCTCACAATTGTCTACCATTGTATCTAGATCTATTTAATGTTCTACACACGGTCTGCCGTTAGTTTATTCTCCTTTAGTAAACATGGAGACTGTTCGTGAATTAGTTATTGTTTCTTTAAATTTATTTACCGGTCAATATATTCATTTCTATGACCTCTGCCTTCATAACCTGGAAGTCGTTTCCCTGGTTTTCTAAACTTTCTCTGCACACGTGAAGTGTGTATATATATATATCATTGGCACCTTGCCGTCTTGACAGACGATAGTTTGTGCTTTAAAAAGGCATAATAACTTTTAACTATGGCGGTAGCGAGTGTGACTGATAAGGCCAATTTGCGCTGTAAATGTCCGTTCACAGTAGGTGCATGTGAACACGTGGTCATTTCCACCATCATGCACCATCTTACGTCTCAAACGCTTGGTGTGTGACTTTTCTGCAATAATTTTCTCCTTTGACTTTATTCCATTTCTGATATTTGCCTTCCATGCAACACGTTCAGCGGCGACTTGCTCCCAATGTGCATTATCAATGCCTGTATCAATCATGTCCCGCTTACACACATCTTTGTATCGTAGTAGAGGCCGACCCTGAGATCTCTTACCCATCTGTAATTCACCAAAAAAGATATCCTTTGGTATTCTACCACCATCCATCCTCCTAAGATGTCCTATCCATCTAAGTCTACGAAGACTGAGCATGGAATACACCGTCACACAACCTGATCTTTCCAATACTTCAGTATTTGTGATTTTGTCTTGCCACTTAATACCAAGAATTCTTCGCAGACACCGCATATGAAAGCTGTTTAAATTGTTCTCTTGGTGTGAGTAAGTTGTCCAGGTTTCACTGCCATAGAGAAGAGTACTAAGGACACAGGCTTGATAGACAAGGACTTTTGTTTTGGCAGTAAGCTTCCTGTTCTCCCAGACTCTTTTTCTTAACCTGTTCATTGTTGTTGCTGCCTTACCAATCCGGATGTTGATTTCCTGATCTAGGGATAATTTGCTATTTACCACTGATCCTAGATATGTAAAATGGTCTACTATCTCTAGTTCGGCATCGTCAATAAAGATTGATGGTACCCCATGTGCACCTTGTGACATAATCTGTGTCTTCTTTTTGCTAATTGTTAAACCAAATTCAGAACAAGCATTGGAGAATGCAGATAGTAGACATTGCAATTCTTCCTCAGAGTGGGTCGTAACTGCAGCATCATCTGCAAAAAGCAACTCTCTGATCAGTACCCTCCTAATTTTGGTCTTAGCCTTCAATCTCTGAGCATTGTAGAGGCCGCCATCTGAGCGTGAGTGAATGTATATACCACCATCCTGATCACGAAATGCATATTTCAGTAGAAGTGAAAAGTATATTCCAAAGAGGGTGGGAGCTAGTACACAACCTTGCTTAACTCCACTCTTGATTTCAAATTCTTCAGAAGTTGCACCATCAAACTTGATTATACCCTTCATGCCTGTGTGGAACGATTCCACAATGGACAGAAGAGTTGGTGGGCAGCCAATCTTCTTTAGTGCCTTGAACAGACCCTCACGACTGACCAAATCAAATGCCTTTGTGAGGTCGATGAAGGTAATAAACAGTGGTTGATTCTGTTCACGGCATTTTTCTTGCATTTGTCGCAATGAGAATATCATATATATATTGAAAGTCTTTTCCATGGGTTTTCAAATAAAACTTTCACTGCACACGAGCCGTCTTTCTAGCTTCTCTGAGTATTTCCGGAGTTCTATTGGAACCTTATCACTTCTATGTTCATCCATGAATTGAAATATATATATATAAGCACATATGCACTTTTATCAGATCGCCTTTAAACAATAAGGGACTATAATTTCTTTCCACACACAGGATGCATAGATATCTCTGCCCAGTTTGGGAACTCACACTAACTCCAAAACAAGGTTTCCACCAATTTATACCGAGTGTCCAATTCTCCGTTGTTTTTGATCCACAATCAAATTTGCCGTAAGTCCCCACATCAAAAGTCTGTGAAGTCACGTATACGTTAGTGGCGCTTCGTCTCGTGTTCGCTCCGTTCTTCCGCTGGTCCCCTCGTTCACCACTCGTCGCAGATCAAAGAGTTCTAACTCTTGGATCACCGTCTTCGTGTGTTTTCCCATCCCCGAAGTCTCTGCGTCGTTCAGTCCGTTGAAATCGGTGGGCAATGACCCCTCACACTGTATCCTATTTTTATACCTTTCGGTCAATGATCTTCCATTTATCCTCATCTCAGACTGACGTACTCGATTGTTAACCCTCCTCCTACATTGCAATTAATCTTACTATTAAAGTTCATCAGGGAATCATTAAACTCGCAGTTTCCGTGACATAGGCCCTCTCTTAAGAGAGTTGACCGCGTCGACTCTTCCTCACTGTAGTTTTGATTCCTATGATCCACCAACCTATTCCTCTTCCTCTGGAGTTGGATGTCTAGATAAGAAATCCGCTCCTACATTCTCCTTACCAGGTATTTATTCAGCTGTGAAGTTGTACGGCTGCCGCAACCATGACCATCACATCAATCTTGCGTTGAGCTTCTGCGAAGTAGCTATGAACATCAAGTGTTGATAATATGATTGGATCCTCACATGGCTCACCTCCTCATCCAGTAGGCGACCTCATTGACAGCCTACTATGCTACTCATGACAGACACTAGTGTTGGCGCCTCGCCCCTGTACGTTCGGTCGACCTACTTTCGACTGGCGTAAGCGACGGCTCACAATACAGACGGATCGTCCCATCCTGACTGTAACACTGTTTCCATGTCCTCTTGGTTTCCCCCGGCTTTTCATCTGGGGATGTTCCGCCTCGTCCGCGTTGGACCGAGTCGTCTTTACCAAACCTCCTGGACTTTTGCTTCCAGGACCATCTTGGGCGATATTGGATCTGGTCAGCCAATCTTCGGTTGGAGTCCTGGGTATTTCTCGCCTTTCCCGACGTTACCCACCCCTTCTGAACTGGGTTACTAGTGCATGTTTCACTCTTGTCCTTTCCCTGACGTGTGATTTCCCTCCTCCCTTCGTTGGGTAAATCTGACCTATCACGTACTTTCCCATATGCCCTCCTATGTAGTACTGGCGATCTCTGGTCTTCGCCTGGACCTGTAACCTTTGTCTTAATGGCTGCCATCACCATAAGGTGAGAAGCTTTGCTCTCGGATCTCTCCTCATATTTCTTAATGAGATGCCTAGGGAGATTTTTAAGTTCTTCCCCGATCCGCATTTTGTAGATGTTTTTGGACACCACATTTACCACAGGATAAGGTCCTTTCCATCCTACTTAAGAGCTATTTTACTCTTTGTCCACTTGTTGGGTGGTGCTTTCTGGCACTCTGAACAAGATTTCACCCACCGGTGTACATCACCGGTCATTCCTGGCCAGCAATAATGGCCGGAAATTTTCTGCAATGTCTCTCTGACACCCATATGTCGATTCTCGGCTATGGTGTGTCCCCTCTGAAGAATGTGAGGACGGTGGGTCTCTGGAACCACCCACTGCTCGTGCAGGTTGTCTCCTCTTCCGGCTCTCCTGTAAAGCAGCCGATTCCTCAGAAAGTACTGTCCCCGTTCTGGTGGCTCAGCACTTCTTTGCAGCTTCCTGTAGCAAGGAAGCAACGTAGTATCCTTCCTCTGGGCAGTATGCAATTCCCCCATCACTGAGTTGTCGCATAGTGTCTCTGCCTCTTTTTCCTTCCCTTGAGATCCACTGGCTAATGCTCCTCTGTGGGCTGGCTGTTTGGGCACCCCCAAGAAGACATATTTCGAACCAATGATCATTGGGAATAGGGAATCCGCTAATACAGCTGCATGAATAATGCCCGTGACGTACCTGGACTTAATCTCCACCTTGGCGATTGGCAGCGTCATGGTAACAGCACTCCTGATTGCAGGTTGTATCTCAATGGTCTCCCCTGTAAGTTGGTCTGGGCTTACCAGGCTGGCATCTATCACAGCTTCCCCATCCAAACCTGAATCGTAGAGACAAGCAACCTGCTGGCCATTGACTTCAATCAGTTCAACCACAGGTGGCCTCTCTTGGTCCGGAGTGTCTTCCACCTCCTCGACCATTTCCTTGCATCTGCAGTCCACAGTATTATGTGTTTTCGACCTGCAGTGTGTGCACCATTTTCCCTTCCAAACCTTCCGTGTGCTCTCTTTGGTCATAGCTTCTTCGCCGACCTCAGCCGTGTCTGTGATCACCTTCTTAGGAATCACTTGGCATGCCGCGAAGTGATAGCTTTTCGGTTTCGATCTGCAGTCCTTTGTA
>OY992895.1:13109964-13119964 GCA_963921405.1 Cepaea hortensis
CGTCGTCGTCGTCGTCGTCGTCGTCGTCGTCGTCGTCGTCGTCGTCGTCGTCGTCGTCGTCGTCGTCGTCGTCGTCGTCGTCGTCGTCGTCGTCGTCGTCGTCGTCGTCGTCGTCGTCGTCGTCGTCGTCGTCGTCGTCGTCGTCGTCGTCGTCGTCGTCGTCGTCGTCGTCGTCGTCGTCGTCGTCGTCGTCGTCGTCGTCGTCGTCGTCGTCGTCGTCGTCGTCGTCGTCGTCGTCGTCGTCGTCGTCGTCGTCGTCGTCGTCGTCGTCGTCGTCGTCGTCGTCGTCGTCGTCGTCGTCGTCGTCGTCGTCGTCGTCGTCGTCGTCGTCGTCGTCGTCGTCGTCGTCGTCGTCGTCGTCGTCGTCGTCGTCGTCGTCGTCGTCGTCGTCGTCGTCGTCGTCGTCTTCCTTCTTCCGTCTTCCTTCTTCCGTCTTCCTTCTTCCGTCTTCCTTCTTCCGTCTTCCTTCTTCCTTCTTCCTTCTTCCTTCTTCCTTCTTCCTTCTTCCTTCTTCCTTCTTCCTTCTTCCTTCTTCCTTCTTCCTTCTTCCTTCTTCCTTCTTCCTTCTTCCTTCTTTCTTCTTCCTTCTTTCTTCTTTCTTCTTTCTTCTTTCTTCTTTCTTCTTTCTTCCTCCTCTTCTTTCTTCCTCCTCTTCTTTCTTCCTCCTCTTCTTTCTTCCTCCTCTTCTTCCTCCTCTTCTTCCTCCTCTTCTTCCTCCTCTTCTTCCTCCTCTTCTTCCTCCTCTTCTTCCTCCTCTTCTTCCTCCTCCTCCTCCTCCTCCTCCTCCTCCTCCTCCTCCTCCTCTTCCTCCTCTTCCTCCTCTTCCTCCTCTTCCTCTTCTTCCTCTTCTTCTTCTTCTTCTTCTTCTTCTTCCCCTCCTCCCCCTCCTCCTCGTCCTCCAGATCCTCCTTCTGCTTAGAGTAAAGTACGTTAGAGGACAACTGTGGCTAGTCTGATCTGTCAACTATCTGATCTGTCAGATCTGATTCTCCCCCTCCTCTTCATCCTCCTGATCCTCCTTCTGCTCAGAGTAAAGTAGCTAGAGGACATCTGTGGTTAGTCTGATCTGTCAGCGGTTGTAATCCCAATGTGAGGGTAACACGATTATGACTATGATGAAGAATCCACGTCACAACACTCGGACAGGTACTCAGTCTCTTCCAGCAGCTGTAGAGGTGTGTGGATGCTGATTGTCGCGGTTGCCAGCCGATTAGGTACATACATGAACGGTCCTCACTCGAGGTCATTTCAACGTTAGGATATCCGTTCTGCACACGAAGGGCACTCCTGATCAAATGCTTCGCCGTCATTTCATCAACGTTTTCAGTTGTATTCTTTGTTCGTCGGTGTGGCTTTCGGGCAGTCGACGCGTTTCACAATTGCCCGTTATACAAGGTCAAGGGTTTCAAATTAGCTGTAGTCGATTTGGAAGCAGCCCACTTAGCGTTGATTTCACTGGTCTGGGCGTCGGTTGACCGGAAATAAATGGCAAACTATTTAACGTAAGATTTGCCAAGTAAATCGCAAAGCAGCCTAATATGCTGGGTTTGTGTAAGATGTCCTATAAAAAACAAGCAACTAACTTATTGTTAATGTAAATATTCTATGAGCTATTACAGACATATATGCTGGATGGTGGTATGACGGTTTTTTGCATGCTCAGTCTTTGTAGACTTAGATGGATAGGGCACGTTATGGGGTTAAATAACGGTAGAATACCAAACGACATCTTTTTGGTGAATTACAGATGGGTAAAAGATCTCGGGACGTGCCTCTACTACAGTACAAAGATGTGTGCAAACGGGGCATGAATGATACATTCATTGATATTGCACCTTTGGAACAAGTCGCAGTTGCTCGCGTTGCATGGGGAGAAAAATCAGAAATGGAATAAAAGACAAAGGAGAAAACGATTATAAATAGGTCACACACCAAGTTCATGAGACGTCAGACGGTGCGTGATCGTGGAAATGACCATGTGTTCATGTGCATCCATTTTGGACTAACATTTATTGGTCTTATCAGTCGCATTCGCTGCCGCCATTGGTTGTATTTATTATGCCTTGTTTAAGGCAGTGTAACAAACTATCGTTTGTCAAGGCGGCCAGGTGCCGGTTGTATGATGTATTCGACAAATTGTCGGTTTCTCCGCAGATTTCGAAATTGTGGACATAGGACCTTTCACCCGTAAATGTTACGTCAAGGTCATCGAGCAGGCGGAAACTCTGCTCTGGTGGGGGGATATGGGTCCCCTGGGGGATGGAACCAGCGCCGTCGCTGCAGCCTTCGTGGAGGCGGCGAGGCGGGGGGCCCGGACCTACGTGGCCCAGAACACTTTGGGCGCCGCCATTGTCAACTCTGCTGATTATGGCAAGAAAACACGCGTGACAGAAGGTAAGTGTAAATAGGGACAGACAGACAGACAGACAGACAGACATACAGACAGACAGACAGACAGACAGACAGACAGACAGACAGACAGACAGACAGACAGACAGACAGACAGACAGACAGACGTGGGATGAAAGGTTGAATATACAGTCAATCAACGCACAGACAGACATGTCATATCGTGGGATAGACAGACTGACACATTGTAGACGAAAGGACAGACAGACAACAGACGGTGGGATAAAAGGAAGGACAGACATACAAACAGACATGATGACCGACTGACGAAGGGTGGGACGAATGGACTGTAGAACGTACAGACCGACAGACGTAGACGGACAATCGGTGGAAAAAAGGTATGGGGGGGGGGGGGACACAGAGAAATAGACAGTGTAAATTTCGGATGTTAAGAAAGAAAATACATTGTAGATGAATGTATAAAGGTTATATCGATGGATAGA
Organism: Cepaea hortensis; assembly: GCA_963921405.1. Classification (NCBI taxonomy): domain Eukaryota; kingdom Metazoa; phylum Mollusca; class Gastropoda; order Stylommatophora; family Helicidae; genus Cepaea; species Cepaea hortensis. The sequence goes on from OY992895.1 coordinate 13,112,817, forward strand.
TATAGAATAAATAATATTAATTCTGCTAAGATTATGCACGTTATGTTATATAATGTTAGGATGTTATTTTAATAAGATTGCCGACACAGTGCACTGACTATCCCCATGAATACTCGGTCTTCAATTAGAGAAGCCATGCCAAAGTCTCTCTACTGATTGTCTCACGAGGAGTTGTATTATATTATTTGTCGCCCTCGAAAGTAGCATCGACATGCTTGGCCAGGTTTCACTCCCTGGTCAGGTAATCGAGCTAGCGTCAACAACTCGTCAATGTCCGCCAGCTGTGCCGGATTGCATAGACAATATCGCCCTGTCCATGCTTCTTCCAGCGTGTAGCGGTGTATTAATTATTTGCCAACTATACGGTTATTATTTCACTTTGCCCCGTCGTGTCTATCCTCGTACATAAGGGTGAATTATGTCAGGCGCGACCTCTGAATGCTATACACCCACTAAGCCCAAAGACTGGCGCTTGCAATGATTTTCTACAGCGTTTTCATGGAATCTGCTAATATGACCTTCTTAAACTTCCGGTGTGCTGATGCCGAGGTAAGGGGTTCAACCCTTACACCGACAGGTGGACTAAAACGTTGACCTATCGTCCTTGACCTAGGGACGTAAATCACAAGTACCTCTGAAGCCGGAGTGGGTTCGCCTGATAGCGTGGCACACTATTAAGAGGGAAGGCTAATCCACACGCGAAATTCAGTCCAGCACTGCTAGAAATTGTGTTTATGGACTATGTTTGAGTTCAAAGTGAGCGAGACCAAAAAAAAAAAAAAAAGAAACAAAATAAATAAGTAAGATTTTTTTTTTTTTTTTTAATGAGGATCGCATGTGTGCCTTCTGATCCTGCTGCCCATGTGAGCACCCCGGGAGCATCTGGGACCTTTAAGTTCATGCTTGGTAAAAATAATCGCTTTGCACCGGGTTTTATCCCATATGGCTCAGTCTCTTTCCGCAGCGCAGAAAGCGTCGCACAAAGCATGAACTCCGTAGCTCCAGCGACAACCCCCAGGAGTCTCCGAAAACATTCACTCGTGAACCGAAGGATGCGGCCCGGAATCGAACCCACAACCTTCAGAGCCCGAGTCAGATGGCTTGACTACTTCGCTACGGAGACTCCCCATGCTTGATGTCATTGTAAGGTCTGCGCCATTACCCTCTTTGAATGATTTCCTCATCCTTTGGGATGCGCATGCGTACGACGACCTAGACCTGCGCTTCGCCTACCCATCTATGTAAATGATTGTGTTCTCTGCTGCTGCTGCTACTACTACTACTACTACTACTACTACTACTACTACTACTACTACTACTACTACTACTACTACTACTACTACTACTACTACTACTACTACTACTACTACTACTACTACTACTACTACTACTACTACTACTACTGCTACTACTACTACTACTACTACTACTACTACTATTACTACTAATACTACTACTACTTCTACTACTGCTACTACTACTACTACTACTACTACTACTACTACTACTACTACTACTACTACTACTACTACTACTACTACTACTACTACTACTACTACTACTACTACTACTACTACTACTACTGCTGCTGCTGCTGCTGCTGCTGCTGCTACTACTACTACTACTACTACTACTACTACTACTACTACTACTACTACTACTGCTACTACTACTACTACTACTGCTGCTACTACTACTATTACTACTAATACTACTACTACTACTTCTACTAGATCTACTACTGTTGCTGCTGCTGCTTCTGCTGCTGCTACTACTACTACTACTACTACTACTACTACTACTACTACTACTACTACTACTACTACTACTACTACTACTACTACTACTGCTGCTGCTGCTGCTGCTGCTGCTGCTGCTGCTGCTGCTGCTGCTACTACTACTACTACTACTACTACTACTACGATGAAGACGACTACTGTTGCTACTACTACTACTACTACTACTACTACTACTACTACTACTACTACTACTACTACTACTACTACTACTACTACTACTACTACTACTACTAATACTACCACAACTACTGCTGCAGATAAAACAACAGCAATAACTACCTCCATGCCAAGTGACCGGTATATTTCGTCTGTAGCAGCCTTACTTTATTAGATATAATATTTAAAAAACAAAAACATCTGCTAATAAACAGGTTGTTACAAAGTATATTTGCTTGGGCATAACAAAGCATATTTGCTTGAACATAATAAAGTATATTTGCTTGGACATAACAAATTATATTTTCTTGAAAGTAACAAATTATATTTGCATGACATTACAAAGTATATTTTCTTGAAAATAACAAATTATATTTGCATGACATAATAAAAAGTATTTTCTTGAAAATAACAAAGTATATTTGCTCGGACAGACAGTGTGGCGACAACCATGCTGCTCAGAGGAAAACTGCCTAAAGGTCTAGCGGGACTGAATCCACACAGAAAGAAAATCAAGGTAAGTTGTATCTTGTTCTTATTCTTGTTCTTCTTCTTCTTTCTTTTCTGCTTCTACCTCTTCTTTCTTCTTCTTCTTCTTCTTCTTCTTCTTCTTCTTCTTCTTCTTCTTCTTCTTCTTCTTCTTCTTCTTCTTCTTCTTCTTCTTCTTCTTCTTCTTCTTCTTCTTCTTCTTCTTCTTCTTTCTTCTCCTCTTCTTCTCCGCCTCCTCCTTCCTCTTCTGCCTCTAAGACTCTTCTAAAGTAATGTCCCACAACGACGCATGCCAAGTGGAGACCACCATTACCGACTGGCATGTTCGATGTCTTCTGCATGTCACATTAATTCACGCAACCACCATTACTTTTTCATCACTATTTCACATATTAAAGTTTCCGTTTGATTGTCCAATCAGAAACGCGAGCCTGCAGCGCCACCAATTTCAAGAAAGCCAATCAAATACGACATGCCAGGAATGGAAATTCCCAGTGGCGAGAAGATCATGTGTATCAGTGACGTAGACCTGGAGGGCAAGAACGTGCTGATTAGGTTCGTGTCCCTACTCACATGTCTTACTGTGTCACTAGTTGTATTTTCTCATCAACGTACTGTGTTCTTATGTCTTAATGTGCGACTGCTGGTTTTCTAGTGACTGCCGCTTCCATCTACGATGAACTGTATTTTTGGTGGAGGACTTTTGTGTTGAGATTCTGGCGGCGGCATTATGCACAGTGTACCTGTGCAGGAAGTTGGTTTGACACCCTGTCTGTTCAACTTTTCACATTGGGCAGTGAGGAACATTTTGTTTGATATTCACTGGCACAGGAACGGAGCATACTGGGGACGACCCGTTGCTGTGAAGTTGGAACCGTGACTAACGAACTAACTAACTAGCGTATATGTCTTACCGTGTTACTGTTTCTCATTCTAATTGTATCTTTTTTTTTTTCTTTGTTTTGTTTGAGTTCGCGTGCTATGAACTCAAGCGTAGTACATCGTGTGCTACTACTTCTATTGCACGGAACTGATATTTGCATGCAGATTAGCTTTTCCTGTTACCAGTGTCCCTCGTTATTAGGCGAACTCACTCCGACTTCAGAGGTACTTGTAATTTACGTCCCGAAGTCAATGATGAGAAGTCAACATTTTAGTCCAGCTGGCCGGTGTAGGGGTTGAACCGCTGCCTCGGCACCTGTACACCGGATGACTAAGAACGAACGCTCTTATCCATTCGGTCATGCTGACTTTCGTTATATTTTCTGATCAATGTACTCATAAGTTTCATATTCTTGCTTATATGTCGTACCGTGTCACTGTTTCTCTTTCTAACTGTATATTTCCATCAATGTTTCTCTTTCCAGTTACAGTTTCTCCTCAGTGTTTCTCCTTCTATTTGTATTTATCACCTATGTTTCTCATTCTAGCTGCATTTTTTTCCGCGTATGTTTCTCTTTCTAATTGTATTTTCTCATCTATGTTTCTCTATCTAATTGTATTTTCTCACCTATGTTTCTATATCTAATTGTATTTTCTCATCTATGTTTCTATATCTAATTGTATTTTCTCACCTATGTTTCTATATCTAATTGTATTTTCTCATCTATGTTTCTCTTTCTAATTGTATTTCCTCATCTATGTTTCTCTATCTAATTGTATTTTCTCACATATGTTTCTATATCTAATTGTATTTTCTCATCTATGTTTCTCTATATAATTGCATTTTCTCATCTATGTTTCTCTATCTAATTGTATTTTCTCACCTATGTTTCTTTATCTAATTGTATTTTATCATCTATGTTTCTCTATCTACTCATATTTTCTCGTGTATGTTTCTCTATCCAATTATATTTTCTCATCTATACTTCTCAATCCAATTGCATTTTCTCATCTGTTTCTCTATCTAATTGTATTTTCTCACCTATGTTTCTATATCTAATTGTATTTTCTCACCTATGTTTCTCTATCTAATTGTATTTTCTCATCGATGTTTCTCTATCTAATTGTATTTTCTCACTTATGTTTCTATATCTAATTGTATTTCCTCATCTATGTTTCTCAATATAATTGCATTTTCTCATCTATGTTTCTCTATCTAATTGTATTTTCTCACCTATGTTTCTTTATCTAATTGTATTTTATCATCTATGTTTCTCTATCTAATCATATTTTCTCGTGTATGTTTCTCTATCCAATTATATTTTCTCATCTATTCTTCTCAATCCAATTGCATTTTCTCATCTGTTTCTCTATATGATTGTATTCTCTCGTCTATGTTTCTCTATCCAGTTGCATTTTCTCATCTATCTAGTGGATTTCTGTGGCGATGTGGTTAAGTCTTCTACCTTGTGAACAGTAGGTCGTTGGTTTGTTTGACAGCTCCTTCATTGAGTTCGCGATTCCATTTCATTAGGAGACTCATGGAGGACTTCACAGGGGCTAGGGAGTTTGTGCGCTGTGGGAGTGTTCCGCAGACGTCTAGTTGCTCTGTTGGGAGAAACCGAGCTATATGGGATCAAACATGGTGCGATGAAATCGATCCTCTTGAAGTTTGATCCCTCTTTTTCTCATCTCTCTACCATCTGAGATTGTGTCCTTGTCTTCTTTGCATCTATCTATTTATCTGTCTGTCAGTCTGTTTGTCTACCCATCCATATGTTTCCTGCAGGTATAACTGTGCTTGCGACCGTTATTGCTGTTTCTCAAATTGGTTTCTGTTGAGATAACTGCTGTTAGTGTTGTTTTGTGTTGTCTGTCTAATTGTGAGCTTAGAGATAGATCACTGTTGCTGCTGCTGTTGTTTGTGTTTCCCTACTTTTTTTGCTGTAGGGTTAACTGTTGGTGGTATTTTTATTTCCCTAAAGGCTGGCCACAGAGACAACTGTTGCTGTTGTTGTAGTTCCCTAACTGTTTACTGCAGAGACGTCTATTGCTGTTGTTGTTGCCTCGTTGTTTACTGCAGAGACAACTATTGCTGTTGTTGTTGCCTGGTTGTTTACTGCAGAGACAACTATTGCTGTTGTTGTTGCCTCGTTGTTTACTGCAGAGACAACTATTGCTGTTGTTGTTGCCTCGTTGTTTACTGCAGAGACAACTATTGCTGTTGTTGTTGCCTCGTTGTTTACTGCAGAGACAACTATTGCTGTTGTTGTTGCCTCGTTGTTTACTGCAGAGACAACTATTGCTGTTGTTGTTGCCTGGTTGTTTACTGCAGAGACAACTATTGCTGTTGTTGTTGCCTCGTTGTTTACTGCAGAGACAACTATTGCTGTTGTTGTTGCCTCGTTGTTTACTGCAGAGACAACTATTGCTGTTGTTGTTGCCTCGTTGTTTACTGCAGAGACAACTATTGCTGTTGTTTGTTGCCTCGTTGTTTACTGCAGAGACAACTATTGCTGTTGTTTGTTGCCTCGTTGTTTACTGCAGAGACAACTATTGCTGTTGTTTGTTGCCTGCAGAGACGTCTATTGCTGTTGTTGTTGCCTGGATGATTATTGCAGAGACGTCTATTGCTGTTGCTGTTGCTATTCCAGGTTGGACACAAACGTCCAGCTGCAGGGCAACAAAGTGTTGAACAACTACAAAATCCGCCTGGCCGTCCCGACCATCAAATATGCCCTCAAGTGGCGGGCTCGAACAGTTGTCATCATGGGCCACCTCGGCTTCCCCGACGGTCACAGAGAGGACTCTTTAACACTGAAGCCCATTTGTGATGAGCTGGCCTCTCTGCTGGGCTTTACGGTAATTGGATGTTGGTTTACTTCGGGAGTGGCGGTAAAGTGATGTTTACTGGACTCGCCTACCGCCACTGTTTCCTTTTGTTCAGATTTTATTAAAATCATTGCGTAGCAGATCCTATGCAGACCTGCTGAAAAAGCCTCTGGATCTCTTGCCAGTTCTCCTGCCATATGCGCCCTCACCTAATGTGTTCTCAGTGTCTTTTCATGACCTCTTTCTGATTGTTGTATATAATGTTCTAGTTTTATTTGCCTCACATGATAGGCAACTTACAACTGAAAATATTTGAAAACACGCATCTTTCCTGTGGCAACATGCGAATGTAAGCCATGCATTATTTCGCAACTTACAATGTAGGCCATGGGGGTTTCATAGTTTAAATGTGACAGAAACAATCTTTATCTGAACATCTGAACGATGTTCCGTAATTTATATAAGTGCTTAGGACTGAAAGGGAGTCTCTGTGGCGAAGTGGTCAAGCCGTTTGACTCGTGTTCCTAAGGTTGTTGGTTCGAATCCGGGCCGCGTCCTTCGATTTACGAGTTATATGTTTCGGAGACTCCTGTGGGTCGTCGATAAAAGCTACGGAGTTCGTGCTTTGTGCGACGCTTTCCGTGCTACGGAAAGAGACCGAGCCATATGGGATAAAACCCGGTGCAATGAAGTCGACCCTGTCGACTTTTAAGCGACTTTTCTTTTTAAAGGACTGAACTAGGTTACGTAATTTATATAAGTGCCTAGGACTGAACGATGTTATGTAATTTATACAAGTGCATAGGACTGAACTAGGCTATGTAATTTATATAAGTGCCTAGGATTGAACTAGGTTATGTAATTTATATAAGTGCCTAGGACTGAACTAGGCTATGTAATTTATATAAGTGCCTAGGATTGAACTAGGCTATGTAATTTATACAAGTGCATAGGACTGAACTAGGCTATGTAATTTATACAAGTGCATAG
>OY992895.1:13122464-13127464 GCA_963921405.1 Cepaea hortensis
CTTGAACCTGCCGTGTCCCCAGCACAAGGTGGACACTCTATTCCCCACCCTAGTATATGTGTCCCACATGAACTTACCTTGAACCCGCCGTGTCCCCAGCACAAGGCGGACACTCTATTCCCCACCCTAGTAAATGTGTCCCACATGAGCTTATCTTGAACCTGTCGTGTCCCCAGCACAAGGCGGACACTCTATTCGCCACCCTAGTAAATGTGTCCCACATGAGCTTATCTTGAACCTGCCGTGTCCCCAGCACAAGGCGGACACTCTATTCCCCACCCTAGTAAATGTGTCCCACATGAGCTTACCTTGAACCCACCGTGTCCCCAGCACAAGGCGGCCACTCTATTCCCCACCCTAGTATATGTGTCCCACATGAACTTACCTTGAACCCGCCGTGTTCCCAGCACAAGGAGGACACTCTATTCCCCACCCTAGTATATATGTCCCACATGAACTTACCTTGAACCTGCCGTGTCCCCAGCACAAGGCGGACACTCTTTTCCCCACCCTAGTATTTGTGTCCCACGTGAACTTACCTTGAACCCACCGTGTCCCCATCACAAGGCGGACACTCTATTCCCCACCCTAGTAAATGTGTCCCACGTGAACTTACCTTGAACCTACCGTGTCCCCAGCACAAGGCGGACTCATGTGGAAGTCAGCCCCAGCAGAAGCTTCGCCCCAAGCCATGGCCACGTTCTGTGAGAAGATGTCGCGTCTGGGCGACGTCTATGTCAATGATGCCTTCCCGTGCGTGATCTACGACCACAGCTCTATCGTCAGCTACTACCTGCCCACCAGGGTCTGTGGCTTCTTGCTCAAGAATGAGCTCAAGTACATGGCCAGGATCTGCAACTTTCCCCAGCGCCGGCTGCTGGTGGTGCTGGGTGGGAAGTCTTTCAAAGAGAAGATTCCTCTCTTGAGGGATCTGCTGAAGGAGGCTGATGACATGGTGCTGGTTGGAGCAATAGGTGTGGCTTTCTTGAAGGTACTGTGCTTTGTCACGTGTGGGAAGTTTCTCCGGCCTTGTCATCGTCATACGTTATCGTTTATCTTGAATATACCGTGCTTTGTCACATAGATAGTTTTTCGATCCTTTCATCATCAATACGTTATTGTTTTTCATGAAGGTACCGTGCTTTGTCCAGTGTTGACACTTTCTCCGGCCTTGCCATCGTCATGGGTTATCGTTTATCTTAAAGGTACCGTGCTTTGTCCAGTGTTGGTACTTTCTCCGGCCTTGCCATCGTCATGCGTTATTGTTTATCTTGAAGGTACCTTGCTTTGTCATGTGTGGACAGTATCTCACTCCTATCATCGTCATGGGTTATCGTTTATCTTGAAGGTACCGTGCTTTGTCCCGTGTGGACAGTTTCTCAGATTGTGTCATCGTCATGCGTTATCGTTTATCTTCATGTGTCACTATCATCACCCAGTGCGATTCATCCCATTGGTGGTTAGAGGCTGTGAGTCTTCGACACTTTCTATCCCGATTCTTTGTGGCGCACTAAGGCCGCCTTCTTAAAGTCCGTTCGATGTTTCCATCCATAATTTGTCCACATTTTCCATTATACCCTTGCATGATCCCCTACATCACTTTTGTAATAAGACGCTATTTGACTCTCCTGCTTGCTTCCCCACCCGTTGGTCATGGATTCGAATTGGAATTGATGCGGTTGTTTAATTAATATGGGCTCCCAAATGCCTAATATGATTACCTGGAAATGCCTTGGGAAGTAAAGGCCACCGATGTGATATCAACCAGGACATCTCCAGTGCCGACCATCATTATCATCACGATATGCACTGCTAGCTGGCGTAGACGTCCATGACTCTCCACAGATCTCGGTCTTTGGGGTTCTGGATCAACTCTGCTGATGATATTCCTGCATGCCACCTGTTCTGTTCATCCATCATCATTTATCCTGGTCTGCCGCTTTTCCCATTGATTTTTCCAGCTGTTCATGAGTGCCACTAGGTCTATACAAATGTGCGCCGACGGCACAGATCTAACCCACCTTTTGGTGAGGGAAAAGGCGCTTTGTTGTATCTCCATCCATCATGTGCCATGCCGGTAAGCGTGGGCGGTCATGTTCTGCCATCTCACCCGATCACCAGAGTCGTGGATCAGCTCCGTGTTTCTGTCTCGACTATGCCACAAGGCCAAGCCATCCAGGTACTTGCTTCTAGGTCTTCCCCTTGGTCTGTTCCCCTCGATCTTACCAGTTGTCACCAAATTCTCCAATCCATTTCTTCTCATAACATGTCCAAAAAATTTTGACTGTCTACGTCTAATTTCTCTAATCAATTTACGATCTTCATTTGTTTCTTGAAGGACTTGTTCATTGGTCTTTCTGGCTGTCCATGGTATTCTTTGCATTTTCCTCAGAAACCACATCTCTACAGCCATCAGATGTTTTTCAGCCTGACTGCTCATTGTCCACGCTTCACATCCATACAAAAGTACAGGCTCAATGTAGCATCTCAACACTCTCTTTCTCGTTTCAATTGACATCTTTTTATTGGTCAATATGTTTTTCATCTTGCTAAAGGCTACTTTTGCCATGGCGATTCTTGTTCTAATCTCTTCAAGGCATCTCCCATCAGATGTTATTACTGTTCCGAGATAATTGTACCTGCTCACTTGTTGAAGAATATTCCCATTTACTTGTATATTACATTGTGGTATTTCGTCCTTCCTAGTGACGACCATAATCTGTGTCTTTTTACAATTTAATTCTAACCCTAGTTGTTCACTGTGTGTCACAATCGCATCTACTAAATTTTGCAGGTCCTGTTCATTGTCTGCAATCAAGACTGTATCATCTGCATATCTAATGTTATTGATGCATCGTCCCCCAATGTTGATTCCTTCCATATCTTCAATATTTCTGAAAATACTTTCACTGTACAGGGAAAACAGATCTGGAGACATTACACATCCCTGTCTCACACCCCTTTTAATAGGCTGATATTGGCTTACTTCATTATCAACTCTTATGGCAGCTTGTTGTTTCCAATATATGTTTTTTACAAGTCTAAGATCTTTTCCATCAATTTGTAGATCTTCAAGCATCCTTATCATGTTGACATGTCTCACTTTATCAAAAGCCTTTGTGTAGTCAATAAAGCAAAGGTGTAGATCTTTGTTTACTTCTATAGAACGTTCGATTATGTTTCTCAGTATATACACAGCATTTACTGTACCCTTGCCTTCCACAAACCCACATTGTTCTTCTCCTATTTCAGGTTGTATTTTCCTCCTAACTCTTTGCATGATAATTCTTAGCAAAATCTTCGTGATGTGACTCATTATACTAATTGTTCGATGTTGATCACATTCCAAGGCTCCTGATTTCTTTGGGATTGCAATAAATACAGAATTACATAACTCCTGAGGTATATTTCCAGTATCATATATTGTATTAAGCAGACTGGTAACTTGATCTATTCCATATTCTTCTAAAGCATTAATCATTTCTGTTGTGACGCTGTCTGAACCGGGGGTCTTGCCAGATTTCATATGGTTAAGAGCATTCTGAACCTCCATCTTCAAAATTGCTGGTCCTTCATTATTATTTTGAACATCATACTGTTCGTCTCTGTTGTCGTCATACAGGTTTTTCACGTAATCTGACCATTCATGTAATATCTGATCTTTTTCTATTATGACTCTTCCATCTTTTGTCTTTAGGCAGCCTGCTGATGTACGTGTTCTTTGATTAGTAAGCTCCTGAATTCTTTTGTGCATTAGGTTCGCATTGTTACTGTTGTGTTGTTTTTCAATTTCTCTGCAATTTTTCTCAAGCCATGTTTCTTTTGCCTCCTTACATAAGGTTCTCACTTTTCTGTGAATTTCTTCATATTTGGCAGGATTATTTTTGTTCTGTCTTCTTGTTTCCATTAGTTGTAAAATTTCTTCAGTCATCCATGTCTTACGGCCCACTTTCTTTACTTTTGGAATAGTTTTTTCTGCTGCGCAACTGATTGAATTCTTCATCGTTTCCCATTGATCATCTACATCTTGAAACAGGATCTCTAGATCAGACAATATATCAAATTTGTTCTTTACTTCTATGTTAAAATTATCTTGTATTTCTTTGTCAGTTTTCAATTTGCACCAGTCATATTTAGGGTTTCCTGCTGTATACTTGACTTTCTTTAACTTTACCCTCAATGTGCCTGTAATTAATCTGTGATCACTGTAACAGTCTGCATTTGGAACTGTTTTTACGACTGTTAACGCATTTCGAAACCTTTTGCTGATCAGGATGTAATCTATCTGGTTTTTAATCCTGCTGTCTGGACTCCTCCATGTCCATAATCTTCTAGGATGCTGTTTAAACCAGGTGTTTCCTACAACCATTTCTTGTTCTTTTGCCCATTCTACAAGTCTGTATCCTCTTTCATTTCTCTCTCCCAAACCATGGTTGCCTACACTGCATCCATCGCCTTGCTGTCCTATTTTTGCGTTGAAATCACCCATTATGATATTTATTTCTGATTTTTTGCAGTTCTTCAAAGCAGACTCCACGTCATTATAAAATTCCTCTATGCTTTCTTCACTGCTTTCACTTGTTGGGGCATATACTTGAATGACAAGTTGTATGACAAGTATGACAAGTATGACAACTTGTTGTATCTACTTACTGTTATTTTAAACACACGAAGGTATGTCACTGACTTTCAACTGTCATTTACTGCCAATATAGTACCTTGCGGTGTATGAGCCTGAGGAATTAAGGCCGCCTGGCTAGTGCAGTCGCCGCATACTGTGCAGGCTAGAGTTTTCTTCTTTTTTTTTCCCCTTCAGGAAAAAAACAAAACTCCACACCTTACCGAAGATTCGAACCTGTTTCTCCCGAAGGAGAATCCGGTGCGGCAATATTCAGTGATGATGTTTTCTTTCCCCATTTGTATAATCCATCGTTGTTTGTGTTCTTTTGTTGTCCATGTCTCGAGATTCGTAAATGTTTTGACATAACCATTTCGTGGCT
>OY992895.1:13132464-13139964 GCA_963921405.1 Cepaea hortensis
ACTTTTGGTGTTTCTCTGTGCTGTTTAACTTTTGGTGTTTCTCTGCGCTGTTTAACTTTTGGTGTTTCACTGTGCTGTTTAACTTTTGGTGTTTCTCTGCGCTGTTTAACTTTTGGTGTTTCTCTGTGCTGTTTAACTTTTGGTGTTTCTCTGCGCTGTTTAACTTTTGGTATTTCACTGTACTGCTTCACATCTGGTGCCCTTCGTATATTTTTCAGACGTCTCTAGCTAAGGGGTAGTAAACGCTTATCGAGTTTAAAATCAGCTGCAGGTGATTTGGAAGCCGACAGCCTGGGGTTGATTCTTATCAATAGTAATGGCTCCGTGGTTGTGGCACACGTAGTAATGGCTCTGTGGTTATGTCACACATCGTTATGGCTCCGTGGTTATGGCACACATCGTAATGGCTCCGTGGTTATGGCACACATCATTATTGCTCCGTGGTTATGGCACACATCGTAATGGCTCCGTGGTTATGGCACACATCATTATTTATAGGTCACAATTTACAGAACACACAGAACGACACAATCTACCCCAGTATTTTTCGCTGTTTGTGCATTCTTGGCAAGTTTACGTTCAGTATGTTGTCATTGCTTTCAGAACGACCGGCACTCATATCATTGTATCGAAACCAGCGCAAAGCGGCCTGCTTCCAAATCGCCCGCAGCTGTGTATCGAACGCAGGGATTACGAATTTAGTTCGTAACCCCAACGCCAAATACTCAAAACACAACATATAAAAACGGGGAATACACTGCGGTGACTACATTAATGCATAACACCGGGTTAAGAAGAATGGAAAGATGAAATAAATTAGTTTAATAAAGAGAACATGAAAACTCTAAAGAAAATCAAATCAAATCAACTTTATTTTAAAAGGGTCAAAAATTGGGCACGCAGGCCCGTCTTACATTCGGCCCTTCCAGTTACTCATCTTTCGTCTTTCAAGGGCATTATACATTCACATAAGAAAAAAAAAAACATTGTGAAATGAATTTCACGAACACGAAGGAAAACAAAATGCGCTACTTATCTCATAATCCCAGGCTGTGAGAATAACATGAATCCTGGAGTTGATACTCGTGTATGTTCTTATTGTCCTGTTCTGTTCTTTATCTGTGTGATTGTTGTTGACTCCAACTCTTCTGCAGGGATCGAAGAAGATCATGGACGCCATCATCGAGGCCACGAAGAACCCTGATGCTGGCATCATCTCCATCATTGGTGGACACAGCACATGCGGGTTCGTGCACGGATTTGACACGGGTCACGACAGCTTCACTCACGTGTCTACAGGCAAGTGGTGGTGTCAGGTTCACGATGCTGTTGTTGTGAAGATGCTGTCGGTGTGAGGGTGCTGTGGTGGAGGTGTTGTCGGGATGAAATTTCCTGCGGTGAAGATGAGGCCAGGCGGCGAACGTTGTTGCGGGGTGAAGGTGTTGTTAGATTGATTGTGCTGCGGAAAGAAGAAGATTGATTGTGTTGCGGGAAGAAGAAGATTGATTGTGTTGCGGGAAGAAGATGTCAGATTGATATTGTTGCAGGGTGAAGATGTTGTTAGAATGGTGTTGTTGTGGGGTGAGGATGTTGTCAGGATGATATTGTTGTGGGGTGAGGATGTTGTCAAGATGATATTGTTGTGGGGTGAGAATGTTGTCAGGATGATGATGTTGTGGAGTGAGGATGTTGTCAGGATGATGATGTTGTAGGGTGAGGATGTTGTCAGGATGATGATGTTGTGGGGTGAGGATGTTGTCAGGATGATGTTGTTGTGGGGTGAGGATGTTGTCAGGATGATGTTGTTGTGGGGTGAGGATGTTGTCAGGATGATGTTGTTGTGGGGTGAGGATGTTGTCAGGATGATGCTGTTGTGGGGTGAGGATGTTGTCAGGATGATGTTGTTGTGGGGTGAGGATGTTGTCAGGATGATGCTGTTGTGGCGTGAGGATGTTGTCAGGATGATGTTGTTGTGGGGTGAAGATGATGTTAAAATGAAGGTGTTGACAAGGGGAAGTTTGGAGATGAAAATGTTGTCGGATGAAGATGTTGTTGGGGTAAAAATGTTTCACAGTGGAGATGTTATCACAATGTAGATGTTGTCACAGTGAAGATTTGTCAGAGTGGAGATGTTGTCACATTGTGATGGTGTCACAGTGGAGATTTGTCAGAGTGGGGATGTTGTCACAGTGTAATGTCACAGTGTATATATCACAGTGGAGATATTGTCACAGTGGAGATGTGGTTACAGTGGAGATGTTGTCACAGTGGACATTTTGTCACAATAGAGATTTTGTCATAGTAGAGATATTGTCAGTATATATAAATTGTTGACAAACATATACACAGAAAGACAGACAGACGGACAAGCAGATATTCGGAAAAAGTGTCTGACAAACAGAAATCAAAATAACAGATCGACTGACAGAATGATAGACAGACTGACAGAAAGTCGTCGTACACAAATCGACAGTGTGGCAGACATGCACATACCTAATGTTCACTACTTCTCCTCTCCTGCCCGCCAGGCAGTATCGCGGCCTTCAAACTACTGACCGACAGATATCTCTCCGGGCTGGAATACCTCATGCCAAAGGTCAGTTCTGAACATGTGTTGTTATTGTGGCTCGGCACTGGATACTCATGTCATATATGTTCCGTCATGCATCACATTCGTGGCATTGTTATGAAATTCTTCACATCATGTTTGTGTCATTCGACAGTCGTGTGACATTGTCATGTCATTCATCTGCTGTGTGGCATTGTCGGGTCATTAATCTGTTCTGTGACATTGTCATGCCATCAGTCACTGTTTGTGGCACTGTCATATCATTAGTCTGTTCTGTGGCTTTGTGATGCCAATAGTTACTGTTTGAGGCATTGTCGTGTCGTTATTTTGCTCTGTGACAATGTCATGTAATTAGTCCCTGGATGTGACATTGTATCATTAGTCACTGTTTGTGACATTGACATGTCATTAATAAATATTAGTGATATTTTCATGAAATTAGTCATTGTTTGTGACATTTTCATGAAATTAGTCACTGTTTGTGGCATTGTCATGTCATTATTCAGTTCTGTGGCATTGTCCTGTCACTCGTCAGTCCTGTGACGTGTGTTGGTAAAAGGCACTTGTGTGAAATGTCTCTCTTGTGTGCTACTTTTCTGGTGTTTTCTTCGTCACATATCACTTCTGTGACATATGTTGTGTCATTTATGTGAGATACATATGAACTGTCACGTGTCACTTCTGTAACCTATGCCTTGTAACTCGTCATTTCTGTGAAATATGTCGTGTCCCCCATCAGTTTTGTGACATTTGTTTCGTCATTCGTCCTGCTTTGTAATTTATGTAAAGACCCCCCCCCCCCCACACGTAACTTAACCGTATCGCAGTGACGCTTACCCACGGTACGATAGTCATATGTTCGAATCCCATCCCCATGGAGATGACTATGTTTACAGTAGACCAGAACCCCATGTCGACCCCTTTAGACTGGGTACCTGGACATGTTCTGAAAAATAGCATGTTCGATTTCTTGTCCATATCACCCAGCCAGTGGCGGTTGTTGTATAAAATTAACCCCCAGCCAATGGCGGTTATTGTATAAAAATATCACCCAGCCAGTGGCGGTTGTTATAGATACATATCACCCAGCGAGTGTTGGTTGTTGTATACAAATATCACCCAGCCAGTGGGGATTGTTGTATACAACTATGCGGCTAGTACCATGTACCCAAAGCATCTCAAGGTGTATAGAAGAGTGCCACAGCGCTAGAAGTAGTTGTAGTTTTGCCATGGCGCAAATATTATATATTTCTTACTGTGCGGTCGCACTTCTGTGCCAATGCATTTCTGTCTGGCGATGCCGTGATCTTATTACTGTAGCCATCTCGATTATTATATTAGGTTATGGTTAGGCTCTTCATCTCTGTACAGTCCATAACGACTATTTAGAACACAACTCGATATTTCCTTAATAACACAACACTGGCGACGATTTGAATAGTTCTAGTAATTCTAATAGTAGTGGCTGGGGCTTTATTGCAAAGGCTATTGGGCGAATCTTGAAAAAGGAGAGTCTGGCATATGAGACTACGACCTCCAGCATGAGAATGGAGGTGGAGGCAGTAACAGCGGCATTCCGGTGGCTAGAGGAGACTACTGCAACACACGTCGTATTCATTACGGATTCAAAGAGTATGCTTAGTAAGGTGGAGAAAGGAATGTTTCGTGTGGAATGGCTCTCGCCGCTTCAGAGGTCACAGATCGTGAGAATCGTATGGATATTTTGCCCTGGCCATGCGGGTGTACGGGGGAATGAACAGGCTGTGGAGATAGGCTTGCAGGGAATGCACCTCTTGGTGGAATTTAGCCTATGGACAAGAGGGAGGTGGTCGTGCGCTTGTGGGACCAGGTGGAGAAGGCGGAGGAACAGATTGAGAACCCATATGTGGAAAGAATGAGATTGCGGGGGATCGGCAGGGGTTCTGGAAGAACCTCAAAACTGAGTGGGAAGACCAGGAGAACTTTTAATCAGATAGCGGCGGGAACGATTAGTAGTATGACTCTTCGCTGGCTGTTGAACGAGGGGACTGAGCACGTATGGGAATGTCCTGAGTGCAGTGATGTCGGTTCTTGACTCAACTCAACTCAACTCAACTCAACTGAATAATTCTATTGTCCTCTTCATAGTCTGGACAATTACTATTACTCTAACTGTTATTGTAGTAGCTCAATTTGTGGCCATCGTTACTTGAAATCGATACCAGGTTCACACTCGACCGTGGCTCAAACCCAACTGATCTTGAAGGTGACGCTTCGTCTTTTAACGGAGCGTCCCGAGCGCTTTTCACGCTCTTGTGACCATCGCTCGTGGCGGATCACTTTACATGGTCTCATCACACAGGCCGCACTTTTTCCTGAACAATGCCAAAGAGACGTTTAATTCTTTTGCACTTACATTCAGCCATATGCATTGTTGTACTTCACGTCTGTAACATAGGTCCCTCGTCACTGCTGTGACATATATGTAGTCACTCGTCATGTCTGTGACACATCTCGTCATTCGTCACTTCTGTGACATATATGTCGTTGCACGCCACTTCTGTGACAGATTACTCTTCAATCATTACCTCTGTGACATATCCCTTCTCACTTGTCACTTCTATGATAGCTATTAACCATGACTACGACCTACTATTTATCCTTGCCAGCTGCCAAGGGATGTTATCCGTAACTTGCACACGGGCACTCATTTGTCGCCCGTGTCCCATACGTCACCATGTAGCAGGGCCTTTCAGAACGTGCCTGTGTGTCATCACGGCGTGTGCGCAAGACTCTCGATCTCTGGCCGGTTCTCCCGCCTCATGCACGCTCATATCCCAGGAGTCTGCAATGTCCGGTATCCATCTCCGTGCTGGTCGACCACTGCCTTTTCCTCATATAACCAGCCCCCCCCCCCCCACACACACAATCGCTGTTCTCCCCAAACCATTACGACGTATAATGTGGCCATAAGTACGAGGCGAAGTCAATACGTAAATCACAAATGGCTGTAGAAAAATAACCAAATATGAAAACAACTTGAAACCAGTTTACTTTTATACATACATTGTCCCTTTATTTCCCAACTTAATTTCCACCAACATTGATGCACGTATCCCATCGTTTTATCAATCCTCCCAAACCGGCTGCATAGAACTGCGTGTTCTGTTTTCTAAACCACGTTTCCACTTCACATTCAACTTCGGCGTCATATGTCTCCCGCCAAGGTGGGTTTTCAGTGGACCAAAACAGGTGGAAATCCCTAGTGGCTAAGTCGGAGCTGTAAGGTTGATGCTCTAGAACTTCCCACCTTAGTTAATTTTCTCCTGAGTTAATCGAGCTGTATGTGGTCTGGCATTGTCATCAAGAAGTAACACGCCTCTAGTCAGCAGTCCTGGCAATTTTTCTACCCAGCTATGCACCGCTTTACGTGACAAACATTTGTCAGCATAAACAGAAGCATTTCCTTATGAATATCCTTTGCAGGCAGTCCTTTTGCCCCCCCCCCCCAAAAAAAAAAAATACGCACAACAGCACGTTGCTCTTTGGTTGTACACTGCGTAAGTACAGTCGCCATTTTCTTTAATGCACTGCGCATGCGCATGGGACACCTAGCGCTACCTAACGAACGGGAATATAAAGTTCGATGTTGCTGTCACCTAATTACACCTATGGAAAACACCAACTACATTTACCTGCCTTCACACAGAACTATGTGACTTACTTATTGACTCGCCGTCGTATTTCAGTTTCCATGACATGATGCAGTTTATCAACCAGCTTTCTTCCATGTTCAGATCTTGCAGCATGTCTTTGTTTCTTCTTCTTGGTCCACGGGATTCTAACAACTTGTCTGTAACATTTGAGCTCTGAATCCTATCAAACTCTACTTAGTGCGGTTACAGCAGTTGAGACAACGTGTGTCATCTACGAGCTGTCTCAACGTTCTGCTTTTCGTATTTCTTGCTATATTCTTGAAATATTCAGGAATCTGCATGCGTCTTGTTGGAAAACCCTATGTGTCTTCTGTTTTTTTTTTTTTTTTTGCATTGCGTCTTGTTGGAAAACCCTATGTGTCTTCTGTTTTTTTTTTTTTTTTTTTTTGCATTGCGTCTTGTTGGAAAACCCTATGTGTCTTCTGTTTTTTTTTTTTTTTTTTTTTTTTTTTTTTTTTTGTCACGGAAACAGTCAGTGTCTTGGTGGACTCAGTATTCTTTTTCTCTTGTTTCTTACGGTGTCTTGTAAACAATCAGGCGTCTGCATGTTTTTTGTTAGAGACAGGACAGCCCCGAAGTTAGTCAAATATATGGGTCAGCTTCCATTCCAACATCCTGGTAATCTGTGTGTTTACAGGTGGGGGAAATAGGTAACAAATGTTACCTGTCCTTTTCATAATAAAGCGATTAACCCAAACCCCTGGTTGATTATCTGGACAAGTTTGCCCCCGGGAGTCTCCGTGGCGAAGAGTACAAGCCGTCTGCCTCGTGCTCCGAATGTTATGGGTTCGATTCCAGGCTACGTCTTTCGGTTCACGGGTGCATTCTTCTCGGAGACTCCTGGGGGTCGTTGCTGGAGCAACGGAGTTCATGCTTTGTGCCATGCTTTCGGCAGGCCACCCTGCGGAAAGAGACCGAGCCATATGGGATTAAACTCGGGGCAATGAAGTCGATCCCCTCAACTTTTAAGGCTTTTTAAAGACAAGTTTACATTCAGTAGTTTGCCATTGCTTTGTCAGTGACAAGTCAACTAAGACGTCAAATTGACCGGTGTATGGGGAACGACCCCCCCCCCCCCTCCAATTCCACTCGTGAACAGAATGTCAGAGTCCAGAATCGAACCAAAAATCTTCGGGGGAAAGGCGGGTGGCCCAGCCACTTCACCACAGAGACCCCCTAAGAGTCAAGAGTGCCTCTATTACAAGATAATACTGTGACCTTGTGATAATTTTTAGC
>OY992895.1:13142464-13249964 GCA_963921405.1 Cepaea hortensis
CATACATGCATACATCGCCTTTTATAGATATAGATTTGCTTTTTCGTTCACCCGCTTTGAACTCAAGCGTTGTCCATACTCACTACTTTTCGTAGCACCGGACTGAATTTCGCATGTGGATTAGCTTTCCCTATTACCAGTGCCCATCGCTATCAGGCGAACCCACGCCTACTTCAGAGATACTTGCAATTTACGTCCCCAGGTCAAGGACGAAAAGTCAACATTTTACTCCAACATTCCGGTGTAGGGGTTGAAAATCCCTACCTCGGCATCAGCACACCGGATGTTTAAAAACGAGCTCTGTTATGCATTCGGCCATGATGGCCACACGTAGTGTGTATGATTATAATGAAGAGGCTGCTTGTTGCCACAAACTCCAGCACGGCGCGAACAAACACTGTATCTCATTCTCTGAGTCCTGAATGTTTGTCTAGATGGTGCCACTAGTGCTGGGCGCTGGTGTTGAAGTGATCCATGTCGCTGTATCTTCCCACTAGCAACTGGCAGCAACCGTCAAGTACTTGTTGAAGAAGAACGCTAGATCAGTTGTGATCATCGGACACCGAGGCGAGCCCGAGGGGAAAGTAGATCCGGAGCTGAGTTTGATGCCGGTGAGAGGCGCACTGGAGACGCTACTAGAGCAGGTCAGCGCTAGATGCTGTGTGATAAATAAATGTTTAATTGCCTACCCACTTAAATGAATGCCTGTTTATTTGTGTCCTGATGTCGGCGTGGCTGAGATGTTTAACTAGTTTAAAATTTCTCTTCTGATAACGGCGGAGTGGTGTTGCTCCACAGGCTGGTCAGTTGAACATAAATGTCGACTTTTCATTCAGAAAGCGATGGCAAACTAAAATGTCGACTTTTTATTCAGAAAGCGATGGCACACTAAAACGTCGACTTTTCATTCAGAAAGCGATGGCAAACTAAAATGTCGACTTTTCATTCAGAAAGCGATGGCAAACTAAAATGTCGACTTTTCATTCAGAAAGCGATGGCAAACTAAAATGTCGACTTGTCATTCAGAAAGCGATGGCAAACTATAATGTCTACTTTTCATTCAGAAAGCGATGGCAAACTAAAATGTCGACTTTTTATTCAGAAAGCGATGGCACACTAAAACGTCGACTTTTCATTCAGAAAGCGATGACAAACTAAAATGTCGACTTTTCATTCAGAAAGTGATGGCAAACTAAAATGTCGACTTTTCATTCAGAAAGCGATGGCAAACTAAAATGTCGACTTTTCATTCAGAAAGCGATGGCAAACTAAAATAACATTATAGGTCTATCACAGTGGTTCTCACCCCTTTTTTTTTGGCCCATGCACCCCTTCACCATATGTTCAGAATGTCACCATTCCCCCCCCCCCCTCCCCCTCCCCCGTCTTTACAGAGTATACGTAAAAATGGAATCTAAATGTAATAAATAACACATACTAGTACAAGTCTAGACATCTACATAAAACGCGATTCCCGGGTCTACTTACATTAATAAATGAATTTCAGAAGGGCGAGAAGTACAGACCGTAAAGTATGGAGGGAAAAGCAATATCAAGTAATCGGTTATGGTATCAATGCGATCTTGAAATAATCTTAATCCCCTCACCCTAACATTCCCCTCCCCCGGGGGGGGGGGGGGAGGGGGGATTCTCCACCGGCGGAGAACCACTGGTCTAGCACAATATGCTCAAATCATATGAAAGAGTGTTTTACGTATGTAATAGAGTGCTGTACTATCTATTTACGAGTGTGAAAGAGTGCTGTACTATCTAATTACGTGTGTGAAAGAGTGCGGTACTATCTATTTGCGTGTGTGAAAGAGTGCTGTACTTTCTATTTACCCGTATGAAAGAGTGATTTGCTTTCTATTTACGCGTGTGAAAGAGTGCTGTACTTTCTATTTACGAGTGTGAAGGAGTGTTGTGCTTTCTATTGATGCGTGTGAGAGAGTGTTGTGCTTTCTATTTACGCGTGTGACAGAGTGCTGTGCTTTTTATTTACGCGTGTGAAAGAGTGTTGTGCTTTCTATTTACGCTTGTGAAAGAGTGCTATACTTTCTTTTTACGTGTGTGAAAGAGTGCTGTTCTTTCTATTTACGCGTGTGAAAGAGTGCTTAGCTTTCTATTTACGTGTGTTAAAGAGTGCTGTATTTCTATTTACGGTTTGAAAGAGTGCTGTACTTTCTATTTACGTGCAGTTTTGAAATAACAACCCGTATACTATTTGAAATAACAACTTGTATACTCATTTAACAAATGCCCTACCTATTTATTTGCTTAATACAGACAGAGAGGAAGACAGATACACGGGCACGCATGCATGCACACTCTCACACATCGCCATGCTCGAATGCATGAATGTTGAGACTGATGGAGAGACAGGGGGAGGGGGCACAGACAGATGGGCAGAAGGACGGATGAATGGATGGATGAATTGATGGATGGATGGATGGATGGATGGATGGATGGATAGATGGATGGATGGATGAACGGACAGACAGACAGAATGGTGGACTGAGGTTCGAGCGGACGGACGGAGACAGATAGGCAGACACAGACAGGCAAACACTGACAGACAACCACAGACAGAAACAGATAATCATAGACAGAAACAGACAGATAGACACAGCCAGACACAGACACGGACAGAGAGACAGACAGACAGAGAGACAGACAGACAGACAGACAGACAGACATGCACAGATAGAGTAAAACTGTCCACCGAGCAGGCACTTGTTGTCCACCAGGAGGTATATTTTTCCGAGGAGGGCGTGTCTGAAGCCACGGAGGTGGCCTCCAAGACGCGGAAGATCATCCTGGCTGAGAACCTCAAGTTCCACCCCGAGGAGGAGGGAATCAAGGATGAGCCGAATAGCGTCAAGATTAAAGTTGCTTACGATGTCTTGGAGACGTTCAGGTATCTGCGTGTGTCTTGTTGGAATACCACTGTCTCTTCATGTTTCTTACGATGTCTTGGAGACATTCAGGTATCTGCGTGTGTCTTGTTGGAATACTGTAGTATCTTCTTGTTTCTTACGATGTCTTTGAGGCATTCAGATTTGGGCTTGTGTCTCGTGAGAGCTGTTTCACCGTTCAGTTTGTCGGTTTATTATCATGTACTGTAAATGTAGCGAGGGGAAAAGACAAGGGAAAGACTTATGTTTCCTTTGCTACAGTGTTAAGAGGTAGAGAGTAATTCTGACTTCGTTATGGTCAAAGAAGAAAAAGAGTCAAAAGAGAGGGAACCTCACATGATAGTAATTAGGTAAGAGTATACGAGATCTTAGACAGGGGCCTCAACTCTGGACAATAACTGTCATATTTGAGACCCAGACAGTGAATTAAGGTGTTAGATTGTGGTAGAAATAGTGGTTGTAAAAACTAAAAGGGACTAAACATACAAATCAAGAACAGTACACAAATAGTTCTTTATTTATCAACTACTACAATTTTGGTGACAATTTGTGTTCAGACACATTGAATAATACATTTTCAATAACAGACAACTGCAGACCTCAAACATCAACAGGGTGGTCCCAAATCAGTAACCAGAACTTAAGACAACAGGGTACACTAAGTACCACAACACAGGTGTTCCAAACAGTAGTTGAGTATAATGACACAATAAAGGACTTTGACACAGACAACAATAAGACACTACAAAAACATAAGTTACACAACATAAATCCCAAGACGCGACATAAACAACAGAGTTGTGACACAAATTACTACCCCACCATGAACCCAGGCCTGATGACACTAATTAGTCAGCCACAATGGAAAACACAATCTATGATTATCATTGTAAAGAAATCACATTAAAAAACAATGCTGTTCTGCAGTAAATCTTGAGGTCTGACCATCATTTGCTGCCTCACTCTTCTTCAAGGTGACTACATCTCTAATTGTTAAATGCAACAATCAATGTTGCATCATCAGATCACCCACTATATTGTCTTCTCCAGTTGTGCCACTGCTGTCATGAGATTACACTTGATATTGCTAGGATGGAACTCCATCTAATGCAACAATCTCAGCCTGCTCTACCTTCCCATACAGCCCAGCATTCACTTACAGAATGTCTTCAGTTCAATGTAACAACCTTACACAGATCCTTCGCACACCAGCAGTGGAAGATTGGATCTCATTTGCCCAGCTGTAAACACATAGCTATGAAAAGCAGGGTGCATACATGAACTTATATCTCTAATCCTGCAGACAAGTATAGTGCATTTGCATCTCCATCTTCTGCAGCTAAATTATCTCAAATTATGTGAAATGCTGTATGACATGGGACAAACTACTCCTGCAATGTCCAAGTTTGCATGAAGAATACCAGCACTAATATGACACCCTACAAGTTACAGTATTTGATTAGCATTACAAACTAACAACCAACAAGCAAAATATGTCTAACTATGAAAAGAAATAGACACATACACAATGTGGAATCACCATATTTGTAGAATGTGAAAATGCAACACTTGCACATAGGAGAATTACAACACTTAGAGAATGATAAAGATAAACATGTATTACACAGGAACTTAATTGAGGAACTCTCTGAGGCCACTATGACGGCTCATAAATAAACACACAATAGTATCAAGTAAAAGTACACAAATAGTGGTAAGAGTGCATCATTCACATGAGACAGAATCAAAGCACGACAATGTCCATGGCTGGATACAGAACTTCAGTACTAATATGATAACCAGTTTACTATATCTGATATCATTATTACACACTAATATCAACCAGTGGTGTCTAATGCCAACCACCCCAGTATACTATTCTTTGTGAGTGGACAGCAGATGTACAGTTATGCCCTCTACTCCCCATTCTTTCTGTGATACACCGGTTATAAATCTTGCTGTCTTACTCTTCATGTCATGTAGCAAATACATGTTAACATCTTTGCGAAGGGTGGTACATAGCATAATCCTACACGCTTTCCATTATACGCCAGGTGACATGCTTTACTGCAAATAAAACTTCAGTTATATGATTCTACTACAAGCCTGATACACCTGCACAAACATTACTGCATTCTGGTAACAGATGTGATAGCAGACTTCAAATCCAAATGATAAAATCCTTTACTAATACCAGTTCCAGATACACCTGACTGTCCTCCCTCAGTAAAGCTGCACTTCATTCACTGTTATCATGATTACATTATGATTGCTGATACGCACTCCATGTGTTAAAAGTGCATCATTTCCTACACTCCGTAGCTGTCAGATCATTGAGTCCCTCCAATACATTCCTTCCTTCACCTCTAATGTTACCCACATGTCCTAACTACATAGCTTAACCATTAACACATCGTTTCCACATATAACATGTAAGTACTCTTCTCTGTTTTACACATGTTATAATTATTCACTATTACTTAGCAGTGTTCATACTTAACAATTAACCACACAAACATTCAATCCCATTGCCAGCATGGCCCCATGTGGCATTATTTTAACTATAATTTACTACTATAATTTATATTCTCTTTTAACTATAAACTATTACCCCATACATTGTATATCTTGGTGAATCTCCCAGATGTTTATTTAGCCAGTAACATTTTATTTTCATAGGATAATCATGTAAAATGCATCCCCAACAGAATAATCTTGTGCCAACATGGCTGGCATGTCATGACATCAATCTCTACCATATTTAACCACCACCAATGACCTATTCTTCATATTTCACATCACCATGCCTGATTGCTTACATCTATATATATTAACCTGTTAAATCTTATTTTCATAAGGATTCAGGGACGCTAAATTAATTTGTAGAACAGCTTATTTTAATCGCATTTATCCATATTATCTATCTATATTTTTTTTGTTCCTACCATCTCGCCTAACAATTTTGTCCACACACGCGTTTCATCACGCAAAACACTTTGAAGCCAGTAACATGGGGCGCGCTTCGCTTTAGAATATGTGATTATATTAATTATTTATGTTAAACTTAATCAGTTAAAACTTACGGTTTTACGAAGGCATTAGTTGACCACATATCAACTCAGGGAATTTTTCCCACATCTCAATACTTAAAAAAACAAACAAAGCAGGACAGCACGTTTGTTTTCACCAACCGGCATGGGCAACAGCTGACAAAGAATTCACAAGCTGCTTTGTTACAAATGGTCTTCCGGTGCTGTCCAGATTTTTGTATTAAACAGGCCAAACCAAGACGCGTCGATTTGGCTCTGTTACATGCCTCTTCCTCTGCTTTCATTTGATCTGTGCATCATTGCTTGTTGTGTTATACTGTTAGTTGGTAAACTACTTGTACTACTTGTATGGCCAAACCATGTTACTTGCTGCCTTCTAATAAAATCTAGCACTGTTATAACCCCCACTTTAGTCTTGATTTATTCATTTCTGATCTTATCTCTTCTTGATGCATTGACTAACTAACTAATTTCCTGACTAACTAACTAACTAAAGAACAAACGAACGAACAAACAAACTTTATTTTCAAAGAGTTAAGAATTGGGCACTCAGGACCGTCTAACTTTATGCACTCCCATCACTCTTTTTCATACATTATTTCACCCACACATCAATCTAGACTATCTGAAAACAAAACCAATATAAAAGATATGCATTATAAACTAACTCCCTGACTAGCTAACTAACTAACTACCTGCCTATCCCACTAAATAACTAACTCCGTGACTAACTAAATAACTACCAGACTATTTCACTAAATAACTAACTCCGTGACTAACTAACTACCTGCCTATCTCACTAAATAACTAACTCCGTGACTAACTAAATAACTACCTGACTATTTCACTAAATAACTAACTCCATGACTAACTAAATAACTACCTGACTATTTCACTAAATAACTAACTCCGAGACTAACTAACTACCTGACAATTTCACTAAATAACTAACACCATGACTAACTAACTACCTGACTATTTCACTAACTAACTCCGTGACTAACTAACTAACTACCCGACTAGCTAACTAAATAACTAACTAAGAAACTAATGGCTAACTAATTAAAGGGCTTCCTGGCGAAGGTGGTAAGGACGCTGTTTGTAATCCCGTATACTCACGCACGGAACACAGCTCTGCGAGATTCGGCAGCAAATCGCGTCGGGTTGGTTTCTTACGGAAAGGTATGTGAACCGGTCGTTCAGAGAGCAATGGCACACTACTAAACATAAAACTTGCCAAGATATCAAGAGCAGATGGAAAATGCTGGTGTTAACTGCAATGTCCTGTAAATAGGATATGCAAAACCAACTAAATGTGGAACAGTACGTAAACACATGAAGAGTATTTCGTCAGCCTGGACTAATACGTTGTATTTATGCATGTAATTACGTTTATTACAGGGCAATGCTGACGTCATTGGGCGACATCTATGTGAATGAGTCCCTGTGCACCCTACATCTGTGCTATTCTTCCTTGGTTGGCATTGGGAACATCAAGAAAGTTGCAGGTTCGTGTTGTCAAGTAGGGATTTATCATTGTTAACATCAAGAAAGTTGACGGTTCGTGTTGTAAACTAAGAATTTATAATTGTTAATATCAAGAAAGTTGCAGGTTCGTGTTGCCAAGTAGAGATTTATAACTGTTAACATAAAGAAAGTTGCAGATTCGTGTTGTCAAGTAGGAATTTACAATTGTTAACATCAAGAAAGTTGCAGGTTCGTGTTGTCAGGTAGTGATTAATAATTGTTAACGTCAAGAACGTTGCAGGTTCGTGTTGTCAAGTAGGGATTTATAATTGTTAACATCAAGAAAATTGTAGATTCGTTTTTAAAGTAAGGATGTATAATTATATACAACATCAAGAAAGTTGCAGGTTCATGATGTAAAGTTTTTAAAAATAGTTAGTTGCGTATCTTTTACGGGACGTCGCAGTCAACACCAGGATTGTTTTTTTTTTTTTTTTTTTTTTTTGCTGTTGTAGTCTCTTGTCAAGTTTACGTTCAGTAGTTTCTCATTGGTTTCTGAGCAATCAACGTAAGGCGGAATGCTGCTAAATCTCCTACAGCTGTGTTTCGAACGCTGGTAAGTGGGATTACGAACTGCATCTGTAACATCTTCTCCACGGAGCCGGTATGTTGTAAAGTAAAGTGTTATAATTGTTAACATTAAGAAAGTTGCAAGTTCATTTCGTAAAGTATTACTCTTTAATGGTAAAACATCAAGAAAGTTGCAAGTTCGTGTTATAAATAGACATTTATAATTGTTAACATCATGAAATAATTTTGTGTTGTAAAGTCAAAAGTTATAATTGTTAACCTCAAGAAAATCACGGGTGTTTGGCTTGTTGGTTAATGGGTGGATGGATGGATAGATGGATGGATGTATGGGTGGATGGATGGGTGGATGGATGGATGGATGGATGGATGGATGGATGGATGGATGTTCGGTTAATTAGATGGATGGATGGATGTTCGGTTAATTAGATGGATGGATGGATGGATGGATGGGTGGATGGATGGATGGATGGATGTTCGGTTAATTAGATGGATGGATGGATGGATGGATGGATGGATGGATGGGTGGGTGGATGGATGGATGGATAGATGTTCGGTTAATTATATGGATGGATGGATGTTCGGTTAATTAGATGGATGGATGGATGGATGGATGAATGGATGGATGAACGTTCGGTTAACAGGATGGATGGATGGTCGATTGATAGGATGGTTGGATACATGTATGATCGGTTGATTGAATGGTGGATGGATGGATATGTTGGTGGATGGATGGATGGATAGATGTATGATCGGTTAATTAGATCGTTGGATGGATGGATGGATGACTGGATGGATAAATGGATGGACGCATCGATAGACGGGTTGGTTGGTGTTACATCCATATAACTAGATATAACGCAGACCCTTAGAAAGAAGAACGAGGAAGAATAAGAAGTTTAGCTCCAATACTCAACGCACATAACTTGTCCTCTCCCAGGTCTGAACCTCAAGAGAACTCTGCTTAAGTTCGAAGAAATCAAGAAGAACCTGGAGAAGCCCGTGCTGGCGATCCTCGGGGGCAGCGACCCACTGCAGGAACTCTCCCATCTGTACGATCTACTGGACTTGGTCGACGAGGTCATCCTCTGTGGGAACCTGGCTCTGACCGTACTAAAGGTTGAGAATGGGGCCAAGCTGGGCATGTTTAAAGCCGATCCCGGAGCAAGCAAACTGATTCCAAAGTAAGGGCAGGATAGAGCACGCTATATGACACCCCACATTGTGCCAGCCCGACATCCCACATTGTGCCAACCCGACACTCTACATCCCAACACCACACATTGTACCAATCTGAAACCCCATATCCTGACACCCCACATTGCCAACCCCACAACACGACACCCCAATTTGTGTCAACCCCACAACCCGACACCCCACATTGTGCCAACATCACAACACGACACCCCACATTGTGTCAACCCCATTACCCGACACCTCACATTGTGTCAACCCGACACCCCACATAGTGCCAACCCCACAACCCGATACTCCACATTGTGCCAAGCCTTCAACCCGACACCCCATACTGTGCCAACCGCACAACCAGATACCCAATAACCCAAAACCCCACAACTCGATACCCCACATTGTGCCAAACGCACAACCCGACACCTCACATTGTGCCAACCCTATAACGTGACACCCCGCATTGTGCCAACCCCATAACCCGACACCCCATATTGTGCCAACCCCTAACCCGACACCCCACACTGTGCCAACCCCACAACCTAACACATCACATTGTGCCAACCCCACAATCTGACACAAACATTGTGCCAACCCCACAACCCGACACCCCACAAACTGACACCCCACAATCCAACAACCCACACTGTGTCAACCCGATAACCAAACACCCCACATCCCAACACCTCACAATCCGATACCCCACAACCCGACACCCCATAACCCGACACACTACATAGTCCCAACCTGACAACCCACAACCTAACACCCCACACTATGCCGACCCCACAACCCAACACCCCACAACCCGACACCCCACAACCCGACACCCCACAACCCAACACCCCACACTATGCCGAACCCACAACCCAACACCCCACAACCCGACATCCCACATTGTGTCAACCCCATAACCCGACACCCCACAACCCAACACCCTACAACCTGACACCCCACAACCCGCCACCCCACAATCCGACACCCTACATAGTCCCAACCTGACAACCCACAACCCAACACCCCACACTATGCCGACCCACAACCCAACACCCCACAACCGACAACCCACAGTGTGCCAACCCCACAACCTGACACCCCACAACCCGTCACCCCACAATTCGACAACCCACATTGTGTCAACCCAACACCCCACAATTCAACACAATACACTGTGTCAACGCCATCGAGAGGAAGAGCGCAATTGAGAGGGTACAAGCCTGGTCCTGGTGCGAGGAAGTGCAACCTAAAGACTTAATGTCATGGCAGGGCAGACCAGGCCCTAAGTCTTGGTCGGCAACTTGTCTAGGATTGAAGCTCCGACAGGCAGAAAGTGTCGGATCTGTAGAGATTGATGGCTCCACCCCACAGAGAGAAAGGATATAAAGTCCTTTTTCCCAATGTGATTCTGCCCGTTTAATTAATTTAGCTGTGCTGACTCAATTGTTTGAGACCAGAAATAGAGTTTTAGAGAACCAAGGAATACCTTCAGGAAATAACTGGCAAGTTTTATTCCCTTTTATACCCAAAATATCCTTTAAGTGTTTACTTGCCTCTCCTGTACCAACTAATTAATTATATTTAAGAGTAGTTTAAATTAAACCCATTTGACTTTGACAAGTAAAAATCACTCATGAGAGAACATAACTTCCTTATTATTTCATCATTTATTAACTATATATTGAGTAATAAACAGAAATGATTGAAACAATTAATTGCAAATGCATCAATTACCTCCATGAAAAATCAGAACAAATGTACATCAAAATTGTTACACATAGCTTCCACAGCTACTCCCCTCCTCACATAACATTGAGAATACAGGTACATTAGTTGTTACTTTTCCTACAGATCTTCTGTAGTAGATATCTGAAAAAGAAATTGTTCCTGCCCCCTTTGTCTTGATTTGTGGGTTGTGGATTCTTGCTTCAAGTTGTCACTGTGTTTTATGTTCCTCTTCAGTGTGTTATTTCTTAGGATATTCCAAGTGGCTCTAGATTTCCATGTTTGGCAGGTAAGTCATATTTAAAGAAATGTTACCTCTCCTAAAACAACTGGAACTCTTCGCAGGTGGATTTGGTTCTGCCCTACTCTCTCACAGAGCAATTAGCAAAGCGGCTGCTATCACCAAAGAGCTACTTACAATCAAGCTTTTGCCTTCACCAAGTCCTGCATTCAATCTAGTCAGGTCTGTATCTAAAGGAGTATGACCACCACCATCATCCGAACAGGGCGGCGTCACAACACATGTCAACAGATGACAACACCAAGATGTCAGGTCCTCATTTGGTGGATTCCAAATACTGGCTGCTGGTTGTATGGTCTTTCTATTCTCTGTAGACAATTTTCTCACTTGGTCGTGGCGAGTTGAGAAGCTACCATTCCACAAGCACAGCCGGCCTTTCTCTTGGTTTGTGACGATTTGTGGGTTTAGTTTGTACATAGAGGCCGGAAACCGATTGTAGCTGTTTATATCTCAGCTTTTTCCGTTCCGTGTTTTGGCTTTCCCGTGGACCATGAGTCTGTCCTTGTAAAATATGGGATTGTAGTAATATGAAACAAACTTAGTATTGTTGCGGTGAACTCTGATTTTGTCGTCCTGGAAATATTTACCTCGATGTTACGCTTGTGAAAAATTATATTACAGATAGTTAGAGCATTGCTTTGCTGATCCGGCAGCTTCTGCAGCTTGTTTTGTTCCAGACGTATTGGTGTCACCTTTCCTCTGGAGTAGACTAGACAGGCCGAGAGATGGATTATGTTGCATGGACAACACATGGTCTCTTAATTCAGCCTAGGCTTTGTGCTATGGGGATGTATAACTCCATCCCTGGTCCCTCGTCTTGGGATGAAGTTATGTATGCCTTGTTTGAAGCACAGTGTAACAAACTATCGTCTGTCAAGGCGGCAAGGTGACACGAGTGATAATCAAGCGTGAATACATCTTTTATTGTACATACATCTATCCTAATTTCTCAACATAATCCCCACGAATATTGACATATTTATTCAATAGTTTTATCAATTCACAAATAAACGCACACCACAAGCCTTCGAGCTTTATCTCAATCACATTCTCACTTCATTCTCAACAACTTCGTCAACCGCAAATCAATTAACTGGCCATCTTTCGTCACATAATGGTTAAGGGTCTGTGTCAGAAGATGATTCGCCAATAGAGCATGCATAACATGAGGCATCTGATAGTCGGAAGTCTTTCCCAATCTCTACTTTGCATATAGTGCTTTTTAACTTCAAGACACTCTAGGAGATGGGTTAGTTTGCGTCACGACTCCCAAGTGACATTCTCTTGTTGTACTTACTTACTCTTATCAAAACCGCTGTTTCTTTTTGCCCGCTCGCTTTGACCTCCAGCGTAGTCTACACTGGAATTATTGTTTCGGTGTGAGCTAGCTTTCTCTATTACCGGTGTCCCACGCCATCAGACGCCACACCGACTTCTGAGGTTATTGTAATTTACTTCCAGTAATCAAGGACGAGAAGTCAACATTTTAATCAAACTAACCTGTGCATGGGTTGAAGCCGCTACCTCAAAAGTACTAGCGCTTTAATCTAGTCGGCCATGCAGACCTCCAAAACCGCTGTTAAATTTTTCTATGACGTTAGCGTCAACAGCAGGGTGTTACGCCGGTAATATCGTGGGCGCTGTGGGATGCTGGTCCACGCCTGCGATCGTCGTCTGCTAAGAGAGGGAGAGACTGACCACCTATACCATCGTGCACTCCGGCCTAGACAAGGTGATGGAGGTATCACTTCACATTTCCATGTCAGGAAACTGCTCTGCTACTCGATTTGTGTTTTTTTTTTTAAAACTGGATATCACCATTAACTGGATATCATCACTAACTGGATATCATCACTCTGAAGTACACTTCTCTTATCTCTCACTCCATCTCTCTCTCTCTGTATCTCCGTCTCTGTCTGTCTGTCTGTCTGTCTGTCTGTCTGTCTGTCTGTCTGTCTGTCTGTCTGTCTGAATGTCTGTCTGTCTTGTTACCCTTTGAAAATAAAGTTTGTTCGTTCGTTCGTTCGTTCGTTCTGTCTGTCTCTCTCTCTCTCTCTCTCTCTCTCTCTCTCTCTCTCTCTCTCTACTGTTTTCCTCTCATCTTCATCTCCCTCTCTCTCTCTCTCTCTCTCTCTCTCTCTCATTCCTGAATCCCCCACTGTCTCTCCTTCTATTTCTTGTTTTCTCCCAATTTCATGTTTTTTTCCCTTTCCATTTCCTTCAATTGTCCCGTTTTCTCACCTTTTTTCCCATCTCTCCCAGTTACCCCCCCCCCCCTCTCTCTCTCTCTCTCTCTCTCTCTCTCTCTCTCTCTCTCTCTCTCGAACATTCACGCTCTCGTCCACACATACCATGCACACATACACACTCACCCACACATTCACCCATACATTCACCCTCACAATCACACTCTCCCACATATTCACACACAACAACCCACACATTCACACACAATAACACACACACACCCACACATTCACACACAATAACCCACACACACCCACACATTCACACATAATAATACACACACACCCACACATACACACACACACACACACACACACAGCCGTGCACACTTATGATATGTAAACATTTCAGAGTCATTAGCAAAGCTCGGGTCAACAAAATCCCCCTGCACTTCCCCGCCGACTACGTGGCCGATGAAGATCCCCGTGAGAAATTGGAGGAGCCCGTTGTCGTCAAACCCTCGGAATTCCAGGACATCACGGAACCCACCTCCAGGGAGGAGAAGGCCACGCTTTTTCCTGTCTCCATCGGCATTCCCGACGAGTACACGCCCCTGGACATCGGGGTCGAGACCATCACACGTTTTACTGACGTCATCACAGAAGCTAAGACCATACTGTTCCATGGCGTTGTTACACCCTTCTACACGTTCGAGAACTATCAGGAAGGAACTAAAGGTGACCCGGGGTTGTCAGTGTCGTCGTGTACGGTTGGTGGGCGAATCTTTTGGAAGGCTGGGTTTTCTCATCATCATCTCATCATGTTCCTCTTGTACCTTGCGGTGTCGAGGTGAAGTATAAACTTCGTGAGAGTGCCCGGTTATGGGCTTCGTATATCGACATTCCCATGGATTCTGTTATTCCCTCCGTCCAGCGTTTACGTGGTCGGCCTCTTCCTCTGTTTCCATCTGGTCTGTACGTCATTGCCTGTTGTGGCATGCTGTTGACTGGTAGCCTACTTGCATGGCCAAACCATTTGACTTGCTGCTTTCTAATAAAATCTAGAGCAGCTTTAACCCCCACTTTAGTCCTGATTTCTTCATTTCTGATCTTATCTCTTCTTGATACGTTGAGTATTCTTCTCAGGAACCTCATTTCTGTTGTTGTGATTTTTCTTTTCTCTTTTTCTGTCATTGTCCAGGTTTGGCATTGGTAGCACAGAGTTGGTAGGAAGATTGTGTTGTAAAGTGCTTTCTTAGTAGTTATTGATACATGTTTGTTCTTTAGTATTGGTGCCATTTGTCCAATGAGTTGATTTGCCTTATTGCACCTATTTTCGATCTCGTCTTCTGATCTGCCATTTGATGATATTATACTTCCTAGGTACTTGAAGCTCTTTACTTGTTTCAAGGGATGTTCGTTTAGGTGAATTGTTGCTGTTTGTTCTTCTTTAGTTATAGTCATTACCTCTGTTTTGCTTGTGCTAATTTTCATGTTATGTTCCCTACACATTTCGTTTAGACTATTCATGTGGTCTTGTAATTCAGCTTCTGATTTTGCTATTAGTGCTTGGTCGTCCGCAAACAGGAGTTCTCTAATGGTTAGATTTGCAGATGGTTCTTCTTCTGTGTTCTCGTCATGCGGTATTCTTGCTGTCTCTGCTTGGCTGGTTTCTTTACATATGTTGTCTATATATGTTATGAACAAGAGAGGGGACAGGACACAACCTTGTCGTACTCCAGATCTTATGGTGAAGGGTTCTGAGTGTCCTCCAGTTGCTCTCACTATGCATTCACTGTTGTCGTATAAACTTCTACATAGGTTTGTTAGATGTGTGCTCACTCCATATTGTTTAAGGATTTCCCACAGCTTGTTTCTATCTACCCTATCAAATGCCTTTTCTTGGTCAACAAAGGCTAAGTAGAGTGTTTCATTGAATTCAATTGATTTTTCTATAAGTTGTCTAAGAGCAAAAATGGCGTCTGTGCATCCTTTGTTTTTCCTAAATCCAAGCTGCGTTTCGCTTAGCTGGGGTTCTAAAGTAGTTCGTAATCTTTTTTCAAGAATTTTGCAAAATATTTTCCCAGATTATAATGAGTTAGACTAACGAGGTCACAAATAATAGATTGCATGATTTATTGCCTGGCATATTTCGATGCATCTCATCAGGTACAATCAATCATTCATGTGCCATGCCCGAAAGCGAGGGCGGTCATGACTCGCCATTTCACTCGATCACAAGAGTCGTGGATCAGCTCAGTGTTCCTGTCTCGACCATGCCACGTGGCCAAGCCATCCAAACATTAACTTCTCGGTTTTCCCCTTGGTCTGTTCCTTTCGATCTTGCCAGTTGTCACTAAGTTCTCCAGTCCATTTCTTCTCATAACTTGTCCAAAAAATTTTGACTGTCGACGTCTAATTTCTCTAATCAATTTACGATTTTCATTTGTCTCCTGTAGTACTTGGTCATTGGTTTTTCTGTCTGTCCATGGTATTCTTTGCATTTTCCTCAGAAACCACATTTCTGCAGCCATCAATAGTTTATCAGCTTGACTGCTCATTGTCCAAGTTTCACATCCATACAAAAGAACAGGCTCTATGTATCCCCTCAACACTCTTTTTCTCGTTTCAGTTGACATCTTTTTATTGGTCAGAATGTTTTTCATCTTGCTAAAGGCTACTTTCGCCATGGTAATTCTTGTTCTAATCTCTTCAAGGCATCTCCCATCAGATGTTATGACTGTTCCAAGATAATTGTACCGATTCACTTGTTGAAGAACATTCCCATTTACTTGTATATTACATTGTGGTATTTCGTTCTTCCTAGTGACGACCATAATCTGTGTCTTTTTACAATTTAATTCCAACCCCAGCTGCTCACTGTGTACAAAAACCGCATCTACTAATTGTTGCAGATCCTGCTCATTGTCTGCAATCAATACTGTATCATCTGCATATCTAATGTTATTGATATTTCGTCCTCCAATGCTGATTCCATTTATATCTTCTACATTTCTGAAAATATTTTCACTATATAGGGAAAAAAGATCTGGAGACATTACACATCCCTGCCTAACACCTCTCTTAATTGGCTGATATTGTCCCACTTCGTTATCAATCCTAATGGCAGCTTGTTTCCAATATATGTTTTTTATAAGTCTAATGTCTTTCCCATCAATTTGTAGATCTGCAAACATATCCACCATGTTGACATGTCTAACTCTTTCAAAAGCCTTTGTGTAGTCAATAAAGCAAAGATATATATCCTTGTTTGATTCTATAGCACGTTCAATAACTGTTCGCAGCATATACACAGCATTTACTGTACCCTTTCCTTCTACAAACCCCCATTGTTCTTCCCCTATTTCAGGTTGTATCTTCTTCCTCACTCTTTGCATGATAATTCTTAGCAAAATCTTTGTGATGTGACTCATTATACTAATTGTTCTATGTTGATCACATTCCAAGGTTCCTGATTTCTTTGGGATTGCAATAAATACAGAGTTACATAATTCAGGAGGTATATGTCCAGTATCATATATATGTGTTCAGCAGTCTGGTGAATTGATCTATTCAATTTTCTTCTAAAGCTTTAATCATTTCTGTTGTGATGTTATCTGCTTCGGGGGCCTTGCCAGCTTTCATATGCTAAAGAACATTTTGAACCTCCATCTTCAAAATTGGCGGTCCTTCATTATTAAATCTAATATCATACTGTTTCTCTCTGTTATCATCATACAGGTTTTTCACATAATCTGTCCATACATGTAGAATCTGATCCTTTTCAATTATGATTTTGCCATCTTTAGGTTTTAGACAGCCTGCTGATGTACTTGTTCTTTTATGAGTAAGTTCCTGAATTCTTTTGTGCACTAATTTGGTATTTTGACTGTTGTGTCTTTTGTCAATTTCTAAGCACTTTTCCTCAATCCATGCTTCTTTTGCCTCGTTACATAATATTCTGACTTGTCTGTGAATTTCTTCATACTTGTCAGAATTATTTTTCTTGAGTCTTCTTCTTTCCATGAGGTGTAAAATTTCTTCAGTCATCCATTTCTTACGACCCACCTTCATTAACTTTGGAATAGCTGTTTCTTCAAGTACAACATAAAGTAAAATAACTAGATAAATCCTTCAAGCTAAAATATACACATGTTCGCACAGTAATGTCAGTTGTCTACCACGGTAATTTTAAACTTTATAATTTATACATTTTATAATGAGTTCAGTGCTTATCCTTTACAGGAGGTCGCATTCAACCATGATGTTTTTTTATCTTTTTTTTTTTTTTGGTTTTTACTGTTGCAATTTTACGTTCAGTAGTTTGCCATTGCTTTCTGAACGACTGGCACTCGTACCATTGTATAAAAACAAACGCACAGTGGTCTGCTTCTAAATCGCCCGCAGTTATATTTCGAACGCGGTATATGGCATTACGAAATGAGTCCGCAACCCCTTAGTCACAGAGCCATCTTTTAATTGATTAAGTGCATTGGGATGAATAATCGTCTTTAGCGACTTACCGCATCTGTCAATGACTTATATACAGTAGCTTTCTCTATGCAACTCTCTTTAATTTGATATATAATACATGTCTGCTACCATATTAACAACAACTTTTACGGCATAACTGTGACACACTCTGTCTCCCATTTTCCGCCAACCAGATTTGTTTGGTTCAAATCATAATTTTTGTTTGACACTGAATCTTTTAACTCAGTGGTTCTCAACCGTTTTGGCCCATGCCCCGTCATCATATTTTCAGAACGTTATTCCCTCCGCCGGTCTCTCTGGCCGAGGGGTTACACGACTTTCTCCGTAATCCCGTTTATCCACGCAGGGTCTCGCAGAGCGCGAGAATTGGAAGCGGTTCTACCCGCGCTGGTGACTTGCGGGATAACTGAGCCGGCTGCTCAGAAAGCAATGGCAAATTACTGAGAGTAATTTTGCCAAGAAATCAACAATCCGTGAAAGATGCTGATGTTGACAGCGATGTCCTGTAAAGGA
This sequence comes from Cepaea hortensis, assembly GCA_963921405.1. Classification (NCBI taxonomy): domain Eukaryota; kingdom Metazoa; phylum Mollusca; class Gastropoda; order Stylommatophora; family Helicidae; genus Cepaea; species Cepaea hortensis. The sequence goes on from OY992895.1 coordinate 13,160,889, forward strand.
TATGCAAACATTCCCCCACCCCCTTTCGTATTTCCCACCTAAACATTTGGCCCGTGGCCCCCTTTACCATATTTTCAGAACGTCATTCCCCCCTTTCATATTTCCTACCTAAAAATCCCGCCCCCGCCCTTACACAGTATACGTAATAATGGAAGCTAGATTTAATAGCACATACTAAAACAAGTCTAGATGTCCATATTAAACATGATTTGTGGGTCTACTTACTTTATAAATTGAATTTTAGAAGAGCGAGACGTACAGAACCGTACAGTATGAAGGGAAAAACAATATCAAGTAATCGGTTCTTGTATCAACGCGATCTTGAAATAATCTTAACCCCCCCCCCCCCTCCTGGAAACCCTAAAATTCCCCCCTGGGGGGGGGGCGGGAAATTCCCCACCGGTTGAGAACAACTGTTTTAACTCGTGTTCTTTGCGATGGCCGTTAGGGCTGTTGGGCCATGGACAAGTTGAGCTTGTGTCAGTGTCAGGTTGGGCCATGGACAAGTTGTGCTTGTGTCAGTGTCAGGTTGGTAGAGAGATTTGTTCTGCTGAAAACAGTTAAAAGTAACAACTCCGCGCAGATAGTTGCAGAGATCTCCATCCCTTCTACAAGGCTTGACATCGGCGGGGTGGACAAGACTGGTAGTGAAACTTTACATCTCTAGAGGGACGTATTAGGATATAACCAGATAACATTAAGATGCGGTGGAATTTTGAGGTGGAGAAGGCCTGGGTGGATAAGCGTAGTGCTGTAAGGAAATGGCAAAATGCCAAGAAGAACAGAGCTGGTCATCCAAGTCCCTGCTTGCACTTAGAAAGAGAGATGCACACAAAAGTAAGCTATTTCAAAAAAACTGGTTAAGGAGGTTAAAAGTGAAAACTGGGCAGAGGTATGTCAAAGAGTAATAATAATAATAATAATAATTATAAGTCTTTATTTTCAAAGGGTTAAGAATTGGGCACGCAGGCAGGAGTAAGCACAGACAAGTCACTGAAAATGTTCTGGCGACTACATAAAATCATACCATTGGGTAGTCAAGAATAAGAGAATTTCTGACTTCCAAGGTGCTCACCTCATCTGGCAGAGGACTGACGAGAACAAGGGCAAAGCCCTCTTTGAACGCTATCTGGAGCAGAGTAACCAGACAGACATGAGAGGCCGAAATATTGCCAAGGAGGTCACGTCAGACAGATGCAAGGCCCAGAACATCTTTCATGAAGACACAGTGACGGTGAAAGAAATCAAGGCTGTGCTTCGACGATAAAAAAAAAACAGCGCTCCAGGGCCTGATGGTATAAGATACGACGACATCAATAGGTATACCGACAACGAGCTAGAGAAACTGGCAGACATTATAGCAACAGTATAGGGAGTGCTAGCATCAAGGAGGAGTGGTTACACAGCTATCTGATTCCCTTGCCGAAGCCTGGCAAAGACCACACAAAAATTCAGGGATATCGAGTTATAACTATGCAGAATACAATAGGCAAGCTGCTGGAGAAATTAATTGCAGGAAAATATCAAACCAGCTAGAGAGGCAAGGTGTTTTCCCACCTACCCTGTGTGGGTACCGTCCAAAAAGAGAAACATGGACCAATGCAGCAGTTTTTGCCCATGATGTTTATGAAGGTTTCGACTCAGGCATTGACACTTTGCTGCAGCGATTGATCTTGAGGATGCGTACAAAAGAGTACAATTGGATTTCTTAATGCTTCAGCTTCTTGGGCTCAAGATAAGTCCTTTCCTCCTTAGTTGAATTGCTGCGGCCCTCTTCCAACGGAAAGTAGTTTTTAGATGTGGCAGTTGGACTTCGGAACCAACAAAAATATATCATGGCCTACCACAGGGATCACCATTATCTCCGGTACTGTTCAACGCCTACACAGTGAGAATCACCAGTGAGCAGATCACTGGACCTGGCAGGACATTGTCATATGCCGATGGTGTTTTAGTGTATCGTCAGAGTAAGGATTGAGATCGGGTTGCTGTGGAACTACAAACCGAACTCAATCGCATAAGTACTTAGTGTGTTGAAGCTGGAGCAATGGTCAACCCAACAAAGGCAACAGTGACATGATTCTCTTTGAATAACCATATTCTCAGCACTACAAAACCAACGGTAAATTTGTGTTCAGAGACCGTGGAAAGAACGCGGGCAATTAATTACCTGGGAATACGGTTTGATCGAAGCCTTGCTTATAATGTGCACATAGACCAGGTGATAACAAAGGCCAAGCGGGGTTTGGCAGCGATGCGGGTGATGGCGGCAGCAAACTGTGAGCAGCGCCATCTATGTATTCTGTACGAGGGGTTGGTCATGTCTGTTTTGGAGTATGCAATGGCAATCCTGACTCTCAGCCATAAGCAGATAGAAAGGATGGAAAGGATACAGAATGAAGCTATGCGCATTATTCTTGGATGTACAAGAGATACAGCATGCAGGGCGATGCGCTACCTTCTTGATTTTCCAATCATTGAAGACAGAATACAAATTTGCTGAGCACGTACCTACCTCAGAGTTAACGCAAACACACAACATCCACTGCATAGTGAAATTAGGAAGGTGAAGGGCAGCAGGTTAAAAAGAGTAAGATCTTGGATGGGTCAAGCAGAAGACATTCTTCTTATGGTATGTGCACTTGAGGACCTAGAATCTGGCGAGAAGTGGGTACAAGTGTCAACAGATTTCTGCACATCCTTTTCAGTTTGCATCCAACTAAACAGAAAATACAGACAAGAAAATCCGGCTGCTGTTGAGGCTGAAGTACAAGCGTTGATTTTCGAGAATTCGTTAGACGGTGATGCTGTCATCTACACAGATGGGTCGGTCGTCCGACATGTGTGAAGCTCATGGGCCTTTACGGCTTAGGCCGGATTGAGAATTATAAAGGAGGATTCTGGTGCTTTTGTTGAGGCCACAAATAGCCTGACTATGGAAGTCATGGCAGTAAGTAAAGCAATAACATGGCTCGAGACACAGACATTCACTAGGGCTTGTTTCCTTAGAGACTCAATAAGCATGCTCAAGAGGATAGAGATGGAGTGGATCTGAAGAGAATGGTTGCTGTCTCTGGAGCGGTCTTGGCTGGCAAAGATTAGTTTCATCTTCGTGCCAGGGCTTGCGGGAGTACAAGGAAATGAGCGGGCTGACAAGCTCGCAGGTAAGGCTACTGTGGAGGGCGGACTCGCCATGGACCAGGCTGACATTCTGAATGCTCTACGAGAAGTAAGACTTTTGCGAGAACCAAGTGATGACTGCGAATCTACAGCCATGGCCAGACTGCGAGAACAGCAAATTAAAAGAGGTATGGCCAAACAAGAACACTACGCAGGAAGCCAAAGAAGATTGATAAACCAATACAGAACTGGTGTCATTAGCCGCTACACGCTGCGGGATTTGCTGAGGAGGGGATCCGAGCACTTAAGGACTGAATGGTTCAATGTGCAATGAGGATGATTTGTCGACTAACTAACTAACTAACTAACTAACTAACTAACTAACTAACTAACTAACTAACTAACTAACTAACTAACTAACTAACTAACTGACTGACTGACTGACTGACTAACTAACTAACTAACTAACTAACTAACTAACTATTTAACTAACTAACTAACTAACTAACTATCTAACTAACTGACTGACTATTAGGATGTAACTAGATCACGGTGCAACACAACACAAACGAGTGACTGTGATTAAGCCCAGGGTAAGCATGTTTGATCTACTGGTTTGATGTATATCCTGGTCAACAGGCCCCAACATAGGTCAGCATGACCAAATAGGTATTAGCGCTCGTTCTTAAACATCCGGCGTGCTGATGCCGAGGTAACGGGTTCAACCCCTACACCGGTCACTTGGACTAAAATGTTGACTTCTCGTCCTTGACTTGGGGAACGTAAATTACAAGTACCTCAGAAGTCGGAGTGGGTTTGCCTGATGACGAAGGACATTGGTAATAGGGAAAGCTAATCCACACGCAAAAATTAGATCAGTGCACAAAATGTATTAGCACGAGTATGGACTACGCTTGAGTGCAAATCGAGCCAACGCAATAACAATAACAGCAAGAAAAGCAGACATCAACCCAGTACCCAAGGGGTGTAGGGGGGAGGTCTTTGTGTAGGAAAGATTGAGAGATGTCTTGGCCCTAACAGCAGATGTTATGAATTGACTGTGTAGGTATCTCTTGAATTGTAATGTGAGTTTCTATGACTTGATGTGTAAATTGAATTACTATTTCTTTTGTTATTGACGTTGTTTTTCCCCAGAGACCTCCTTAGTTTTATGTTGCATTCGGCTGTAATTATAGATATATAACTGGGTGTTTGCCTGTCTGACTAACTGCCTGTGTGTTTGCCTGTCTGCCTGTCTGTCTATCTGTTGTCTGTTTTTCTATTTGCGGATGCGCATGCGCATAATCATTAAAAGTTTCGTGCTGGTGGTTTTGAAAATGTCGGCGATACAATACGTATTTGAAGATTGCGCCACCGAAGAAAAGTGTGCTGTTGTGGGTTATCATTTATGACCACAAATATTCACAAGGAACATTTGCCTGTTTACTGCGATACAATTTAATGCATAAAGTATTACACGTCTGTATGGATTAACGATTTACTGTTGAGAAAGTAGTTGAGCGTGAGGTGCGGATGTGGTTAAAGCAATACATCGAACGCTTGTATTGAATGTGCTTTGGTAAACTGATACAACTTTTTTATAAATATATCAATTTTCGCGGAGATTATGTTGAGAAGGATGTTAGGTCTTAGTCAGATATGAATGAGCTATCGTATGACAGTAAGCGGTACTGCCTGTTTACTGTTAACGCCCAATGTTGGGCGGCGCTCACCAAACCCGACACCCCACATTGTGCCAACGGGTTCGGGCGGATAATTGCAATTGGCAGCGTACAAGCCGTACCCTGGTGCGAGGAAATGCATCCTAAAGACAAAATGTCATGGCACGGCAGACCAGGCCCTCAGCCTTGGTTGGCGGCTGGTCTAGGATCGAAGCTCCGACAAGCGGATAGTTAAAGAATTGCTTTGCTGATCCGGCAGCTTGAGCAGCTTGTATTCTTCCAGATGTAGGGGTGTTACCTTGCCTCTGGAGTAAACTAGGCAGGCCGAGAGAGCGACCATGCTGCATGGGCAACACGTGGTCTCTACAATTCAGCCCAGGTATTGTGTTATGGAGAGGTATAACTCCGTTTTACAAACTATCGTCTGCCAAGACGGCAAGGTGCCTGCCATGTTGAGAAACAAGAAGTGATGTAGGTTCAAAAAAACATTTATTCACATTTGCATATCACATACATATTTTGTTGTTGTTGTATATTTTAGTTTGTTACTTACTTACCGACATCCGTGTACATATTGTTGCTAGCAATCTTCGATGCCATCGGGAAAGCAACCGCCAATGGAAGCCAATCAGTGGCCATGGGCGCCAGAGCCATGTCCTGCATAAGCAAGTTGGATGCCATGGAGTCCTTCTCCCTGTGCGACAATGGAGTCCGTGTTTTCTTTGACATGCTCCGAGGACGCTCCTTACCCCCGCTGAAGATCCTGGAAGATGCGCCGGTAAGTCACGGCATGATCTGCCACAGTTAGTACAGCCACAGACTGGGCTTTAGGAGGAAGCGAGCAAGGAGATTGGCTTGCGGGCTTGGCTCTTAGTGGGAGCCGATGGGCAATGGATCGGGCTGACATCCCGAACGGTCTCGGGAGGCAGGACCAGTTAATGACTTAAGGCATGGGTGTGGTTCTGCAGATTTGACCAGACTGCAAGAACGTGAAGTCAAACGAGGTCAAGTTAGATTGAAGCATCATGCGGGAATTCAAAGAAGAATAGTCGCCTGGTGCCGTAGTCAGGAAAGCGGATGGTATACGTTGAAGAAGATGCTGAGGTGCGGATCTCATGAACTAATAGTTCGATGTGCAATGAGGATGATCTGTTGACCAACTAAGACGGAGTTTCACGGGTTTTTTTTTTATTTAATAGACAAATTGTTAAAGAAATTAGACAGACAGTTAAATTTTTTATTTTTTGGACACGTTATGAGAAGAAATAAACTAGAGAACTTGTGACAACTGGCAAGACTGAGGGGAAATTAATACGGCCAAGACAGAGAAATAAATATCTGGATGGCTTGGCCATGTCGCATGGTCGAGACAATAACACTGAGCTGATCTACCACGCTGATGATCGTGTAAGATGACGAAACATGACCGTCCACGTTTATCGGCATGGCACATGATAATTATGAACAGACAATCATTGTTGCACACCTACATCTGTTTTCCCGTCTCCTAACCTAAAGAATATCGGCCATTCTCCACTGCCAAATGTCAGTCCGCCGCCTCGCTCAGTGTAGGCAGGGGGTTCTTTTCCAAACTCTGCTGTTCGGTTCTAGAATGCAATTTTATTTTGACTGGTAGTCGCTGTTTCTGCGGTGTTTGTGCTTTGTACTATGAGTTCGGCTCTGTCAACAGAAACCGCGTCAAATGGAGCAGATACAGGTGTAATTAAGTCGAACACCCTCCCCCTCCCCCGCCTTTAATCAACGATAACACCTTTTGTTTTTCTCCTCCTCCTCCCAATTTTTCTTCTTCTTCTTCTTATAGCACACACGGTCACTGACCACACTCACTCACTAATTTGCCACAACCACTGCAACTAACCACACCTTCTGTAACCGACACTCCCGCTGTAATTGGCCAAACCCAATGTAACTGGCCACACCCACTATAACTGACAAAACCCACTGTAACAGACCACACCCACTGTAACAAACCACACCCACTGTAACAAACCACACCCACTGTAACAGACCACACTGTAACTGACCACATACTGCAACTGACCACAACCACTGTAACTGACCACACCCACTGTAACAAACCACACTCATTGTAACTGACTGCACCCACTGTATCTGACACACCTACTGTAACTGACCATACCCACTGTAACTGACCACACTCACTGTAACTGACACCACCCACTATAACTGACCACACGCATTGTAACTGACCAAACCCACTGTAACTGATCACACCCACTATAATTTACCACACCCACTGTAACTGACCACACCCATTGTAACTGACCACACCCATTGTAACTGATCACATCCATTGTAACTGACCACACCCATTGTAACTGACCACACCCATTGTAACTGACCACACCCATTGTCGCTGACCAGGGAAGGCCGCTGAAGAAGCTGTCCATCGAGCAGATGGATCTGACCAACCTTCGCGTGCTGATGCGCCTGGACTTGTTCGTACCCACGGTTGAAGGAGTGGTCATCGACACGGACAGGCTAGAGGAGGCCGCCCCGACTATCATGTTGAGTATACGTTCTGTCTGTCTGTCTGTCTGTCTGTCTGTCTGTCTGTCGGTCGGTCGGTCGGTCGGTCGGTCGGTCGGTCGGTCGGTCGGTCGGTCGGTCGGTCGGTCGGTCGGTCGGTCGGTCGGTCGGTCGGTCGGCGGGCGGGCGGTCGGTCGGTCGGTCGGTCGGTCGGTCGGTCGGTCGGTCGGTCGGTCGGCCGGTCTGTCTGTCTGTCTGTCCATAATTTACGAAATCCTATATCAATTATCAAATAATAATAATTATAGTATAATAAACCTTCCGCCTAGAGTGGGACGGTATGTCAGCCTCAGAAAAATGACACGATAAATTGATCGAACGAACGAATGAATTAAAGGGTCACAAATTGGGCAAGCAGGCCCGTCTTACAGTCGGAACTTTCCAATCACTCATTTTTCATTTTAACACATCAATTATCTATTGTGTATGTTACATTCACATGGGGTGGGGGGGGGGGGAACTGTCACGCGAAAGTTTTGAACATAAGTAATACATATTACCCTGTTATGAGACTGACAGTCAGGCAAACATACATCGACACGCACATTGACAAACACATACATACAAACATACCTGCATACATACTTACATCATTCACAAAACTCACAGTTATGCACCCACTCAATAACACACATACACACTCATCCACACTCCCTCGCATACACAAACGTTTACTATTGCATACATACTCTCTCTCTCCTTCTCTCTCTCTCTCTCTCTCTCTCTCTCTCTCTCTCTCTCTCTCTCTCTCTCTCTCTCTCTCTCTCTCTCTCTCTCTCTCTCCCACAAGAAATCAAACACACCACCAATCACTATACATACAGTCGCAACCAGTTTGAACACTATCTCAGTACAGACTACACCCCCCCCCCCCCCAAATAAAAATAAAAAAAATAATGGAAAATTATCTCATACGACAACAAGCCAATAAACATTCCAATAGGTTTGGTATGTTACATCTTCCTTAGGTATTTATAATGGCCGTGTTAAAAATTGCTTTAGTGAGTCATGTATTACTGATTATTTCCTTGCGTTTTAATGCATATTGGTGTTTTTTACCCCCTAAGATTAGCTTCATAGGTCGTGTTTCTTCTACCATTTATTCTCTTTGACTGTGAATACACCATTTCTTCTACCATTTATTCTCTTTGACTGTGAATACACAATTTCTTCTACCATTTATTCTCTTTGACTGTGAATACACCATTTCTTCTACCATTTATTCTCTTTGACTGTGAATACACCATTTCTTCTACCATTTATTCTCTTTGACTGTGAATACACCATTTCTTCTACCATTTATTCTCTTTGACTGTGAATACACCATTTCTTCTACCATTTATTCTCTTTGACTGTGAATACACCATTTCTTCTACCATTTATTCTCTTTGACTGTGAATACACCATTTCTTCTACCATTTATTCTCTTTGACTGTGAATACACCATTTCTTCTACCATTTATTCTCTTTGACTGTGAATACACCATTTCTTCTACCATTTATTCTCTTTGACTGTGAATACACCATTTCTTCTACCATTTATTCTCTTTGACTGTGAATACACCATTTCTTCAACCAGTTACCATCCGTCATGCCGAGTATATAATGTCGTCAACAAATTACTGTCTAAAAGTGTGGGTCTGTTATTGTACTGACTAATTTGCATCTATATTGGTGAGCATACCATTTCTTCCTTTAGTTATCTTGTATCATAGTGAGCATACCATTTCTTCCTTCAGTTATCTTGTATCATAGTGATATCATGTATCACAGTGAGTATACCATTTCTTCTTTCAGTTATCTTGTATAATAGTGAGTATATCATTTCTTCCTTCAGTTATCTTGTATCATAGTGAATATACCATTTCTCCCTTCAGTTATCCTGTATCATAGTGAGCATACCATTTATTCCTTCAGTTATCTTGTATCATAACCAACATATATTTCTTCCTTCATTTATCATGTATCATAGTGAGCAATCCATTTCTTCCTTCAGTTATCTTGTATCATAGTGAGTATAACATTTTTATTTCCTTTAGTTATATTGTATCATAATGAGCATACCATTTCCTCCTTCAGTTATCTTGTATAATAGTGAGTATATCATTTCTTCCTTCAGTTATCTTGAATCATAGTGAGCATACCATTTCTTCCTTCACTTATCATGTTTCATGGTGAGCATACTATTTATTCCTTCAGTTATATTGTATCATAGTGAGCATACCATATCTTCTTTCAGTTATCTTGTATCATTGTGAGCATACAATTTCTACCTTCAATTATCATGTATCATAGTAAGAATACCATTTCTACCTTCAGTTATCTTGTATAATAGTGAGTATATCATTTCTTCCTTCAGTTATCTTGTATCATAGTGAGTAAATCATATCTTCCTTCAGTTATCTTGTATCATAGTGAGTAAATGATATCTTCCTTCAGTTATCTTGTATCACAATGAGTATACTATTTCTTCCTTCAGTTATCGTGTATTATAATGAGTGTACCATTTCTTCCTTCAGTTATCTTGTATCATATGAGTATATCACTTCGTGCTTCAGTTATCATATATTGTAATGAGTATGCCATTTCTTATTTCAGTTATCATGAGTGTGCCATTTCTTCTTTCTCACTACCATACATGATAACTGAAGGAAGAAATGATATACAAGGTATATGAAACAAGATAACTGATTGCCATTTCTTATTTCTGTTATTATATTGAATATGCCATTTCTTCCTACAATTATCATGATGAGTATGCCATTCCTCCTAACAACTGCGATCTATCATGATGAATGTATAATTTCTTCAACAAATGCTAACAGCACACACGATAAAATATGTCCGCAGATATGCCCTCAAGAAAGGTGCCAAGTGCGTGGTTTTATTAGGCCACAGAGGCAACCCGAACGGATATAAAAATAGCTACCTCAGCATGAAGCCACTGCTGGTGGATCTGAGCCAGATTTTGGAAGTGAGTACGCTCAAAAAGTGTTGCCAAATATATGATAATAGAAGGAGTCTCCGTGGCCAAGCAATATGTCGCCTGCCTCGCGCTCCGAAGGTTGTGAGTTCGATTCCGGGCTACATCCTTCGGTTCGCGGGTGGAAGTTTAACTCGTTTAAGTTATTATTATTATTATTATTATTATTATTATTATTATTGCTATTATTATTATTATTATTATTATTATTATTATTATTATTATTATTATTATTATGCGTTCTCTCGCTTTGAACTCAAGCGTACTCCATACACGCGCTTCTAGTGCACTGGACTGATTTTTGTGTGTGGATTAACTGTCCTTAATACCAGTGTCCCTCGCGACGAACCCGCTCCGACTTCTGAGGTACTTGTAGTTTATGTCTCCAAGTCAAGGACGAGAAGTAAACATTTTAGTCCAACTTACCGGTGTAGGGGTCACATACCCGTATCAAGAAACTGTTCCGGGGCAAAAGAAGAAAACAGAAAAGACCAAAGCTATATGAGGTATGGAAGACCGATTGAATATACGTGAATTCTTTTGAATAGCACGCCATGACAGTTAATTACTGCTTGGTTGACTAGTTAGTTGAGCTCTCTCATGTACCTTTATATCCAAGCTGTTTGCAATGCCCTGTGGCCATCTTATTGCTATTCAACCCCTGCGTCCTCTCACAAAACAATCAGCCGTCCATAACCGTTTTCTCGAAGCCACCGTCGCGTCACGTGCGATTCAAGTGTTCCAGTTTACGAGACATGATACAGGTTTTGAGTCTGTTTTCTTCGATCTTCAAATCTTATAGCATGTCTTTTTTTTTTTTTTTGTATTTTACCTTGCCGGTCTCTCTGGCCGAGGGGTTACAACACTTTCTCCGTAATCCCGTTTATCACGCAGAGTCTCGTAGCGGGCGAGAACTGGGAGCGGATCGACCCCCGCTGGTGACTTGCGGGATAACTGAGCCGGCCGCTCAGAAAGCAATGGCAAACTACTGAGCGTAATCTTGCCAAGAAATCAACATACAGCTGGAAGATGCTGATGTTGACAGCGATGTCCTGTAAAGGATATGCAAAACATCTATTTTACCTTGGTCCAAGATGTTCGCTATTTACTCACGTTCAGAATCCCTGATTTTCTTCCGTAGTAATTGCGATATGGTCACTGACTAAAATTAAAGGAGCATAGGGAAATCTAACCTACACCTCTTTTTTTTTAAATTAGTTAACTAGATAGACAGACGGACAGACAGACAAAAAGACAGACAGACAGACAGACAGACAGACAGACAGACAGACAGACGGACAGACAGACCGGACAGACCAGACAGACCAGACAGACCAGACAGACAGACCAAACAGACCAGACAGACAGACCAGACAGACAGACATACCAGACAGACAGACATACCAGACAGACAGACCAGACAGACCAGACCAGACAGACCAGACAGACAGACCAGACAGACAGACAGACCAGACAGACAGACCAGACAGACAGACCAGACAGACAGACCAGACAGATTAGACAGACAGACCAGACAGACAGACCAGATAGACAGACCAGACAGACAGACAGACCAGACAGACCAGACAGACCAGACAGACAGACCAGACAGACAGACCAGACAGACAGACCAGACAGACAGACCAGACACATCAGACAGACATACAGACGGACAGACAGACAGACCAGACCAGACAGACAGACAGACAGACCAGACAGACAGACCAGACAGACCAGGCAGACAGACCAGACAGACAGACCAGATAGACAGACCAGACAGACAGACAGACCAGACAGACAGACCAGACAGACAGACCAGAAAGACAGACCAGACAGACAGACCAGACCAGACAGACCAGACAGACAGACCAGACAGACAGACAGACCAGATAGACAGACAGATAGACAGACAGACAGACCAGACAGACAGACCAGACAGACCAGGCAGACAGACCAGACAGACAGACCAGATAGACAGACCAGACAGACAGACAGACAGACCAGACCAGACAGACAGACCAGACAGACAGACCAGACAGACAGACCAGACCAGACAGACCAGACAGACAGACCAGACAGACAGACAGACCAAATAGACAGACAGACAGACAGACAGACAGACAGACCAGACAGACCAGACCAGACAGACCAGACAGACAGACAGACAGACAGACAGATATGTATCTGTAGTGGTATCATCCTTACAAGTCCATAGGTGCTCAGATCCTAAAAATGATTGCTTGGAAAAGGCAGAAGACAATGTACCTTGGTCACGTAATGCGAAGTGAGGCATTGGAGAATGTCGTGATGGATTGAAGGACTAGCGGTGGAAGAAAATTGGTCCTTGATGGTCAACAATGTTGGCTTAAAGAAATATCATCACCTCAACTGATCCAGAACACTGAGGTCCGAGATCTGAAGGTGTCCGCTGTGAAGTGGTCATGCCGAATGTCGCGAGTTACGAAGATCCAGGGTTCATGTTCGGAATCAGCTATTCTGACCACATTTGCACTCTCTTCGGAAACTCTTCGGTGTCATCGTTGTAGCTCAGGAGTGTGTACTATATGCAAGGCTTTTGGTAGGCGGTTTTGTGGCCAGAGGACCGTGACATATGGAATAGAACCTGGAGCAATGAAACCGATCTTGTTTCCTTTAACCCCTTTAGTCCTTTGAGGACCGATTAGTCTACCACAGCCTATGTCTAGCACTGGGACAGGAACCGACCCTAGGGCCATATTATTTAGTTGCATATCATTTTCATGATGTCGTAGTCAACACCAGCATTGTGTGTTCTTGTGATCTCTTGGCAAGTTTATGTTCAGTAGTTTGCCATTGCTTTCTGAACGACCAGCACCCATACCATTTCGTCAAGAAACAACGGATTGGCAGCTGCTGCCAAATCGCCCAAAGCTGTGTTTCGAACGCGGGTATGCGGGATTACGAACTGCGTCCATAAATCCTTAGCCACGGAGTAGGCAGGGACATATAAGGCCCAAGAAATCATTTGGTCTGACCCTGTCTAGACAATAGCAGGTGGGACTCGGAATTCTATCAGTCTGGGAGTATTTTTCATTAATAAAAGCTCACAGCACACGTCCCATCACAGAGAAGCAGTTCCAGTTATCACATTAGGGGTGAGTTAACTAAATGTTTAAGTGAATATAGCAGACTAATTTTTAAATTAATAATTGTGTATGACACATGAATGGTGATATTATCATCAAGTTCAATACCAGCTGGCGTAGGCGTTTATGTCTCTCCACAGATCTCGGTCTTTGGTGTTCTGGATCAACTCTGCTGATGATATTTCTTCATGCCACCGTCTCAGTCCATCCAGCATCATTTCTCTTGGACCACCTCTCCTATCTTCTCTCGATGTTCTCCGATGTCTCTCTTCTCATTACATGAATGAAAAAAAGCATTTTGTCTCTTTCTTATTGTTGCATATAACGTTCTAGTTTCATTAACCCGTCATCAGGCAGTCCAAGAAATTTGCTATAGTCATTTCAAGAACCACATCTCTGTAGTTTCCAAGGTCTTCCTAATTTGTTCATTTACTTTTCGAGATTCACTGCCATACAACAATTCAGCACTCTCTTTTCAATGATTTGCTGCATAGGATACTTTTTTTTTTTTTTTTTTTACATACAGCTTTTTGTTATAATTGCCCCTAGGAATTTAAAACCTTGGTTAAGCATTTTGCCTTCTATTTTCATTTCACAATTCTGTTTTATAAGTATCCAAACGACGATTGTCAGGGGGATAAATGTTTCTTACCCCTGGTCTAAGGAGTGCCTCAGCGGGACACTCCTCCGTACTTTTCACTCGCGGCTCATCATCATATCTCCAGGGCTTTCAATGTTTCCATACCTTTCCCCCGTCTTCATGTACCACTTCCACGCATGTACCCGGAATCTTCACTGGACCGTTGCCATCCCCTAACCCCGTTCTTATGATACCACAGACTATCACGGCTGTCAAGATTTATGTTAGTTTCACAGCCTGTAATTCTGAGATAAGTAGCAAATGTTTTCATTTTCTTTTCATTGTTCTCATTTTTTTTTCATCTTTCCATTCTTCTCATGATGATTGATTGATTGATTGATTTAGGAACCGACATTACATCATTCAGGGCATTCCCATAAGCGCTCCGTCCCCATCCTCAACAGCCAGCAAAGAGTTCCAACACCAATAGTACCAGTAGCAATCTGATTATATGTCCGTCTCGCCTTTCCTCTGAGCGTCGATCGTCGGCCAGATCCCCTCGTCACTTCTCGCTGTCGCATTCTTGCCAGAATATGGTAATAAATTTGCTCCTCCGAGGTGTACACGTGCTCCCATAGTGCTGCAACCACGTCTGCCTTGTCGTGTATCAATACTCCACCAAGTTTTGCCCATTCTTCTTATTCGGCTAGTATACCTTAGCAACAATAAACAACACATAAACAATACATAAACAACAATAAACAACACATAAACAACACACAAACAACAATAAACAACACATAAACAAACAATAAACAACACATAAACAACAATAAACAACACATAAACAACAATTAACAATTAACAACAATAAACAACATATAAACAACACATAAAACAACACATAAACAACACATAAGCAACAATTAACAACACATAAACAACAATTAACAACATATAAACAACAATAAACAACATATAAACAACAATAAACAACATATTAACAACATATAAACAACACATAAACAACACAAACAATAATAAATAACACATAAACAACAACAAACAACACATAAACAACACATAAACAACAATAAACAACACGTAAACAATAATAAACAACGCGTAAACAACAATAAACACACAAACAACACTAAACAACAAACAACACATAAACAACACATAAACAACAATAAACAGCACAAAACAACATATAAACAACAATAAACAACACATAAACACATATAAACAACACATAAACAACAATAAACACACAAACAACACTAAACAACAAACAACACATAAACAACAACTAAACAATAATAAACAGCACATAAACAACACATAAACAATAATAAACAACATATAACAACAATAAACAGCACATAAACAACGATAAACAGCACATAAACAACAATAAACAACAATAAACAGTACATAAACAACAATAAACAGCACATGAACAACAATAAACAGCACATAAACAACAATATACAGCACACAAACAACACATAGACAACAATAAACAGCACATAAACAACAATAATCAACACATAAACAACACATAAATAACAATAAACAACACATAAACTTCTTCTTCTTCTTCTTCTTCAGCTTTCCGAGCCATTGAGGTTCTTTGCTGCAAATACAATCCGTCTCCATTCGTCTCTCTGGTGGACCTTCTCTTGCCAGTCGTTGATTCCAAGTGCTTGTAGGTCTGTATGTATATTATCTCTCCACCATCTTCTTGGTCTACCTCGGGGTCTACGGTCATTTATTTCCTGAGTGTAAGCGAGTTTTGTTTCCCTATTATCTTTCATTCTTTCTATATGCCCCAGCCATTGTAGTCTATTAGCCTTCATGATACCAGTGATTAGCGGGGACTTAAACAGATCATAAATGTCTTTGTTACTTCTTTTTTTCCACTCTCCACTTTGTGTATCCCTAATGGGTCCAAAGATGCGTCTTAAAATTTTGTTCTCAAAGGTTTGTAACAAGGCTTCGTCTCCTTTCGTTGTACTCCAGGTTTCAGAGCCATACAGCACAACTGGTCTGATCAGTGTTTTGTATATTGTGATTTTGGTGTTACGAGATAGCGCCTTTGATTTTAGTAGATGTTGTAGTGCATAGTATATCTTATTTCCAGAGTTGATTCTAGTTTGTATTTCTTCCCTTATGATGTTGGAGCAGTTGAAGATTGTACCCAGGTATTTGTATGATTCCGTTCTTTTAATGGTCATATTATCTATTTGTATGTGGCCAGAGTTTCTAGCCATTCCGTCTCTTGAAATTACCATATATTCTGTCTTATCTTGGTTGATAACCAGCCCCATCTGTTGGGCTTTTCCCTTTAAGTGAGTCAATATTTCCAATGTCTTTTGTTCACTTTGCCCTATAATATCTATATCATCTGCATAACCAAGCAGCTTGGATGTTCCTCCAATATCACATTCCTCCTTTACCTTCCTTACAACTTTCTCTAGAGCCAGATTGAAGAGTAGCGGCGATAGTGCATCACCCTGTTTCAAGCCAGATGTTATTTGGAAGGGGTCTGATTTCCTGCCTTTATATGTTACTATATTATAAGTATCTTCCATGCATAGTCTGGTCATGTTGATTAACTTCCTTGGTATTCCAAATTCCTGCAAAACATTCCATAGACTATTCCTATGGACACTATCATAAGCCTTTTTAAAATCCACAAAAATGTTATGGAGATCTCTTTTATATTCCCAATGTTTCTCGGCTATTTGTCGTAAGATAAATATCTGATCTATTGTTGATCTGTTTTGTCTAAAACCCGCCTGGTAGTCACCTAATATGTCTTCTGAATATGGTTTTAGTCTATTTAGTAATACTGCGGATAGTATCTTATAGCTTGTGGACAGTAGTGATATTCCTCTATAATTTCCACATTGGAACTTGTCTCCTTTCTTAAAGATAGGTATCAATAATGACTCTTTCCAGTCATGGGGTAATTCTTCTGTCCTCCAGATTTTTATTATTAGTTCGTATAGCTTTAGATGTAATGCATGGCCACCTGCCTTTATAAATTCAGCAGCAATTCCATCAGTCCCAGTTGCCTTATTGTTTTTAAGTCGTGTGATTACATATAGGATTTCTTCAAATGTAGGTTCTTCAATTTGTGGTTCGCATGTTAGAACCTCTTCCTGTGGGAAAATGTGACTTGGAGCTTCACAATTTAGTCAGTCCGGTATCGAGGCTCATGTATTTGTTTCGTAACAAAGAAAGGTTTTTACAAAAAATTTTTAAACACATAAACACGGAACGAAAATTACAGTGATTAGATTAAGGTATTCATTCGTCTCATTCAGCTAGTATACCTTAATCTAGTCACTGCAATTTTCTTTTCGTGTTTATGTGTTGTTTATTGTTGTTTTTTAATGACAGCTAGTCACTTCAACGCCTTTTGTTGTCCGTAATTGTGTTCTGTAAAGCTGCACTACTCTGTGTTATTTTATATTGTTTACATGTCCCCACCTTTACCGCAGTCCCACTAATTGTATCACACCAGGTCTAGCCCTACAGTCGGTTCTGTGGCGAAGTGGGAACACAATTCACAAACCTGCATACCGCGTTCGAAACACAACTGCGGGCGATAAGGAAGATGGCCGCCATGCGCTTGTTTTCATACAATGATGTGAGTGCCGGTCGTTCAGAAAGCAATAGCAAACTACTGAACGTAAACTTGCCAAGAAATCACAAACAGCCAAAATATTTTGTGTTGACTGCGACGTCCTGTAAAGGATATGCAACTAACTAGCACCTTACAGCCCAATACGCCTCAAGGCGTTGTTTCCTATAAAAATGAGTGTCGACTCTATAAGTCCCATTACTGGCGATCAAGTCGTCAGAGCCTTGGGCAGGTCGTGCATCTATCAGAGCCAGGTCGATGTAGAAGAGACTTTTCCTCTCAGTACCATATCCATGTGGGAATATTCTTAAACAGGTGAAGCGGTATAAAACTGTCTCAGAATAGTCGTGACATCTGATGGGAGGTGCCTTGCAGAGATTCGATCATCAATTGTCATGGCAAAGGTGGCCTTCTGCAAAATGGAAAACATACTTACCAACAAAATGTTGTCACTTGCAGTGAGAAAAAGAGTGTTGAGGTGCTACATAGAACCCATATTGGTGTATGTGTGTGAAACATGGACAATTAACAGACACGTTGAGAAACATATAAAAGCGGTGGTAATGTGATTTTTTAGAAAATGCAAAGAATACCATGGACGGACAGAAAATCAAATGAGACAGTACTTCAAGAGAAACATGAGAGAATTAGACTGATTTGATAAATTAGACGTAGACAGTCACGATACTGTGGACATGTGAGGAGAAACGGACTTGAACATTTAGTGACAACTAGCAAGCTTCATGAGAAGAGAGAAAGAGGAACACAAAGGGATACATACCTTGATGGTTTGACAGCATTGCATGGCCGGGACAAGATCACAGACCTGATTCGAGACTCGGGTGACCGTGTGAGATGGCGAATCATGACCGCTCCCGCCTGTCGGCATGAAACTTGATGGTGATGGTGACCTTCTCCACGGAGGATATGTTGCGGTGTTATTATTTCCCTTGACCTGATTGCCTCTACTCCGCAGAGACTTGTGACGTTGTACTCCACAGAGACTTGTGACGTTGTACTCCACAGACTTGTGACGTTGTACTCCACAGAGGCCTGTGACGTTGTACTCCACAGAGACCTGTGACGTTGTACTCTACAGAGACTTGTGACGTTGTACTCCACAGAGACCTGTGACGTTGTACTCCACAGAGACTTGTGACGTTGTACTCCACAGACCTGTGACGTTGTACTCCACAGAGACCTGTGACGTTTTACTCCACAGAGACCTCTGACGTTGTACTCCACAGAGACCTGTGACGTTGTACTCCACAGACCTGTGACGTTGTACTCCGCAGAGACCTGTGACGTTGTACTCCACAGACCTGTGACGTTGTACTCCACAGACCTGTGACGTTGTACTCCACAGACCTGTGACGTTGTACTGCACAGAGACCTGTGACGTTGTACTCCACAGACCTGTGACGTTGTACTCCACAGAGACCAGTGACGTTGTACTCCACAGACCTGTGACGTTGTACTCCACAGACCTGTGACGTTGTACTCCGCAGAGACCTGTGACGTTGTACTCCACAGACCTGTGACGTTGTACTGCACAGAGACCTGTGACGTTGTACTCCACAGACATGTGACGTTGTACTCCACAGACCTGTGACGTTGTACTCCACAGACCTGTGACGTTGTACTCCCCAGACATGTGACGTTGTACTCCACAGGCATGTGACGTTGTACTCCACAGACCTGTGACGTTGTACTCCACAGACATGTGACGTTGTACTCCACAGACCTGTGACGTTGTACTTCACAGACATGTGACGTTGTACTCCACAGACCTGTGACGGTGTACTCCACAGACCTGTGACGTTGTACTCCACAGACCTGTGACGTTGTACTCCGCAGAGACCTGTGACGTTGTACTCCACAGAGACTTGTGACGTTGTACTCCGCAGAGACCTGTGACAATGTACTCCGCAGAGACCTGTGACGTTGTACTCTACAGAGACTTGTGACGTTGTACTCCGCAGAGACCTGTGACGTTGTACTCTACAGAGACCTGTGACGTTGTACTCCACAGAGACCTGTGACGTTGTACTCTACAGAGACTTGTGACGTTGATAGACAGGCCCTGCAGCAAGAACTCTAGCAGTGTTCTCCTTTCCCTTGAATTGATTTCCTGGACTCCGCAGAGACATGTGACGTTGTACTCCACAGACCTGTGACGTTGTACTCTACAGAGACCTGTGACGTTGTACTCCACAGAGACCTGTGACGTTGTACTCTACAGAGACTTGTGACGTTGATAGACAGGCCCTGCAGCAAGAACTCTAGCAGTGTTCTCCTTTCCCTTGAATTGATTTCCTGGACTCCGCAGAGACATGTGACGTTGTACTCCACAGACCTGTGACGTTGTACTCCACAGAGACTTGTGACGTTGTACTCCACAGACCTGTGACGTTCTACTCCGCAGAGACATGTGACGTTGATTGACAGGCCCTGCAGCAAGAACTCTAGCAGTGTTCTCCTTTCTCTTGAATTGATTTCCTGGACTCCGCAGAGACATGTGACGTTCTACTCCGCAGAGACATGTGACGTTGATTGACAGGCCCTGCAGCAAGAACTCTAGCAGTGTTCTCCTTGCCCTTGACTTGATTACCTCTCCTCCGCAGAGACCTGTGACGCTAATAGACAGGCCCTGCAGCAAGAAGGCGAGGAGGATGCTGGCCGACCCGGAACCTGGCAGTGTGTTTCTGATGGAGAACCTGAAGTTCTACCCGGCGGAGTACGGTACGGACGCCGAGCGGCGTGAGAGCAAGGTCAAGAAAGCCGATCAGGACGGCCCCCCGGAAGTTGCTGAGTCCGCGCGCGAAGACGTGGAGCAGGAGGATGAGGATGTGGCCGAGAAAGGTTCGTGCATTGGGTGTCTCCTGCTGGCGGTTTTATGACTTGTGGTGTAGGTATAAGAGAAGGCCGACTTCATTTCACCGGGTTTTATCCCTGGTGGCTCGGTTTCTTTCCGCAGGGAAGTCTGCTGAAAGCGTGGCACAAAGCACGAACTCCGTAGCTCCAGGAGCTTTCGAGAAAACTGCGCTTGTGAACCAACGGACGGAATTAGGAATGGAAACTAAAACCTTCATAGCACGAAGTATGCGGCTTAATAAATTCACCACGAAGGTGTAGGTAATGGGGCACTTAGTTATTCCAGAGTAGAACTGGCCTCACCATCATCATGTGCCCTGCCAGTTGGTGTGGACGTTCTCTCCACAGATATCGGCCCTTTTCATCGTGTTGCTGTCTGTTACACGTTTACTCTTGTGCCTAGCTGAACATGAGTTAGTTATCTGTTGGAGTATCATCCTTGCACTCCGGACATGTCTATAGGTGCTCAGATCCCCCTACATATGTATCAGTGTCCGGAGGCTAATAGACCAGTTCTGTGTTGGTTGACGAGATACCTTATTCTTTCTATATGACTCTCATGTCTGGCCGTGCCACTTCTTACTCCCGAGTTTCTCATTCTGGACAACGATGCGGATTGACTGTGGCGCCACGCACATAGTCTACTGTTTGGTCAGAACGAAATATGAGAAAGCGCTCTGATCAGGCAACATGTGACTGCATGATGTCACAGGGAATCGTGATGTCACAGGGAATCGTGATGTCACAGGGAATCGTGATGTCACAGGGAATCGTGATGTCACAGGGAATCGTGATGTCACAGGGAATCGTGATGTCACAGGGAATCGTGATGTCACAGGGAATCGTGATGTCACAGGGAATCGTGATGTCACAGGGAATCGTGATGTCACAGGGAATCGTGATGTCATAGGGAATCGTGATGTCACAGGGAATCGTGATGTCACAGGGAATCGTGATGTCACAGGGAATCGTGATGTCACAGGGAATCGTGATGTCACAGGGAATCGTGATGTCACAGGGAATCGTGATGTCACAGGGAATCGTGATGTCACAGGGAATCGTGATGTCATAGGGAATCGTGATGTCACAGGGAATCGTGATGTCACAGGGAGTCGTGATGTCACAGGGAATCGTGATGTCACAGGGAGTCGTGATGTCACAGGGAATCGTGATGTCACAGGGAATCGTGATGTCACAGGGAATCGTGATGTCACAGGGAATCGTGATGTCATAGGGAATCGTGATGTCACAGGGAGTCGTGATGTCACAGGGAATGGTGATGTCACATGGAATCGTGATGTCACAGGGAATCGTGATGTCACAGGGAGTCGTGATGTCATAGGGAATCGTCATGTCACAGGGAATCGTCATGTCACAGGGAATCGTCATGTCACAGGGAATCGTGATGTCACAGGGAATCGTGATGTCACAGGGAATGGTGATGTCATAGGGAATCGTGATGTCACAGGGAATGGTGAGGTCACTGGGAATCGTGAAGACACTGGGGATAGTGACCTGACCTCACATAGAATAATACAGTCACTTAACGTTATTTCTTCCAACGCAGACTGTTACTGTCCTGAGTTGGAGAAAATTTAGACAGACCTAAAGTCTAACATAAAGTATAACAGACAGACAGACATGAAGTCATACAGACAAGCATGAAGTCAGACAGACAGATAGACAGACAGACAGACAGACAGACAGACAGACAGACAGACAGACAGTCAGACAGACAGACAGACAGACAGACAGACAGACAGACAGTCAGACAGACAGACAGACAGACAGACAGACAGACAGACAGACAGACAGACAGACAGACAGACGTGAATTCAAACAAACAAACATGATGTGAGCCAGACATGAAGTCAGACAGACATGAAGTCTGACAGACAGACATGAAGCCAACAGACAGACATAAAGTCAGACAGACATACATGAAGTCAGACAGACAGACATGAAATAAGACATACAGACATGAAGTCAGACAGACAGACATGAAGTCAGACAGACAGACATGAAGTCAGACAGACAGACATGAAGTCAGACAGACAGACATGAAGTCAGACAGACAGACATGAAGTCAGACATACAGACATGAAGTCAGACAGACAGACATGAAATAAGACATACAGACATGAAGTCAGACAGACAGACATGAAGTCAGACAGACAGACATGAAGTCAGACATACAGACATGAAGTCAGACAGACAGACATGAAGTCAGACATACAGACATGAAGTCAGACATACAGACATGAAGTCAGACATACAGACATGAAATAAGACATACAGACATGAAGTCAGACATACATGAAGTCAGACATACAGACATGAAGTCAGACATACAGACATGAAGTCAGACAGACATGAAGTCAGACAGACAGACATGAAGTCAGACAGACAGACATGAAGTCAGACAGACAGACATGAAGTCAGACAGACAGACATGAAGTCAGACATACAGACATGAAGTCAGACATACAGACATGAAATAAGACATACAGACATGAAGTCAGACAGACATGAAGTCAGACAGACAGACATGAAGTCAGACATACAGACATGAAGTCAGACAGACATGAAGTCAGACAGACAGACATGAAGTCAGACAGACAGACATGAAGTCAGACAGACAGACATGAAGTCAGACAGACAGACATGAAGTCAGACAGACATGAAGTCAGACAGACATGAAGTCAGACAGACAGACATGAAGTCAGACATACAGACATGAAGTCAGACATACAGACATGAAGTCAGACAGACAGATATGAAGTCAGACATACAGACATGAAGTCAGACAGACATGAAGTCAGACATACAGACATGAAGTCAGACATACAGACATGAAGTCAGACATACAGACATGAAGTCAGACAGACATGAAGTCAGACATACAGACATGAAGTCAGACAGACAGACATGAAGTCAGACAGACATGAAGTCAGACAGACAGACATGAAGTCAGACAGACAGACATGAAGTCAGACAGACATGAAGTCAGACAGACATGAAGTCAGACAGACAGACATGAAGTCAGACAGACATGAAGTCAGACAGACATGAAGTCAGACAGACATGAAGTCAGACAGACAGACATGAAGTCAGACATACAGACATGAAGTCAGACATACAGACATGAAGTCAGACAGACAGACATGAAGTCAGACAGACAGACATGAAGTCAGACAGACAGACATGAAGTCAGACAGACATGAAGTCAGACAGACAGACATGAAGTCAGACAGACATGAAGTCAGACAGACATGAAGTCAGACAGACAGACATGAAGTCAGACATACAGACATGAAGTCAGACATACAGACATGAAGTCAGACATACAGACATGAAGTCAGACATACAGACATGAAGTCAGACAGACAGACATGAAGTCAGACAGACATGAAGTCAGACAGACAGACATGAAGTCAGACAGACAGACATGAAGTCAGACAGACAGACATGAAGTCAGACAGACATGAAGTCAGACAGACATGAAGTCAGACAGACAGACATGAAGTCAGACAGACATGAAGTCAGACAGACATGAAGTCAGACAGACATGAAGTCAGACAGACAGACATGAAGTCAGACATACAGACATGAAGTCAGACATACAGACATGAAGTCAGACAGACAGACATGAAGTCAGACATACAGACATGAAGTCAGACATACAGACATGAAGTCAGACAGACAGACATGAAGTCAGACAGACAGACATGAAGTCAGACAGACAGACATGAAGTCAGACATACAGACATGAAGTCAGACATACAGACATGAAGTCAGACAGACAGACATGAAGTCAGACATACAGACATGAAGTCAGATAGACAGAAGATCAGACAGGCAAAGAGACACACAGAAATAAAGTCAGAGAGACAGAATCTCAGTCAGACATAAAGTCAGACATAAAGTCAGACAGACAGACAGACAGACAGACAGACAGACAGACAGACAGACAGACAGACAGACAGACAGACAGACAGACAGACAGACAGAATGTTATATAGAAAATCAGACAAAGGGTCAGAACATCAGACAGATAGGTGGCAGATAGATGGACAGTCAGACAGACAGACAGACATAACGTCAGAAAGACACACACACTGTATTAGATGTCATCTACTTACAGAAGAAGAGCAGGAGGAGGAGTCGGTCACCCGCAGCACGGAGACCATCAGTGACGACGAGGGCGGAAGGAACATCGACTCTGTCATGTTCCAGCTCATGACCCCCAAGTCAGTGGCCGAGTTCACGGACGACCTGGCCGACTGCGGCGACGTCTTCATCAACGACGACCTCATGGACATCGCCGAGAACCTGACCTCGCTCCAAGGCTTTGGGCTGCCACAACGAGGCTGCGGCCTACAGCTGGCCCAGTACCTGTCCGAAACCGATGACCCGGAAGTATACAACCTCCCTGTAATTGCCTCGCTGTCCCCAGCACCCAGATAGATTCAGCTTTCAGCGCCCAGATAGAATCAGCTTTCAGCGCCCGGATAGAATCAGTTTTGCAATGAGAGACGCACGTTATTTGCTAGATTTGTTTGCATACCAATAATGCAAATTGGCGTGATATATTGATAAATATTACTGCCGGTTCCTGATTTGTTAACTCTAAGATAATCATCTTTACTTCAGAATATTGTTTGATTTTATCTTTCCTGGTAATCTGACTAGAGATTACAACATCTCGGCCTTCCTGTAATAGGAATTGTGGATATCGATATGATCGTGCTCTTGCGAAACGCTCTTTGAATTCCAACTTGTCGGTGCCTCTGCTATAGACTTGTTCAGTGTCAATAAACCATGGCTTATGTAGAATATCTTAATATCAGCATATCCTGCTATAGGCCCTTTGAATTCTAATATATCGGTGCTTTCGCTATAGTCTCTTTGAATTCCAACACATCGGTGCTTTCGCTATAGCATCTTTGAATTCCAATATATCGGTGATTTTGTTATATCCTCTTTGAATTCCAATATATAGGCGTTTTCGCTATAGTCTCTTTAAATTCCAACATATCAGTGCTTTCGCTATATAGTTTTTGTATATTATTGCTCCTCCTATACGATTAGTTAGTTAGTTATCAGTTGGGGTATCTTCGTTGCACTCCGGACATGTCCATAGGTGCTCAGATCCTCCCCCCAGCATATGCATCAGCGTCCGGTGGCTAATAGTGCCAGTTCTGTGTTGGTTGACGAGGCGCTTTGTTTTCCCGATGTACCTCTCGCGTCTGGCTGTGCCGATTCTTACTCCCAGGTCTTTCATCCTGGAAAGCGATATGGAATCACTGGCGTCAAAATCCTCTGTTCTCGCCATATCTTTAAGGGCGTTAATAACATCCGCACGATCCATGGGCTGGCCATCTACAGGGGGTGCAGAGCCAGCCAATTTATCAGCTCGTTCATTTCCCTCGACTCCCGCATGTCCCGGGACGAAGATGAAGGTGACTTTGCGGACAACAGACTTCCGCAGCGACTCAGTCCACTGTCTACGTACAGATCCAGCTTCGACCTTCTGAATCATGCTCATTGAATCACTTAGTACACACACGTTGGTATAATGCTGTGATTCCAGCCATATGAAAGCCTGTGTAACTGCCATCACCTCCATCGTCATGCTGCTCGTGGTCATGGAGTGGTCCTATACGATTTCTGGATGACATTAATTTCGTTCCCATGAACTTCTACATGCCCAGCAAAACACAGCCTCTTGTGTTATCATCATCAGCGTCGTCGTCGTCATTGTCAGTATCATCAACACCCAGTGCCGTCTCAACAGTGAAGGTTGGTGATTAGGGATGTTCAGCAGTTTCTGTCCAGAGTATTTTCGGACGCTTTGCTAGGCTGCATCCTCACCATGTCTTCATGTTGTGTGCAGTCTGAAAAACAGTTCTGGTTTGCCCAGTAATGGTATAAATGTAGTAATGATAGATATATAAACAGACAGACTGTCACACACACACACACACACACACACACACACACAGGCAGGCAGGTAAGTCGGTCGGTAAGTAGGTCAGTAGTTAGGTAGGTTGGTAGGTATGTCAGTAGGTAGATGTACCACTTCTAGTTTTATTACAATTATCCCCGTGCTATATTTATATTGGCTGTTCACAATGTCCCTTGAATGGTGTATCAATGTGTAATCTCGTTACTTTGCCACATACAATGTATATAACACTCAATACATGTATGCACTGCACGGTACAGTGGATCTCAGACTGGTTTATAAAGGTTTCACTGGTCGAATTCTTGGGACCAAAAACCTCGTTACCTAATTCATTGGACATGGAACTATCTAGTGCCACGATCTAGCTAATATTCCCTAGGAAACTTGTGAACAAATATGCAACTCTCTATGGGGGAAAATATTTGAAAAACACTATTATGTGCCATTTATCAAAATCTATAGTCTCTTATTGTACTTATTTATGTTTACATTTGAATGATTATAAGAACATTTTAAATAAACTTGACTAGCAAATTGTAAGATGATTTGGGTTGAGTTGAGATTTGTTCAGTTGAGTTAAGCTCAGTTGAGATGAGTTAAGTTGAGTTGAGATGAGTTGAGCTGAAATATTTGTCCAATTCTTCAACAACCAGGGAAGAGTCCGAATTCTAATGGTACCAGCTGCTTTCCGATATGTATCCATCTGGCCTTTCATCGAAGTACTGAGTGCCGGCCATAACCCAAAGTCACTCCCTACCCCACCATTCTCTCCAAGCGTTGGCGATTGATCTGTTTTTCCGTATCCAGCATCCCAAAAGGGCCCTGGCCACGCCAACTTTATCATGCACTAAAGCCCCAGGTACAGACCCAGCCAATCTGTCTGCCGGCTCGTTTCCCACCACCCCAGCATGTCCTGAGGAAAAGATCTAACAGATGCTGTGTATCTTTGATTTCGGAAGATGATTTTCCTTATACGATTCAACTGTGATCTCTTCTTGTGGTTAATGCATTTTTAGTATTACTCTTAAAGTAGTGGGAATCATTGGCTAAACACTGAACATATAATTAAACTTAATTAGGATCACATGACAGGTCCCTTAACTGATTCAGAACAAACAACGTAGGTTTGGACCAAACATAGTGCACAATTAAATGAACTCATCTCTTATCTCATCTCATAGGAGAGTGCCCTATTATGGGCTTCAGTATCGATATTTCCATGGACTCTGTTATTCCCTGCGTCTATCGTTTACGTGGTCGGCCTCTTCCTCTGCTTCCCTCTGGTCTGTACATCATTGCTTGTTGTGGTGTACTGTTAGTTGGTAACCTACTTGCAAGCCAAATCATTTGCCTTGCTGCCTTCTAATAAAATCTAGTGCTGCTATAATCCCACTTTAGTCCTGATTTCTTCATTTCTGATCTTATCTCTTCTTGATACAATGAGTATTCTTCTCAGGAATCTCATTTCTGTTGTTGTGATGTTTCTTTTCTCTTTCTCTGTCATTGTCCAGATTTGGCAATGGTAACATTGAGTTGGTAGGAGGATTGTTTTGTAAAGTGCTTTATTAGTAGTTATTGATACATGTTTGTTCTTTAGTATTGGTGCCATTTGTCCAATGAGTTGATTTGCCTTATTGCATCTTTTTTCGATTTCGTCTTCTGATGTGCCATTTGATGTTATTATACTTCCTAGGTACTTGAAACTCTTTAATTGTTTCAAGGGATATTCATTTTGGTGAATCGTTGTTGCTTTTTCTTCTTTAGTTATAGTCATTACCTCTTTTTACTTGTGCTAATGTTCATGTTGTGTTCCCTACATATTTCGTTTATACTATTCATGTGTTCTTGTAATTCAGCTTCTGAATTAAATGAACAAGTATTATAATTTAAATTTCCATCCACTGAGCATTGCAACTGCCTCGATATGAAACAAATAAGTTGACGAATCCAGCATGGCGATATATCGCCCTGCTGTCCAAACTTGAATTCCTATTTCACGAAATACTATCCATCAACACTGAATCAGTTGAAATGGCGCTCATCAAAGCCTTCCACGAAATCTTTCAATCCTTTGGCACTTCTCCTGCTTCATGCATCTTCATGTCTAAGATGTCTGCAGTGTCCTTTGTCCATCTTGGTGCTGGTCGACCAAGCATCTTCTTCGAGCAACCATGCTTTCCGTAGCGGTTCTTTGCACACCGCTGTGTTCCAGTTTCCGAGATGTAATACTGTTTGTATTTTCCTTCTTCTTCGTCCACAATAATCTAAGAATGTTTTTGCGACATTAAATTTCAAAACTCCCAGATTTCTTCTTCAGTAATTGTAAACTGGTCCATGACCCACTTAAGTTTGCTGCCACAGGAAATATGCCTGTTCTCAAAAAATATTAGTTGACCATTTTTGCTGCTGTTGTGACATATGTTCAGTTGACCTTTTTTGCTGTTGTTGTGACATATGTTCAGTTGACGTTTTTTGCTGCTGTTGTGACATATGTTCAGTTGACCTTGTTTGCTGTTGTTGTGACATATGTTCAGTTGACCTTGTTTGTTGGTGTTGTGACATATGTTCAGTTGGCCTTGTTTGTTGGTGTTGTGACATATGTTCAGTTGGCCTTGTTTGTTGGTGTTGTGACATATGTTCAGTTGGCCTTGTTTGCTGTTGTTGTGACATATGTTCAGTTGGCCTTGTTTGTTGCTGTTGTGACATATGTTCAGTTGACCTTGTTTGTTGGTGTTGTGACATATGTTCAGTTGACCTTGTTTGTTGGTGTTGTGACATATGTTCAGTTGACCTTGTTTGTTGGTGTTGTGACATATGTTCAGTTGACCTTGTTTGTTGGTGTTGTGACATATGTTCAGTTGACCTTGTTTGCTGTTGTTGTGACATATGTTCAGTTGAACTTGTTTGTTGGTGTTGTGACATATGTTCAGTTGACCTTGTTTGTTGGTGTTGTGACATATGTTCAGTTGGCCTTGTTTGTTGGTGTTGTGACATATGTTCAGTTGACCTTGTTTGCTGTTGTTGTGACATATGTTCAGTTGACCTTGTTTGTTGGTGTTGTGACATATGTTCAGTTGGCCTTGTTTGCTGTTGTTGTGACATATGTTCAGTTGGCCTTGTTTGTTGGTGTTGTGACATATGTTCAGTTGGCCTTGTTTGTTGGTGTTGTGACATATGTTCAGTTGACCTTGTTTGCTGTTGTTGTGACATATGTTCAGTTGACCTTGTTTGTTGGTGTTGTGACATATGTTCAGTTGGCCTTGTTCGTTGGTGTTGTGACATATGTTCAGTTTACCTTGTTTGTTGGTGTTGTGACATATGTTCAGATGACCTTTTTTGCTGCTGTTGTGACATATGTTCAGTTGGCCTTGTTTGTTGCTGTTGTGACATATGTTCAGTTGACCTTGTTTGTTGGTGTTGTGACATATGTTCAGTTGACCTTGTTTGTTGGTGTTGTGACATATGTTCAGTTGACCTTGTTTGCTGCTGTTGTGACATATGTTCAGTTGACCTTGTTTGTTGGTGTTGTGACATATGTTCAGTTGACCTTGTTTGTTGGTGTTGTGACATATGTTCAGTTGACCTTGTTTGTTGGTGTTGTGACATATGTTCAGTTGACCTTGTTTGCTGTTGTTGTGACATATGTTCAGTTGAACTTGTTTGTTGGTGTTGTGACATATGTTCAGTTGACCTTGTTTGTTGGTGTTGTGACATATGTTCAGTTGGCCTTGTTTGTTGGTGTTGTGACATATGTTCAGTTGACCTTGTTTGCTGTTGTTGTGACATATGTTCAGTTGACCTTGTTTGTTGGTGTTGTGACATATGTTCAGTTGGCCTTGTTTGCTGTTGTTGTGACATATGTTCAGTTGGCCTTGTTTGTTGGTGTTGTGACATATGTTCAGTTGGCCTTGTTTGTTGGTGTTGTGACATATGTTCAGTTGACCTTGTTTGCTGTTGTTGTGACATATGTTCAGTTGACCTTGTTTGTTGGTGTTGTGACATATGTTCAGTTGGCCTTGTTCGTTGGTGTTGTGACATATGTTCAGTTTACCTTGTTTGTTGGTGTTGTGACATATGTTCAGATGACCTTTTTTGCTGCTGTTGTGACATATGTTCAGTTGGCCTTGTTTGTTGCTGTTGTGACATATGTTCAGTTGACCTTGTTTGCTGTTGTTGTGACATATGTTCAGTTGAGCTTGTTTGTTGGTGTTGTGACATATGTTCAGTTGGCCTTGTTTGTTGGTGTTGTGACATATGTTCAGTTGACCTTGTTTGCTGTTGTTGTGACATATGTTCAGTTGACTTTGTTTGCTGCTGTTGTGACATATGTTCAGTTGACCTTGTTTGTTGGTGTTGTGACATATGTTCAGTTAGCCTTGTTTGTTGGTGTTGTGACATATGTTCAGTTGACGTTGATTGTTGGTGTTGTGACATATGTTCAGTTAGCCTTGTTTGTTGGTGTTGTGACATATGTTCAGTTGGCCTTGTTTGTTGGTGTTGTGACATATGTTCAGTTAGCCTTGTTTGTTGCTGTTGTGACATATGTTCAGTTGACCTTGTTTGTTGGGGTGTGGCATATGTTCAGTTGACCTTGTTTGTTGGTGTTGTGACACAATTTCTTTATATCGTTTCTCCTGTGCATTGCTTTGACCATACAACATTTGGTCTCTGTGAAACAATCCCCAGTATAGCTGATTATGGCGAGGCGATATTCAAAGTTCGACAGTTTCAGTTGCTCCATTATTTAGAACAACAAATTGCCTTTGATTATGCGAACGAAAGAGCCATAAATAGCAGGTTGCCCAGTCGACGAAGAAGTGGCCATGGGGTGTCCTCTAGGTCGCCATTCTAGCCGCTATCTTTACGGCACACTTAGAAGAAAAACAGAGCCTTAAATATTAAAGACCTGGTTCTATACCACTGTTATGTGGATGATGAAGTATCCATCACAGAGACCAAATAATAAGCATAATCGTTCGATTCCACCATTAACCCAGCCCACGTGAACATATTTTTGTGTATTGTCCACGAATATAACGACACTATACTGTTCTTAAACATCCTAATCCAATGCCGATGGTATCATTCAAAGTTCAGTCTACCAGAAAATAACTTGGACGGGCCAGTACCTGAACTTCAAAAGTTTGACAATGGCCCAGTATAAGCCTGGCCCAGTGCGTGCTCTGTTCAGCGAGCCAGAAAGATGTGCTCCGCGTCACACCAGCAGTAGAACTGAACATTGTTAGCCAGACATTACAATATAATGACCAAACAAACAGTTTCATCAAGCGCAACTGCCAGCGACCTAAACTTATCCCCACAGAAACATGGGGCTCCGAAACTTCAGGTATTGTCAGTAGTCACCTTTATCTTTGCACCAGAACATGCAGGAGTTGGGGGAATTGAACGAGCTTATAAACTTGATGGATCTGCATCCCCTGCAGATGGCCAGCACATGGATCGTACCACTGTTATTAACGCCATTAGAGAGACTGTAGTTATAATGCCTTTTTGAAGCACAATGTAACAAACTATCATCTGTCCAGATGGCAAGGTGCCAGTAACAGTATGATTGGAGAAAACATGATAGGAAAAGTGCAAGCAAAACACAAAGATATATACCTGAATGGCTTGGTCTTGTGACACAAGCAGCACAAACCAAAGCCTGTTCAAAGACGCTGGTGATCGCGTGAAATGATGAAGTAGCGACTGCCAGCGGCAGTCGGCATCGAATTTGATGATGATCTGGATATCCTTTTTTTCTCTGGATACATCATTGCTCCATTCTCTCTCTAGCTAAATCTCGTAATTTCCCTGTCCGCACTATTGCCCTCTCTACCTAAATCTCGTATTTTCACTGTCCTCATTATTGCCTTCTCTACCTAAATCTCGTATTTTCACAGTCCGGATTATTGCCCTCTCTACCTAAATCTCAAATTTTCACTGTCCTCATTATTATTCTCGCTACCCAAACCTTGTATTTTCACTGTCCTCATTATTGCCCTCTCGATGTAAACCTCTTTTTCCCACAGTCCTCATTATTGTCCTCTCTGCGTAAACATAATTTTTCCTTTGCTTGATGATTGCGCCTTTTACACAAACATCACCTTCTCTCTGCTTCACGGCTGACCTCTATCTAAAACTCGTATTATGTCTTCTTCGTGACTAACCCACCCCTAACTAAACCTCATAAACATTGCCTCAACGAGTCATGTATTATTGATTATTTTTCATGCGTTTTAATGCTTATTGTTCTTTTGTTGTCAAAGAATTGCTTCATAAGAGATGTTGAATGAAAGAATGTATGAGAGGAAATAGAGAAGAAGGGCAGAATGTCAGACGGGCCTGCGTGCCCAATTCTTAACCCTTTGAAAATAAAGATTTTCGTTCGCTCGTTCGTTCGTTCGTTCATATTATATCTGGTTTCACAAAAGCTTCCGTACCTAACACCGTCTTCTCTCTGGTTTCATAAATCCCCCTTTTATCTAAACTTCGTTTTGTCTCTAGATTTACCACTGCCAATGGCCATGCCTAAATATATCAATCTGATTACAAGAGATAATCTATTCACAACATACAGCACGCTAACACAACACCCCAAATGATGCAATATGCACGAAACAACATTTGTCAGCATTGATCTCCATTCATCAGCGATTTAAATTTTAATTTACTTGTAAATGAACGGACATCATTTGCATACGAGAGACGCGCTGTTGTGGTGTAGACTAAATATTTGCACGAGCCAGAACCATCAGGAAAGCGCCAAGACCAGTATGTTTGACAGTAGAATGTTCAAAATATCAATATGCTAGGCAGTAGAACGGTTAAAAGATCAATATTCTGGGAAGTAGAAGGTCAAAGGATTAATATACGGAGCAGTGGAATAGTCAAATTATCAATATTTTAGGCAGTAGAATGCTCAAGAGATTAATTTGCTGAACAGTAGAACTGTCAAAAGATTAATATACTGGGCCATAGAATGGTCAAAAGATCAATATGCTAGGCAGTAAAATTGTCAGAAGGTCAATATGCTTAGCATTAGAATTGTCATAACATCAATATTCTAGGCAGCAGAATGGTCATAACATCAATATTCTAGGCAGCAGAATGGTCATAACATCAATATTCTAGGCAGTAAAATGGTCAAAGACAGCGCTGATTGTGCTTGCGACCTCTTCGGTTTGTTTCATTTGCACAGGACCACTGTCAATCCTGCCATAGTGCAGTGGTAGTACGCTTGCATACCGGCGCGGTAATCATGTGTTTACTTCCTCATTGACCGGGTTTTATTTTCAGTCGACGTGGGCTCCCAGTTTACCCAGCCTAAACTTGGCAGCAGGAAATGCCACGGAAAGTGAAGGCTCCCGGCGTGGCATTGACAAGGCCACCAGTTCAGTTCTGATTGGGTTTTAACACCATGGTAGAGAGAAAGTGAAGGATCTTTCTAGCTCCTTGTGGTTCATTTATTGATTGATTGACTAATTGGATTGAATGATTGAATGATTGATTGATTGATCGATTGAACTGTCCTTTCATTCATTGTCCGATTGACTGAATGGATTGATTGATTGATTGATTTGTCTTTTCATTCATTGTCTGATTGTCTGACTGGTTGGATAATTGATTGAATGAATGAGTAATCCTTGCATTAATTGTCTGATTGACTGACTGGATTTATTGATTGCTTGATTGATTGATTGATTGATTCAACTGTCCTTTCATTCTTTGTCTCATTGATTGATTGATTGATTGATTGATTGAATGATTGATTGGTTGATTGATTGATTGATTGATTGATTGATTGATTGATTGATTGATTGAAGGGGTGTCATGAGGTTGGCGTTGCTGATGGTGATGATAATGATGTTGATAGTAGCATTTCTTTCGCCTTTACTCGCGCGACCAAAATATGGAGGAGATGAAGAAGGTAATGATGATGAGGATCATACTAATAATAACGATGATGATGATGATAACGATCATAATGGTAATGATGACGATGGTGGTAGTAACGAACGAACGAACAAACATTATTTTCAAAGGGTTCAGAATTATACACGCAGGTCTGTCTGACATTCTGCCCTTCTTCCCTATTTTCTCTCAACGTTATTTCATTCATACATCACATTTAAAGCTAATCTTAGACAAGAGCAGGACAAGATGCATTAAAATGCTTGGAAAATAATCAGTAATACATGACTCACTAAGGCAATTTTAACATGGTCATTATAAATACCTAAGGTACCTGTAAGATGCCATACATATGGGAATGTTTATTATGCTATGATGCTGAAGATGTTGATAATGATGTGCGGATAATGATGATGTTGATTATTATGATGTTGATGTTAACGATTATAATGATGACCATGATTTTGATTATGATGATGAAGATCCTGATAATGATGATGCTGATTATAACGATTTTGTTTTTCTTTTTAGGTTGCATATCCCTTACAGGACGTTGCAGTCAACACCAGCATGTTTCAGCTGCTATTGATGTACTCGGCAAGTTTTACGTTCAGTAGTTTGCTATTGCTTTCTGAACGACCGGCTCACGTACCCGCGTGTTACCAGCGCGGTGCGATCCACTGACGAATCTCGCGCAGCTGTTTTCCAACACATGGATATACGGGATTACGAACAACGTCGTTAACCCCTTAACGATTATTATGGTAATGATGATGGCAATGATGATGATGATAGTGAAGATGCTGTTAATGATGACGACGACGATGATAATAACGATTATAATTGTAATGATGACGATGATTATAACGATGGGAGAACTAAATCTCCTCCCCTCCACCCCGTCTCAGTCAGCGTCTTTCACGTCTTTCATAGTACAGTGTGTAGTTTTAGTGCAGCAAATCTGCGTCGCCAATATGACGTCATTATTAGTAATTTAGCTGCCTACTGAATCCAGAATGTAAATAGTAATTCCACTAACGCAGTAGTGGTGGGGTTTGCATAGTGATCTAGACTCATCCCGTCACAATGCTCCATAATTATTTTCAAGTTAACATATACAGTATAGAGTGATGAGATAGAGGGACGAGTTTAGGTCAGTGCTATACTCTATTATAAATGATGATATGACTAACTCGTCAGTGCAGGATCTTTTTGGTCGAAAGCCTACCTGCATTTTCTTTAGTTGTTTGTTAACGGTATCTTTTAATCTTTCTAGAATGATTTATTTGGTTATTCGGGATTTGAAATTTAAATATTGAGCACAATCCAATACTGGCAAGGCTGATCGTATTC
This sequence comes from Cepaea hortensis, assembly GCA_963921405.1. Taxonomy (NCBI): domain Eukaryota; kingdom Metazoa; phylum Mollusca; class Gastropoda; order Stylommatophora; family Helicidae; genus Cepaea; species Cepaea hortensis. The sequence goes on from OY992895.1 coordinate 13,196,714, forward strand.
TGGTATGAACCTAAAGCCTATCCACGTCAATATGGAAGCACTATACTCGAGTTTCGCCCTCGTTTGAGCTCGTCAGTAGTGCATATCCCTGACCGGATCCGGAAACAAGCCTCGGATCACTGGCGTGTGAAGCGGGTGTGTAACCACGCGGCACACGTTGGGCACACAGCCAAATTATCATAACAGAATATTACAACGTCACCCATCGTAGGTTATGCTCAAGATTGTACAATCGCCGCGACTGACGTCCGTCAATCGATGTGGACCCGAAACGATCAGGACTTCTCACTGGCAAGGAACACCAGGCCTCCTAAATCCAATGAGCAATAATCAAATTGATTTATTTGGTTATTCGGGATTTGAAATTTAAATATTGAGCACAACCCACAACTGGCAACGCTGATCGCATTCTGGTATGAACCTGAAGCCTATCCACGTCAATATGGAAGCACTATACTCGAGCTTCGCCCTCGTTTGATAGAATGATCCAGCTTAATATTTTCACTTGAAGTGACAACATTATTCGTCTGTCACCGAAGGAATAAATATAAAGGACAGGAAGATGTAATTTCCTATACTTAAGTGCTCAAAGACAAAGAAGCGCAACACTGACTTTTAATGGGCCAGAGAAGAAAAGGACACTAAGAAGAAGTAGAGAGAGAGCACTGTATATATTTTCCTCAGTTAACAAGAAAAGGGGTAGAATTTAGACAGAAGATTCCAGGAGTTCTTAGGGCGGGGGATATACGGTTGTACATCCCGGACAGAAGATTACACTGCTGGACTGTAACAGGATCAATGAGCTTACACAACAAACTACAGACTAAACAAAACAAATTAAGAACAACAAAATTAGGTTTTTATTGACAGAACTGCATGGTTTAGTGACAAACAGGCATCCTGTCATGTCACATAACTGACATATACAGAAATGGGAACCTATGTTCCCACAGTAATCACTGCTGCCTAACGTCGCTATGCACATGACTAGGTACCTATCTCCACAACCCAACAAGGACATGGCAACAACAGAGCCTTAACGTAAACAACAACGGTAACAGCAGGTATGGACTCTCTATTGCAATCATCTCAGGACTCATGGACAGTTGGTACATACAGAAATGGGAATCTGAAATCCCACAGAGATAACTGCTGCCTAGTACTAACTACAGGGGCGGTCTCTAAATGACAGTGAGACCTCAATCATGTTCAGTTGAGTCGAAGGGCACCCTCGATACCCACACAAGACACCCGCATCACATAAGTCGACTGGGACCAGATACAGCGAAAAACCATAACATAACGAGTAACAAAACTATAACCCTAACAGCAGAGATATAGTGGCATAAACAGGCATAAACAGGTATACGAAGGGGATGTGAGTGGCCTACGACATTAACCAGAGCCGGGGCTCAAGTTTGCTCTACAACCCACAAACATGGCCAGGGGTCACTACCTGCAATGCATGACAAGGTACAACATCTAATTAATAATCATCAAAGAATCAATATTTGCATCAACACATGGACTTCACAGGATAACAACTACAGCAATGGTGTATGCAAACAGTGTCCTTGTGGCACAAACATAGACATGGACTGTGTAAGTTCACACCAACCACATGATACTTCAACTGGACAACAATCACATGGATAGGTTATAGGATATACTCCACATAAAATATAAACAGAGCACACACGCTCTACAGCATCCTTCGGAGTGATTGGGCCCACAATTAATGCAACAGCCACCACCATATCATGGGACAATCTTAATGTGAGGGCGGATCATCCCTCGTCACAATGCTCGCAGCCTTTCCTGGCTTCTCACCTAACTCAGTATTTACTTCTTGAACACTCTCAGTTCAGGGGGGTCATTACCTACAGATCTCTGACACAACACAACTTCTCATCCCCAACACCACAGGCTGAGAATACCACTCATGAATGCCAATGTTACACAGCAACACTCATCAACTAGTCAAAATCAACACTGAACACAACTCAGCTACACCGGTGTACCACGACTCTAACAGGACAACACCATTTGAACATGTCCATACAGGACATAAATACAGTCCAATGCACCAACCGCAATCAAGCAGACATAGGATAGGCAATTCAACATGACATCAGAAGGACACACACCTTTGTACCGATAACTGGGCAACATCAATAGACCAGAAGCACAGTTCTACACATAACACCAGCAACAATCAGGACACAGGCTATAACATAAGTCACCGCCAACAACTCAGACATATAACACCACATAAAACCATCACAATCACCAAATGATCGCTCTCACCATAGCCACCCTATCATGTGTAGTGTTCAACCTGGCACCTTCATCACTACACCCAGTCATGAATAATTATTACCATAGCTCCATTTATCTAGAAGAACATAACATACATTGTCATCAAGCACCATATATCTATTACTTTCACCGTGCCACTCTACACCTTCGTACGCCAGCAATCACTATAGGTTTGGCGTTCTTGAGTCATGATAAGTCATCTAACATAATGGAGGCGTCTCTCATCCCCTGGCACCCTTTACTTTTCATTACATGTGAGGCATCTCAATACCTCAATACATTATAATATAAATACACCGGTCTTCCCCCTTTGTTGTGGGAAGTTAAATCATCAACACATCCGTAAAATGGTTTCAGTTCAACTTCATGTTCCTCACTGTAGACCAGACTGGTATAACCACACCATGATGTACTGTCAGGACCTTAGAATTGGCTCGTTGGGCTAACACGTGTGAGACAGTACAAGTATAACATGATTCGACGTAAGACTCAACGACACAACGTTTTATGGATTTATTGCCATATTAAATACAGAACGATGATTACAACAATATACAATATATAACTCACGACGCTCACAACCACAATACAGCTCACAAGTCTGACGCTCAAGACGACAGTCGTTCGGCTTTCACCCACAGAGATCCACACAAACGCCTTGCTTTCACCGCAAACGTCCTTCCAGTCTCAAGTCCCAGCTCGGTCTGTCGCTAGCGCGCAACTTGCTGACCGCCTCTAGTGGCGTCACGTGGCATGCGTGCGTCTTGTCGTCAGCCTGACCGCTGGTCGCGTGTCAGGTAACAATCTTGCCAGCCGACAATTCTTGTCCGCCGGGTGTCGTAACGATGTTGCTGCATAGCTATCCCATGTTAGGCTCTGACATCCTCCCCGGGTACCTCAATGAAAAATGCCATCTTTCATTCATGATGTATGTATATACTGGGGTAGTGTTAACTTCATGTCAGAGTCTACCCTTTCCCTGTGTTATGCATGAAAATACATATATGGCATAGAAATATATACGATAAATGTAAGTTGCATTGAAATGACAAATGAAGTTCAACTTTTAACACAAATCAGGTTTCATCCCCCTGATGGCTGGTTACCTCAATTGCAATAATACCCAGTCAGATCAGTAGTACCAGCTTCTCGCATCTACCTCGCAGCAATTTGAAAAAAAACGTAATAATATGGTTGTTTTGCAACAGCCATCTAGCCAGACTGAAATACGGCTTTATATGAGTCGTATTAAACACTCAAACTCTGACCTCATTTGGCCAGGAGCTCTTATGTTGGTTTGCAATGTTGGCAGCTCTCTGCCATGCTTGGTGGACGCCTACCCGGTGTGTTAGCCATTTGAGCAACAAAATGTCTATTTATACAATACACATTATTGAATATGTTTCAAATTATGGCCCTTGGTGTAATTCATAAATGCAAGGGAAGTAATTTTGACATTCAAGCAATACAATAAATTACAATAATTATTTAATTTCTTAGCGTCATTGCTTGACGTTTCTTCATATTAACGAGAAAAAGTCGGTAATATGAATACATTAATCAAGATATGATTCTAAGATTACACTAATCAAAATAAATAAGTACCCAATTGGTGTATTATGTTTTATAGATTCACAAGGATTTTACAATCGTCATAAGTTTTTGAATATTTGTATATTGTCTGCTACTTTTGGTGTACTTTTTAAATTACACAGGAAGTACACACGAAACTCAAAATTTAGTTGCTGTTACACTGTCTGAACACAACTGCTCAGGTGTTATTTTATAACGGATAGTAAAATGTTCTCAAAGTTCGTGTCTGATGTTATAGTATCCCAACTTTCGGATTATGATGGAATGTTCTTATTTCCGATGTGTTCACAACTTATGGATAATGATCGACTGTTCTTATTTCTGATGTTTGAGTGTCGAACCTTTTGGATTAAGTTCGCTTGTAGAAGTCACTGTTCAGTCCACATTTGCACACGTCGTTAAAATATCACGGTGAAGAAATCCACACACAGCTGTCACTGTTAACCCGCAAAGTTCGCTTCTGGTAAGTGGTTAAGCGTCTGTGACACTGTTCTTGTTGTATATTTACAGTTAATAATGTTCTCTTTCTAACACACACTACACAATTATATTACACTCATTACAAGACTTAATTAAAATAAGTATATTATACATGTCGGTTTTTAACCGTATCACAATTACAATTATAGACCTTACACAGTAGGTGAATAGAAACAAAATTCACTCATTGGTGGCTGTGTTGGTCTGAGTGTATTAGTACACTCTGCACTCAGACATTGCTTACTGGGTCGGTTGGACAACGGGACAAAAGATCGGCAATTGTATTGATTCTGCCTGGAATATGTCGAACCTCGAAACTGTAATTTTGAAGCTTCAAGGACCAGCGAGCAATCATATTGTTGGATGGTACTCCGGCATTTATATACCGTAATGGACTGTTGTCAGTTTCGATGATAAAGTGACGTCCTAGAAGGTATTTGGATAGTTTCGTCACACTTTCTACTAATGCAAGTGCCTCTAAGTGTGGAATGGACCATGCACGCTCTCGAGGCCTTAGTTTTCTTGATATAAAACAAACGGGATGCAGGATGTTGTTGTATTCCTGCAACAGGACTGCCCCAATCGCAACGGAGCTAGCATCTGTTCTCAATCTGAAAGGTAAATGGATGTTGGGCAATTTAAGGATGAGATTATTCGCGTTCTTATCAGAAAAGTATGCCAAAACTTTATGAAATGCATTTCGTAGGCATTCATCGTGTACAACTTTTTCAGGCTTATCCTTAGTTAGTAAATTAGTAAAAACCTCGGTATGTTCTGAAAAATCAGGAATGAATTGCCTGTAATAATTGATCAGTCCCAACAAACTCCGGACTTGTTTCTTATTAGTCGGGAGTGACAGTTTTAGAATTTTGGAGACAATTTTGTTGTCTGTCATGACAAAGCCATTGGATATTCTGTACCCCAAAAATGATATCTCTTGGTAAGCCATGCTCACCTTTGAAGGCTTCACTGTCAGTCCGTGCTGTCTGATACGTTCTAGTGTCTGTTCTAGTGTCTTTATATGTTCCGTCATTGTCTCTGTATGGACACAGATGTCGTCGATATAGCAAATAATATTAGGAATGTCAGCTAGGAGGAGTCGTGTCATGCGTACGAATGTGGCTGGGGCATTGACTAGCCCAAATGGAAGTTTGCACCATTCGTACAGTCCCCAAGGCGTGGCAAAAGCTGTTAGATGTCTGCTGTCTTCATGTACAGCTATCTGCCAGTAACCTTTAGACATGTCAAGCGTCGTAAAGAACTTAGCGTCAGTCAGTTCTGTCAGAAGATCGTCAGTGTTTGCCATTGGTTCAAGATCTAAAACAGTTATTTTGTTCAGTTTTCTGTAGTCGATGCAAAGTCGTATTGTGTTGTCCTTTTTGCGTACAATGACCATGGGTGAAGAGAAGTCTGATAAGGATCGTCTGATGATGTTGTTTTTTTCTAAGTTGATGACTTCTTGATGTAATTGTTCTTTGTAATGTAATGGTATTGTGTATGGTCTGCATCTTATGGGTGTGTTTGATGTGAGTGTGATGTGATGCTGTACTAATTCTGTTTGTCCTGGGTTGTCGGAAAAGATGGTGTTGTACTGTTGTATCAACTGTTTGCAACTGTTTGTCTCTGCTTGACTTAAGTTTGGATTGATCTTGATCTCATTCAAGCAGTTTGTCGTGTCTAATGTAGGTTGTCAAAGACTCGATAGTACCACACCTCGTGAAGCCATAGCACAGTTGAGTAGACACTCAACAGGCCACGTTTGCCAGTAGAGTGCGATGTGAGGTAACACGCACGAAGGTGAAGGTCACCCCGCGTGGTGTGTAACCACGGGAGAGAGGTTAGGGAGACGGGAGACTGGACTTGAGGCGTTCACATCGTTTAGAATAGCGTTAGGAGTTTTGTGTTCACTAATAGATAGAACTAGCATAGGGTTAGCAGTTTGTGTTAGATAATTCTGTGGCTGTATATTGTGTATTGCATTAGCGACTGTTTACCGCTTGTAAGCGAGCCAACGGCAATAAAATGGACCATACATTTTGCCTCCCACACGACTTGCAAGTTGTCTTGTATGGGTGTGTGAGAAGTACCCGTTGAGGCCTGTCAGTTGAGTTGTTGACAGGCCAGGGTAATTGTGGTGTCAGAAAGTGGTGCTTGGACGAAAGCGCCAAGCTAATACCCACAGTAAAAGGGTAATTGTGGTGTCAAGAAGTGAAGCTTGAACGAAAAGTTCAAGCTAATCCACTCATCCACGGGCTCGAGACTAGGGTTTCATTTTTGTAGTAACGATAATTTGTGCAGACAGGAGAATTTGCGAGCTAGAAATATGCCTATCGTGACAAAATAGTGTTTAATTGTGTTTATGATATATTTATTGAATGAAATCATGTATTCTTCGAAGCTGTAAGTATTAATATTCTTATTTTCTTATATTTATTCATATATTTACCAATTTATTCTTGAATAAGCACCAAACATGATTCACGGCGCAGGAATACACAGGCAGCCGACAATATTGATTTTTGAGATCTAAAAATAGCGCTGCGCGATGACGTAGATTGATTGACAGACAGTTGTTCTGCGTCATTAGCATAAAGCAGTCGAGTGTTTACAAAATCGCTTAGCGGCGGCCCGCCTGAATCTGTACTGTATATTGTTTATTATTTACTTATTTAAGTTACTAAATGAATATATTTATTTGTTGACACATTATTATGTTATTTTGATTTCTTTACAAGCATTTATTCATTTTTGGGTCTATTTTCTCTTTGCTTATCGTCACGATGGAACTATTTTCGGGCTAAGCATCTGATACTTAGCTGCACAACGTTTATAGAAATTAACTAGGTTAGTAACGAAAGGCAATTATTGTTTAAAACAAAGACAGGACATTGACATTAAAATTAATTAATACATATTCTAGGTGTTCGTAAGTCTGTCATTGTCTAAGTCATTGTCCTTAGTTGTCGAGTAAATCATATCGTTTAGTAGGCGTGTTTACTGCTGCCCTATATATCAGAGGGCAAACAACAGCTGTGCACATACACCTGTGGGCCAAATACCGTGTGCTACGTATGAAACGTGTCGCCACCCCAGTGTACCAAACAAGGTGACCTGTGTCAAAGGAGCTTCGTTCCCACATTAAGCTGAGTACACTTATATATTTTGTCATGCAATTTGATTAATAGTGCATCTCTTTTTCAGCATGTAACGCGTTGACATATTTGTATACTCTGTTTTTCTGCAAGATAAATCTGGGCAGGGTATAAACAGAAAGCACAACTGATAGTGATCAGATAAAAACAAACATAACATATCAAAGATAAATAACTGATTAAAGTCATCATTGCCTATCACTGTTAGCCAAGTACTAAAGTAAGATGGCAACTTTATCAGATTTCATAAAAGCAGGCAAAGAACTGGAATTAACAGGAAAAGAACTACAACAATATGCTGATCAGAAATTTAAAGAAACAAAAGAGGAACAAACACGAAAAGAGAATGCGGAAAGGGACGAACGCGCACGAGAAAGAGAACATGATAAGGAGATGAAACAAAAACAATTAGATCAAGAGAAAGAATTAAAACAAAAGGAATTAGATCTAAAGCAAAAAGAGATAGATGAAATGGCACGAGTTAAAGAAAAACAAATTCAGGTAGAATCAGAGACACAATTAAAGATGAAAAGCATGGATATAGACTCACACGCAGAGATCTCTGCCACTAAACTAAGAAGTCAACAAGAGGAAAATAAGTTCAACAAATACAAAAATATTACCAAACCATATTGTAAAGAGGACTCCATATCTGCCTGGACAGAGAATGTAGAGTATCAATTTAAATATCACCAAGTTCCTTTAGATATGTGGGCTCCGATTTACATGAAGAATCTAAGTGGTGAGCCCCTTAAAGTAATAGAGTCTATTCCTATTGAACTTAGATCTAGCTATCAATACATCCATGATAGGATTATGCAGCACTTTTTACTTGATGCCCCTGGGTATCAGGTTCAGTTCTCAAATTTAAAACCTAAACCTAGTGAAACTTTTATAGATTATTTTTCAAATGTGCAGAGTGTACTAAACAGGTGGCTTAAAGCAGCTAACATAGGAAAAGACTTTGATAGATTAAAAAACCTAATAGCTATGGACAAGTGTATATCTACTATACCTTCTCCTTTTGCTAAGTTTTTGCAGCAGTCGGACATTGAGAACATCGAGCAGTTCGAAAAAAAAGGCTCAGCATATTTTTCTTCTAACAGACAGATTTTTAAGACCTCAAGTGACTCTGAGATAGTTTCCTTTGTCAAAGACCAATCAAAAAACTATCAGGGTAACAGAAAACCTTTTCAGAAGTATGATAAGAAAGACAGAAAAGTTTCCAAATGCATGTACTGTCAACTAATGCACGACACTTATGCTATGTGCGACAAATCGCCGAATTATCCGGCGCATCTTGAAAATGTGATCAAGAAGCAGCAAAGCAAACGGTCTGCATACAGGCGTGCAATCAAATGTTTTTTTTGTTCCTCTTATGGCCATTATTCTAATAAGTGCCTTGGCCGCCAACGTTTGAAAGCTAACAACGCTATGTTGATTGACACCTCTTCAGATAGTGGTAGTGAGAATGAGTGTGAGATTGAAAGTGACTTACCAACTAACCAAGCAGAGGATGTGTGTGCTGCTAACGATATGTTAAGCTTTGACAGCTGTGAACGATGTCACCAATTCCATGCAGACGGAATACTAGAATGTGGACATACAGTACCATGCTCATCTGAGAGTGTGAATGCAGCATTAGCCTCCAGAGGCAAGTTAGTGTTCCACAATGCAATGGTCAATGATGTACCATGCCAATGTTTGCTGGATAGCGGCAGCACCCTTATTGGTCTTCGAAAGGAACTAGTGAGTCCGGGTGATTACACAGGTGACACTGTGAAATGCCGAACCTTTTCGGGTAACATTGAGACTTACCCTTTGGCAAAAGCCCGTATTGATTCTCCGTTTCTTTCTGGTACCTTTACTTGTGCAATACTTAACAACCCTTGTACTGATTTAATTTTGGGGTGTTTACCTCAACTGAAACAATGTACTAATGAGGAAATAGTTGCATGGGAGAAATTAAATGCAGCTAATGCAACAACAAGAGCAGACAGTGTGAAACATCAAGACACACTACAAGATGAGAGACTACTGTTGCTTTCCCCAACTGGCACAGATGACACCAGCAGACAGAAATTTATAGAACAGCAAAAAGCTGATACTAGTGTGTCTCCATACTTAAAATTGTTAAAAGATAAAGCCAAAGTGACCAAAAATGCATCTTGGGTTTTTAGACTTAACAATGGTATTTTAACTAGATATTATACTACTGGTAACCATGAGATTCAGCAAACGGTGTTACCTGAACAACATCGTCTAACTGTGCTAAAGATTGCACATGAGTCACCGTTTGCTGGTCATCTTGCATATGATAAGACCAGGGCCAGAATTCAGGCTCATTTCTATTGGCCAGGTTTTTGCAATGACATAAAATTATTTTGTCGTTCGTGTAATGTCTGTCAACAATTGGTACGTAAAGGTAAACATCCTACAGCTGAGGTACAGCCTTCTACACTGGTTTCTAGGCCATTTGAAAGTGTGGCGGTAGATATTGTTGGACCCCTAAACCAGGTGTCCAGCAAAGGAAATCGCTTCATATTGAAAATGGTCGACCTATGTACAAGGTGGGTTGAGGCAGTAGCTTTGAAATACATCACCTCCAAAGACGTTGCCAATGTATTTCTACACCTGTTCTCACGATTCGGATTCCCACGGACCATTTTATCCGATCGTGGAACTCAGTTCATATCGGCTGCAACGCAAGCCCTTACAAAAATGTTAGGCATTAAGCAACATTTTACGACAGCTTACCATCCAGCCAGCAATGGAATAGTAGAGAAAATTAATGGGGACCTAAAGCACATGCTGGCTAAGGTTACAGCAGAAAACCCAGCTGATTGGGATACACTGTTACCAACAGTGCTGTTCGCCTATCGGGAGATTCCCCATTCTAGCACGGGTTTCTCACCCTTTGAATTAGTTTACGGGGCTAACCCACGTGGACCCCTAACTATTTACCATCAGGTACTAACAAATTCGATAGAAATTCCTACCCCAAAAACACCTTATGAAATGGTGACAGAGACACGAGACAAGATCATGAAATCGTGTGTTATAGCTAAGGCAGCTTTGGAGAGGAAGGGTCAAATCTACCGCCAATATGCCAACAAAGGGACAAGAACAATTGAACTTGAACCAGATCAAGACATACTCTTGCTACTTCCAGACAAAAGAAATTTACTATTAACCTCATGGCAAGGGCCATTCAAGGTGGTACGCAGAATTTCAGATGTTGACTATGAAATATCGATAAACGGACACTTAAAGATATTCCATGTCAACATGTTGAAACCTTACTATACAAGACAAGAAACAGAAGTAGTGACAGACGAACAGAGTGCACCAACACCCAGTGATCAGACGACAGACATACACAACGCAACTACACTAGTTAGCGAGACTGGCAGTTCCGACAATGGCAATACACCCAGTGAGTTAACAGAATACACACTTAGCACCACCACGGTACTGAATCAGGTAGACGACGACGGAATGGAACTACCTGTTCCCATTGTAGACAAAACTGCGACAGTGGACAGCATACATATAGATCAGGGACTAACAGACATTCAACGACGACAATTAGTGGAGTTAGTTACTGAATACAAAGACTTATTCTCTGACATCCCAGGTAGGACGGACAGAATCGAACACTCCATTCTTCTTTCGGATTCTAAGCCTATTAAATGTAGGCCGTACTCTATCCCACTCAGCTATAGGGAAAATCTAAATAAGGAAATTCTTAATTTAGAAGCTAGCGGGATTATCCAAAAGTCTACATCAGAGTACTCTTTTCCAATCGTCCTAATTAAGAAGAAGGATTCCACAAGTCGTCTGTGCGTGGACTATCGGAAACTCAATAACATCACTAAGATCGACGCAGAACCTATTCCTTCCTGCGAAGATCTTATCTTGGACATGTCTACTTCTAAAATCTTTTCAAAACTAGATCTTACTAAAGGATACTGGCAGGTCCCGATGCAAGCTCAATCTATGCATCTTACTGCGTTTTCAACACCTTTAGGACTATACGAGCGGCGATTTCTTCCTTTCGGACTTCGAAATGCTCCTGCCACTTTCGTACGCTTAACTAGAGATCTGTTACATGGAGTGACGAATACTGTGACCTATATAGATGATATATGTGTCCATACTGAAGACTGGACTACACACTTACTGAAACTGAGACATGTCTTTGATAGGTTGCGACTCTTCGGTCTCACTGTCAAACCGAGCAAAGTCAAATTATGCCTAAAATAAATTCATTTTTGGGTCATGTCATTTCTCAAGTCCAACTGTAGACTGACCTGAAAAGTAGTACCAAAATTATGAATCTGACCATGTCTAACAGAAAGAAACAGGTCAGAAACCTTTTGGGATTAGTAAATTACTCAGAAATTACAAATATATTTTCCAATGTCTTAAAATCTTCTGGAAATGAAATGTGAAAGATGCATTATTAATTCCTGCATTGTCAAAATTGAAGATCCTTTTTTGTAAATATTCCAATCCCTCCGCTTGCCTAATCCTAGGCTCATTTATTATCTTAGGTCATATGCCAGCAGAATCTCCATCACTGCAGTACTAGGCCAATTTTTTTTTGAGGGCATCTTCCATCCGCTTTGCTGCGTGATCAGTGAGATCACACATGCTGAGTCCAAAGATTCCATATCACAGTTGCAACCCTAGGCGTCATCTATACGGTGAGAAGGCTCCATCGAGTTCTGACGGATGTTCACTGCTTTGTCCAGACCGACAACTCCCTGATCACGGTCATACATAGTGGTGTGCATCAAAATGACCGGATATTCAGGTGATCACTAGTTTTACCATCTGGGGTAAAAATACCTGAAATCCAACAGTAAATGTGGAGTGATGGTTGGTACATGAATATCTGATAATATAAGATGTAAAATAGCTTACATACATATCCACATTGTTGGTGTAGTCATGTACCAAAACAATGAACTATCATGTGTCCGTGGACATCAGATTAATAACTGTGCTGCTATACTTAGATACCACCGTGTGAACTAGGACAGCTCATTTCCAACTAAGCTCCATTCCGGTGTATCATATATATGAACCGCAGAAAACAGTGTCAGAACAGTGCTTAATTACAGACACGAAAAGACAGAGCTACAACACCAGCGAACTCTACACGTGCACTACCGAGAGAACATTAAGATGACTGTGTAATGTATTTCAGATACCCAGGCAAAGTGTGTGGTTATATTATGCCTATACAACCATTGCACATACATGAAGGCAACTACTAACCTGTGTAAACCAAATACTATGTATATAAACTTATTGTGATATGTAATATAATATTTTAAGATAGTGATAAATTAGATGTAGGTTAGGAACTATAACAGTTCTCATTTATTTTAATAATGTAGTTAGTACAGTAATTAACCCATTAAAATTAGATTAGAATATTAGTTTAGACATAAGAATAGTTTATTACAAGTTAAAGTAAATTTATGATATGAATAGTACCATTTAGATTGTTATATTTCACTTAGTTTCATTGTAGTTAGTTTATTCCATCTTAATGAAACCATACCATCTTTCAAATATTACCATTTATTAGTATCATCATTTGACATCATAATAGATTAAAAAGAGTAGATAAGGTAACATACAGCATTTACACCAGTTAGATTAAGAACATCACTCATATAATTCCTTTGTGCATTTAAAAACATTATTTAGCATAGTATTTAGAAAAGTACATAAATTGTGGTCACATAATCCATTTAATTAAGGTACATAACTCACATCACAACAATTGCATTTAAATAGTTAGATTACATCACTTAGATTAGAAAAAAATAAGAAGTAATATAATCATATCATATAATTAACATAACAAATTTAATAAATTTAGGTAACACATTAAATACTTAGTTATACAATTAGAATGGTATGTTAGAATGTAAAGTTTTCGTTAGTGAAATTGTGTTAGTGTGAATGTGTTGTCTGTAATATAGTTTAGAACTTAGATTACAGTATTTTGGGTTTCATGACAAGTGAATGTAGTCACGAATTAGTGTTATACACCTGTTTGTGGCCACATTGAACCAAATTATGACACTCAAAAAACTAACATACATACACATAGAATTTATAAATAGAGGATAGAAATTAGATTAGTAGATTTATTACATCCAAACACACAAACAAACAGAAAAACAAACATATAAATTGCATACACTATTTGTAGATCAAAGGCAGATAACTTTGGGACCAGGGGACATAATAGACAACGAAGAACTAAATTAACAGTGAAATAAAGTCTTACGCGCGGAAGCGAAGGAGGTAAAGCCTGTCGCACACACTCTTGTAGAATGGTTGTTAAATATTATATGGGGGACATGAAATAATTCATGTGTTGACCCTAAGAAAGTCAACTTTGTATGGGTAGTAAGTTAATTTACTATGTGAGGGCAGGTCTTATAAGACAACGGTCCGGTTCAGACATACCTCTGATAAATATAATATACATGTGAGAAGGGGCTCACGCCAACCAGTCAAGTTTGTGGCGATTGCCAGTAGCCAAGTAAGGCTTTGCTACATTGTGACAATAGTTATTAATAGTCTATTGGAATGCCCAAAGCCAGGTTATCTCGAGTCTTTGACAAAAATTAGAGACACTAATTTTTTGTTTAGGAACCTCTTGCGTCACAACCAATGAGTGAAAGTTGATGACGCAACACAAGAGGGGTGGGTGTGTGTCAAAGACTCGATAGTACCACACCTCGTGAAGCCATAGCACAGTTGAGTAGACACTCAACAGGCCACGTTTGCCAGTAGAGTGCGATGTGAGGTAACACGCACGAAGGTGAAGGTCACCCCGCGTGGTGTGTAACCACGGGAGAGAGGTTAGGGAGACGGGAGACTGGACTTGAGGCGTTCACATCGTTTAGAATAGCGTTAGGAGTTTTGTGTTCACTAATAGATAGAACTAGCATAGGGTTAGCAGTTTGTGTTAGATAATTCTGTGGCTGTATATTGTGTATTGCATTAGCGACTGTTTACCGCTTGTAAGCGAGCCAACGGCAATAAAATGGACCATACATTTTGCCTCCCACACGACTTGCAAGTTGTCTTGTATGGGTGTGTGAGAAGTACCCGTTGAGGCCTGTCAGTTGAGTTGTTGACATAGGTGTTGGAATCTCGTCGCTAGAATCGTCATCTTCGTGATCTATTATCACGGTGCAAGCTGTCGCATCGTCTTGTTCGTTGTCTCTGTTGTGGTATGGTCTTAGCATATTTATGTGAAATATTTTGTGTTTGTCTTTTATTAGGATTTCGTAGTCTACAGGTGAGATTTGTCTTGTCACTTTAAAAGGTCCCTGCCAAGAATCAGTCAGTAGCTGTCTGTCACTAGGTAGTAGTAGTAGAACGTCCTGTCCAGGTGTCAATGTTATAGTCCTGTTTATGAGGTTTGTCATTCACCTCAGGTAAGTTTCCTATGATTATATCGCACACTGGGTTTGTAAGTGCGGCGCACTTTACTTTCCCGGTGAGGAAAGGTGTTTCAATGTATGCCCATGCTAATGGATATTTCTCAATATTGCCTGAAAATGTTCTACATGTAATGTGCCTGCCTGTATAGTCTGTAGGCGTTATGAATGTTGTTTTCAGGCCAATAAGTGTACTTCCGGTGTCGCGAAGTACTGTAGCAAACTTGCCATTAACATACCCGTGATGGATGTCTAATCTGCCTTTTGAGTCTATTACCAAGTTAGCTTCCTCATTGGCAATAGGGATGGCGTGCCCGCATGTTAAGATACCATCTTCATAGAAGGTGTTACAGACAGTGCATTTGTTAGTACTAAATACATCACAAGCCTGTGCTGCATTCACAGGATGTTTCTCTGGATTTTCGTCTTCTGACGCTGAGCTATCGAACAAGGCGGCATTGGCTTTGTTGGTCATATGCCTGCCTCTACAATCCATGCGATGGTGCCCGTAAGCCTTGCAGAGAAAACATTTACGTAAACTTTTGAACGATTTACGCTCTTTGTCTTGTCTGTTTACCATATTTTGCAAGTATGTTTGGTACCCTGGGTTTTTATCGCACATCTCGTTCAAATGGTGAGAAAATTTACAGTGAATGCAATGTCTAAATTTCTCAAAGGTAGGCCTGTTTGGTTTTTGCCTACTATAGTTTTTCTCATAGTTGGCCGCTGCTACCCAGTTACTGTCAGTAGCTTCAGTGGCAAAGCACTGTTTGTTGGCCGTGTAATAGGCCGACCCACGTCTTTCAATTTCTTCCACACTTGTGCATTCATTCTCCTGTAAGAACTTAGAAAACGATGATGGGATAGAAGAAATGATTTTATCTCGAATGATGAGATCTTCTAATCTATCATAACTTTTGTTAATTTTGGCTGCTGAAGTCCATTTGCTGAAAACATCTCGGACTAAACAGAGGTAGTCAGAGAACGTTTGAGTTGATTTTGGACTCAATTTACTGAATTGTTCTCTGTAACCTGCCTCGTCTAACATGAAATGTGCCATTATCTTAGATTTAATATAATGGTACTCTTTTCTGAGGTCTTTGGGGATGGTTTCAATGACCTTAAGAGGTTCCCCAGATAGACTCCTCATATATAGAATATTCCATTCAGAAAGTGGAACTTGGTAATGTTCCATTAAAGTCTCAAAATTTTGAGTAAAGGCTGCTATGCAGTCACCCGAGGTATAGTTACGTACGATACCTTGATACTTCTTATACTGGTTTTCTTTTTCCAGTCTTTCAGATTTCTTTGACTCTTTATTCATCGCAGTCTCAGTGTCAAGTTGTTTCATTTTCAACTGTAACTCTAGTTCTTCTTTCTTACTCTGAGCTGCTATTTCTGCTTTCTTAAGTTCACTGTCTATCTCAGCTTGCTTTGTCTTTGCAGCCATTTCTACTTCGGCTTGCTTGGCAGCCATTTCTGCTTGTTTTAGAGCTCTCTCCGCTGCTCTTTCTTCGCGTTCATTATTTTTCTCCTGTACCAGCAGGTATTCAGCGTATTTGTTCTCGCTCCATTTTGTTAATTCATCACCTGTTAGATGCAATTTAATACCCATATCGATGAAATCAAATAATGACGACATGATGGGGAAAATACGTCAATGAAAATCAGCCACACAAAATATGTTATAAATGGTTAGTAATAAACAATTTACAATTTATTTTACTATACGATGCGTGCCTACTATTGCATACGTAAAGTTAAAGTATAGAAAAATATACTCAAGTGCCCTGGATACGGTGAAGAATGGTTGGACAATCGGGCTAGAAAACTGTAGGGTCGTTACTTCGGAACCACTAATGACCTCTACGGCAAGGTTATGGATGGTACGGAAAAACCTGCTTTGTTTTTGGAAGAAAATAAGTTAGCGTCTATTTGTTGGTGTGTGCCTGCAAGTCACTAAGTGTTGATTAGGTTTGGATGGCGTCAAGTATAATTGTATGTCGTATGTTTGTCCGTCAACAGTGTTTTTCTCAACAGAAGTTACACTCTTTCCAAAACTCTTTGCGTTCCACAAACTCAATGCACAAAGACAATTTATCTGTATTTGAACACTCAATAACATTGATGACACATCACTTACATCACGATGACATTCAGTAAGGACATAGACATCAAGTTTACAGATGGCGACAAGGTCAAAATGGCGACAAAATCACAATGTCGACAAGGTCAAACGGTGACAAGTTTCACAAATCACAAATGTTTTACACGCTTACAGGATCAAACAATATGTACTGTACGTTTACAAATGGTTTTACACATATTTAAACAATGTAGTAATGGATCACAATGAGACTTTTACGATCACATTTACATAACTATAACCTTGACAAGTTTTACAAGTTCAAGAATTATAGTTTTAAATCGTTAATGACGTATGGTTTAAACAAAGACGAGCAACACACGTCTACATATATTAGGTTCTTAAACAAGGACGAGCAACCCACGTCCACACATGTCAGGACCTTAGAATTGGCTCGTTGGGCTAACACGAGTGAGACAGTACAAGTATAACATGATTCGACGTAAGACTCAACGACACAACGTTTTATGGATTTATTGCCATATTAAATACAGAACGATGATTACAACAATATACAATATATAACTCACGACGCTCACAACCACAATACAGCTCACAAGTCTGACGCTCAAGACGACAGTCGTTCGGCTTTCACCCACAGAGATCCACACAAACGCCTTGCTTTCACCGCACACGTCCTTCCAGTCTCAAGTCCCAGCTCGGTCTGTCGCTAGCGCGCAACTTGCTGACCGCCTCTAGTGGCGTCACGTGGCATGCGTGCGTCTTGTCGTCAGCCTGACCGCTGGTCGCGTGTCAGGTAACAATCTTGCCAGCCGACAATTCTTGTCCGCCGGGTGTCGTAACGATGTTGCTGCATAGCTATCCCATGTTAGGCTCTGACAGTACCTTGCCTCCCTCTTACTGACTGTACAGTCCACCTGGAACAGCCCTGGTTACCCCAGGCCATTCAATCTACTGTTATCTTCAACCTCACCATGCTACTATAATAATGGCATTATATTATATATATCCTGCACACCTAATCTGGCCACCTTCATCCAGGAATACCACCCAAATAGAATCAATCATAACCTAATATTTTATTCAACAGTGCTCCATATTTTCCTCTAAACAGCCCCAACCATTATTTCATTATTTCCTCATATTTTATGCTAGTGCTCTGTATTTTCCTCTTGTCAGAACACAGACTTTATAGAAAAATACATCCTCCTCTACTCTGGACTATGATACTACATATTTTTAATACTGTATTGAATCGTGGCTATATCAAATTCTATAGAACTACCAAACACAGTACAGTATCGATACTTGATTACTTCCAATCCCTACTGCACTGTCTGCTACCTTAAATCTAAAAACCTACAAATATACACACCATCGTATGAGAACAACCTTTCTCCTGCATCGTCACTGAATACCTCTGGTACTAGTTTTCTTAATACACCCCTGCCAATCTGCAGAGTAGCACTTTTACCGTCACTAATTGAGGCAAACCCATGTTGTTGTCTTTCTGCCGGTTACCGCCATTTTACATGCGAAGATAACTCTACTAATTTTAGTCACTCAGGAACAGAAGAGCTCCTCAAACTATAAACCGAACTAAACCAAATTCTACCTCAAACCTGTGGATGTTAAGTTTGGAGCTTCCAGTTGGGAACTAGCAAAGGCACCACTATCCTATCTTTAATTAAGCTATCTAAATAAATTTAACTCACGAAGAGTGGGCTTACAAATTGCCAGTCATTTTGATGGATTTCCTCGGTCCTCGTGTGTGGGCCACACAAGCCAGTCATGGTTAAAAATAGAGGCATTTGTGACTCCCTGCTCTGGTCCAGTGACTGGGGAAGGCTGGTTAAAGCCTCCCTATTTTATACTACAGCGATCTACATAATCGCTCCTTCGGCCACGGTTGTCTGGTTTGGAGAGACCGGGAAACTGACACGCGCCTCTATTTATCCTCACTTCCAGAGCGGCTTCCCATCGTACCCCAGGGCACTGCAAGGGATGCTGGTATTGGTAACATCATCATCATTATGTATCGCGCCAGACTATTACACATCACACCCCCAATTTTTCGACGGTCCCCGTCGAATACTCTAAACCCTTAGGGTTTAGCCAAAACACTAGGGCTATTTAAATAAACAATCAGTCAAGGGGGTTTCATCACGGGACTTAAACCTCTCAGCGTAAAATTGTTACCAGTTATATTTTCTGAACCTGCCTTAAAAACATACATCAGTGACAATTTTAAAAAATCAGTCCCTGACAAAAGATAATACCATATCTTATGAGTGGCCATGAGGAATATGCAGTCTGCATACAAAATAAACCACCAACCCTGACATCAACATCAACACTTAGCTCCATGGATGCAATACATAGGGGCACCAAAAAAATTTTTCACACAGGCATCCCCTTAAATTTACAATCCCTACTTGTAATCAAAAAACAACAACCGGAATAACATGCATGCTATCCACTAGATCACCTGCAAACCAAGATGCAGACTTCCTTGCCACTGAAAAAAATATATAATTCCCATGACTATGCAGGCAAACCCAGTTTTTGTTTCCCCGGTCTGATTCTGGTAGCCCCCCTTCTGCCAGCAACATCCACCAGTTCCATGGGATGAGTCAGTAATTTCTCAGTTGTCACTGTGGTACCTAAATGAAGCGGGGTAGAAAAATACCTGTACATGGGAAAAAAAAACAAAGCAAAACAAAACATGCTGGAAGACATGGCGTCTTAGACTCACTTTCTGTGAGTGGGGATTCCTAATTCGAATTAATATTGAATGACACAAAATAATTAACTAGTAATTAATTATTTGTCCCTGTCGTGGAAATATATAACGAATGTTTCTGTCTGATGATGCTCACTGGATATCGTTTCCTCCCACTTAACATCTATTATGTGTCTCTTTTGAATTATCTATGCACAGTTGGAAATATAGGACATCACTGTTCACTCGCCCCGCAACACTCAATATGTCCACCCATGACACCATGGTATTAACTCCTCTGCTTCCGCCTATAAGGAAAGGATTTTCTTATCACCACAGGTAACATTGTCATCTGTCACTCCAAACGAACATGGTGAACTGATGCACAATAAGGGAAACATCCCCCTCGATGATCTCAGGTGATGGTGCCACCAGTGGGGATTGAATATTGATGTCCAGCGCTCTGCTGCTGGTGGGTGGGACACACTGGCGGGATGGATTTCTGGTGTCCCTTCTTCCAGACCAACAGGGGAAAGGTATTTCTATGGATGGCCCCAGATGTTGGCACTGCTGAAATCAGTCGCATGAACAGTCCACAACTGTTCTCCCAAAAGAATCAACAGAATTTTTCTCTTGGACAAGCACAGCCCCAGCCTCTATTGAATGTGGGAGCATTCTGCTCTCATGGAGTCGTCAACCACCTCTGTAGCTTTCTGAGTAAAGCTTGATGGTTTCAGTAGGAATATATATGCATATTCCAAAAGACTTTATAGCTAAAGTTTGGTGACCTTCGTTGGAGTGTTCGCACTCTTAATTTATACCAGCGGACTCAGACTGAGCGCCGGCTGGGTGGGAAACTTTGGTTCCCTAAACAAGGAATAAGGTCACCTTTAATTTCGACGACTTGAGATGTGGTGAAGGTCTGGAGGCTCTTCTCTCAATGCTGTGCTTCTTGGAGACAAAACCTGAACCCAGTTAATGTCTTTGGCCAGGGACCTCTCACACCCCCAAAAAGGCCACAACAAAAAAACATGGAACTACCACCTAAAAGAATCACTGAAGACTGGAACAGACACCAACAATATAATCTAAAGGCCGCCAAACAATCCAGGCCGAGGCTCGCCACTTGTCACCGAAGGAATAATATCAAGGACAGGAAGATGTAATTTCCTATACTTAAGTGCTCAAAGACAAAGAAGCGCAACACTGACTTTTAATGGGCCAGAGAAGAAAAGGACACTAAGAAAAAGTAGAGAGAGAGAGCACTGTATATATTTTCCTCAGTTAACAAGAAAAGGGGTAGAATTTAGATAGAAGATTCCAGGAGTTCTTAGGGCGGGGGATATACGGTTGTACATCCCGGACAGAAGATTACACTGCTGGACTGTAACAGGATCAATGAGTTTACACAACAAACTACAGACTAAACAAAACAAATTAAGAACAACAAAATTAGGTTTTTATTGACAGAACTGCATGGTTTAGTGACAAACAGGCATCCTGGCATGTCACATAACTGACATATACAGAAATGGGAACCTATGTTCCCACAGTAATCACTGCTGCCTAACGTCGCTATGCACATGGCTAGGTACCTATCTCCACAACCCAACAAGGACATGGCAACAACAGAGCCTTAACGTAAACAACAACGGTAACAGCAGGTATGGACTCTCTATTGCAATCATCTCAGGACTCATGGACAGTTGGTACATACAGAAATGGGAATCTGAAATCCCACAGAGATAACTGCTGCCTAGTACTAACTACAGGGGCGGTCTCTAAATGACAGTGAGACCTCAATCATGTTCAGTTGAGTCGAAGGGCACCCTCGATACCCACACAAGACACCCGCATCACATAAGTCGACTGGGACCAGATACAGCGAAAAACCATAACATAACGAGTAACAAAACTATAACCCTAACAGCAGAGATATAGTGGCATAAACAGGCATAAACAGGTATACGAAGGGGATGTGAGTGGCCTACGACATTAACCAGAGCCGGGGCTCAAGTTTGCTCTACAACCCACAAACATGGCCAGGGGTCACTACCTGCAATGCATGACAAGGTACAACATCTAATTAATAATCATCAAAGAATCAATATTTGCATCAACACATGGACTTCACAGGACAACAACTACAGCAACGGTGTATGCAAACAGTGTCCTTGTGGCACAAACATAGACATGGACTGTGTAAGTTCACACCAACCACATGATACTTCAACTGGACAACAATGACATGGATAGGTTATAGGATATACTCCACATAAAATATAAACAGAGCACACACGCTCTACAGCATCCTTCGGAGTGATTGGGCCCACAATTAATGCAACAGCCACCACCATATCATGGGACAATCTTAATGTGAGGGCGGATCATCCCTCGTCACAATGCTCGCAGCCTTTCCTGGCTTCTCACCTAACTCAGTATTTACTTCTTGAACACTCTCAGTTCAGGGGGGTCATTACCTACAGATCTCTGACACAACACAACTTCTCATCCCCAACACCACAGGCTGAGAATACCACTCATGAATGCTAATGTTACACAGCAACACTCATCAACTAGTCAAAATCAACATTGAACACAACTCAGCTACACCGGTGTACCACGACTCTAACAGGACAACACCATTTGAACATGTCCATACAGGACATAAATACAGTCCAATGCACCAACCGCAATCAAGCAGACATAGGATAGGCAATTCAACATGACATCAGAAGGACACACACCTTTGTACCGATAACTGGACAACATCAATAGACCAGAAGCACAGTTCTAGACATAACACCAGCAACAATCAGGACACAGGCTATAACATAAGTCACCGCCAACAACTCAGACATATAACACCACATAAAACCATCACAATCACCAAATGATCGCTCTCACCATAGCCACCCTATCATGTGTAGTGTTCAAACTGGCACCTTCATCACTACACCCAGTCATGAATAATTATTACCATAGCTCCATTTATCTAGAAGAACATAACATACATTGTCATCAAGCACCATATATCTATTACTTTCACCGTGCCACTCTACACCTTCGTACGCCAGCAATCACTATAGGTTTGGCGTTCTTGAGTCATGATAAGTCATCTAACATAATGGAGGCGTCTCTCATCCCCTGGCACCCTTTACTTTTCATTACATGTGAGGCATCTCAATACCTCAATACATTATAATATAAATACACCGGTCTTCCCCCTTTGTTGTGGGAAGTTAAATCATCAACACATCCGTAAAATGGTTTCAGTTCAACTTCATGTTCCTCACTGTAGACCAGACTGGTATAACCACACCATGATGTACCTTGCCTCCCTCTTACTGACTGTACAGTCCACCTGGAACAGCCCTGGTTACCCCAGGCCATTCAATCTACTGTTATCTTCAACCTCACCATGCTACTATAATAATGGCATTATATTATATATATCCTGCACACCTAATCTGGCCACCTTCATCCAGGAATACCACCCAAATAGAATCAATCATAACCTAATATTTTATTCAACAGTGCTCCATATTTTCCTCTAAACAGCCCCAACCATTATTTCATTATTTCCTCATATTTTATGCTAGTGCTCTGTATTTTCCTCTTGTCAGAACACAGACTTTATAGAAAAATACATCCTCCTCTACTCTGGACTATGATACTACATATTTTTAATACTGTATTGAATCGTGGCTATATCAAATTCTATAGAACTACCAAACACAGTACAGTATCGATACTTGATTACTTCCAATCCCTACTGCACTGTCTGCTACCTTAAATCTAAAAACCTACAAATATACACACCATCGTATGAGAACAACCTTTCTCCTGCATCGTCACTGAATACCTCTGGTACTAGTTTTCTTAATACACCCCTGCCAATCTGCAGAGTAGCACTTTTACCGTCACTAATTGAGGCAAACCCATGTTGTTGTCTTTCTGCCGGTTACCGCCATTTTACATGCGAAGATAACTCTACTAATTTTAGTCACTCAGGAACAGAAGAGCTCCTCAAACTATAAACCGAACTAAACCAAATTCTACCTCAAACCTGTGGATGTTAAGTTTGGAGCTTCCAGTTGGGAACTAGCAAAGGCACCACTATCCTATCTTTAATTAAGCTATCTAAATAAATTTAACTCACCAAGAGTGGGCTTACAAATTGCCAGTCATTTTGATGGATTTCCTCGGTCCTCGTGTGTGGGCCACACAAGCCAGTCATGGTTAAAAATAGAGGCATTTGTGACTCCCTGCTCTGGTCCAGTGACTGGGGAAGGCTGGTTAAAGCCTCCCTATTTTATACTACAGCGATCTACATAATCACTCCTTCGGCCACGGTTGTCTGGTTTGGAGAGACCGGGAAACTGACACGCGCCTCTATTTATCCTCACTTCCAGAGCGGCTTCCCATCGTACCCCAGGGCACTGCAAGGGATGCTGGTATTGGTAACATCATCATCATTATGTATCGCGCCAGACTATTACACGTCTATAGAATTCGCACTTCTACAAATCCTCTTTCTTTGGAACCTTCACCAGATATCCCTTTACCCGTTCTGATGATACATTTTTGATCTCCCAGACTGTTAAATAATGTGTGCAGTAATTCAGTTAAGTTGTTTATGGCTTCTGCTGGGACACCATCTCGATCAGAAACTGTCCCATCAGCGGAATGTTGATAGCTTTCCTACATACATTTGTATATGGTTTCGCGCATATGAGAGCTGGATATCTGAAAGGTCTCTCAGGTTGGTGCATTCGGGGGTCCCTCAAAAACTCCCACAAATCTATTCGTCTTATAGTCCATGCCGCGTGGCGTTGGTGATCACGTCAGTCCACAGCATTCTGTCTCGTGTACTGTCAATCTTCTTATAGTCCATGCCATGTGGCGTTGGTGATCATGTCTGTCCACACCCTTCTGTCTCTCGTACTTCCAATCATATCTGACACTGAAGTTCCTCCATGTCATGGAGTCAAACTATCCAGCCTCTTCTCTTCTCAAATGTATAGAAGCGAATAGTGGACAATTAGCAGACATGTGTGGCATTATGTGGAAGACTGACGAAAACGTCATGGACGAATAGAAAGAGTAATGAAGATATGTTGATAAACGTTAACTCACAAAGAGAAGAGTGAAGAGTCTGGTAAAGAAACAAGAAACGGTTACACAAGCAAACATCTTGACCACATGGCAACTAACTTCAAATTCACTGATGGAATATTTAATTTCATTGGAACCTTGCGTCTTGACAGACGATAGTTTGTTCCATTGTGCTTCAAAAAGGCATAATAACTACAACCCATGGCGGTAGCGAATGTGATTGGTCAGACCAATTAGCGCTGTAAATGTTTGTCCACAATGGATGCATGTGATCACTTGGTCATTTTCACCATCACGCACCATCTTACGTCTTACGCGCTCAGTGTGTGACATATGTGCAATCATTTTCTCCTTTGTTTTTATTTCATTTCTGATATTTGCCCTCCATGCAACACATTTGGTGACGGCTTGCTCCCAATGTGCATTATGACTGTCTGTATCAATCATGTCCCGTTTACACACATCGTTGTGTCCTGGTAGAGGCTGACCCAGAGATCTCTTATCGATCTGTAATTCGCCAAGAATGATGTCCTTTGGTATTCTACCATCATCCATCCTCCTAACGTATCCTATCCATCTACGTCTACGAGGAATGAGCATGGAACAAACCGCCACTCAACCTGATTTTTCCAGTACTTCAGTATTTGTGATTTTGTCTTGCCACTTAATACCAAGTACTCTTCGCAGATACCGCACAGATGGAATAGTATGCTAGTGCAAACGACATGAATGACACAACAGAGCAGACAAATGCAACCAAAGGCAGGAAGGAAGGATGTTAGAAATGAAGGCAGGCAGGCAGACATACAGGCAAGTAGGCTGGCAGGCATGCAAGCAAGCAAGCGGTAATGAATGAAAGAAGGAAGGAAGGAAGGAAGCAAGGAAGGAAGGAAGGCAGAGCAGGAAGGAAGAGAAGAAAGGAAGGAAGAGCAGGAAGGAAGAGCAGGAAGGAAGAGCAGGAAGGAAGAGAAGGGAGGAAGGAAGGGAAGAAAGGAAGGGAAGGAAGGGAAGGAAGGAAGGGAAGGAAGGAAGGAAGGAAGGAAGGAAGGAAGGAAGGAAGGAAGGAAGGAAGGAAGGAAGGACCAGTTAATCTAGTCCACCTAAAAATAACCACCTACTTCCCCGATGCACTCAGGAGGACAAAACGTGAAGGTCCTTGCACTTCACATACCGACAGTAGGTCCCTGCTAACAGTGTTTGTTTTCATGTGATTTTATTGTGAAATGTGTGGTTTGGGTAGTTTGTACTGTACCCTACACCGCCTGTTTTAAAAACACAGTTTATAACTATTATAATGGGCAATTCAACTGTCGGTGATGGTAGTAAAACCATGCTGTAAAATAGTTCCGCTGTTTGTATTACTTTATTGCTAGCAATTGTATGAAGTGTTGTACGTCATTGAATGATGTTTGTTAGATGTGTAGATGAGAAGTGGGGGTTGGGGGACTTTGAGGTAGGGTTGTCAACATAGAGTCTACTGGGTGGGTGGGTGGATGGTTTGTTGGTTGGTTGGATGATTTATTGGTTAGTTAGTTGATTTCATTTGTTGGTCGTGCGCTTGTGGGACCAGGTAGAGAAGGCGGAGGAACAGATTGAGAACCCGTGTGTGGAAATAATGAGATTGCGGGAGATCGGCAGGGGTTCTGGAAGAATCTCTAAACTGAGAGGGAAGACCAGGAGAACTTTTAATCAGATAGCGGTGGGAACGATTAGTAGTGTGACTCTTCGCTGGCTGTTGAACGAGGGGACGGAGCACGTATGGGAATGTCTTGAGTGCAATGATGTCGGTTCTTAACTCAACTCACCTAGTTGATGTGTTGGTTCGTTGGGTGAGTGGATGGGTAGTTGTGTGGCTAAGTTGATCGGTT
The DNA here is from genome assembly GCA_963921405.1 of Cepaea hortensis. Classification (NCBI taxonomy): domain Eukaryota; kingdom Metazoa; phylum Mollusca; class Gastropoda; order Stylommatophora; family Helicidae; genus Cepaea; species Cepaea hortensis. The sequence goes on from OY992895.1 coordinate 13,223,551, forward strand.
GTTAGGTTGGTTGGGTGAATGGTTGCTTGGTTGGTTGGCTGGTTGGTTAGTTGGTTGGGTGGGAGGGTGGGTAGGGGAGAGAGAGAGAGAGGGGGGGGGGGGGGTTACAGGTTCGTTTGTGGGTGGGTATTTTATTGGTGTATTGGTTGGTTGGTTATTTGGTTGGTTGTGTAGTTGGTTGGTTGTGTAGTTGGTTGGTTGATTGCGTGTTGAGTTGGTTGGATGGGATTGATTGATTAGCTGGTTATTGGTTTGAGTGGGTGGATAGTTGGTTAATTGGTTTGTCGGTTGCGTGGATGGGGTTTGGATAATCGGCTGATTGGTTGGTTGTTTGGTTGGTTGGCTGGCTGGTTGGTTGTTTGGTTCATTGTTGCACTGGATTTTGTTGGTGGGTTTGCAGGATGTTGCAATCCATCCACTCAATGTTAGTTGTTTTGTGTGTGTGCGCGCACGCGAACGCGCGCGCGCGCGTGTGTGTGTGTGTGTGTGTGTGTGTGTGTGATATACTAGTTAATTTTACGTTCAATGGTTTGCCATTGCTTTCGGATCGGGAAATCACCGTTTAAACCCAAATGGCCAGTGGTGGACGAACCTAACAACGCCTCCTGTAGAAGAGACAGTTTCAGCGCGTTAGACCTCTCGGCCACGCCGACCACAATATCTAACGTCACTGAAATATATCGCTACCTTTTCGTGACACTGGCATGATCATATGTGCAAATCATCATCATCATCATCATGCGCAATGCCGATAACGTGGGCGGTCATATTTCGCCATCTCACACGATCACTAGAGTCGTGGATTAGCTGTGTTCTTGTCTCGACCATGCCACGTTGCCTAACCATACAGCTTTCCTGACTTTCCTTTATTCTTTTAACCTAATTTTTGCCATTTGTCACCAATTTCTCTAGTTTATGACGTCTCTTAACGTGCCCAAAGACATTTTGACTGCGCAAATATTCCAACGAAACTCTGTCAAGTACGTCTTTGGATTCATAACCAATTTACTGCCTATTGCCCATTAAATCTGATTACACTTGAGCTCTGTACAAGAGACAGTTGGCATTCCAAGTCATATAACACGGCATCACCAGCGCTAGCTGAAGATATATCTGCAGCATGTCTGTTGATATCATTCTTGTTTTTGAATACCTGTGGTTTTATTTTTATGTCATTCTAACTTACCTATATCTGTCTTTTATATTTATGTGTTTCTAGCTTTATGCATATCTTTCTTTCCATATGTATTTATTTCTAACTTTATGTATATCTGTCTTTCGATATTTATATCGGTCTAGCTTTATGTGTATCTATATTTCTATTGTTATGTCATTCTACCTGATCAATGTCTGTTGCTCTATACTTGTGTACTTTATGTACATATGTCTTTTATATTTATGACTTTCTAGCCTGATGGGTATATGTCTGTCTGTATGTCTGTCTTTCTAGGGTATGAATATCTATCTGCCTTTCTATATTTATGCCATTCTAGCTTAAGAGTGTATGTTTTGCTATATTATGTCTGTCTGGTTTTGTGTATCTCTATTTACATATTATGTCTGTCTGGTTTTGTGTATCTGTATTTACATATTATGTCTTTCTAGATTTATTTATATATACATCTCATCTCATCTCATCATGTTCCTCTTGTACCTTGCGGTGTCGAGGTGAAGTATAAACTTCGTGAGAGTGCCCGGTTATGGGCTTCGTATATCGACATTCCCATGGATTCTGTTATTCCCTCCGTCCAACGTTTACGTGGTCGACCTCTTCCTCTGTTTCCATCTGGTCTGTACATCATTGCTTGTTGTGGCATGCTGTTGACTGGTAGCCTACTTGCATGGCCAAACCATTTGACTTGCTGCTTTCTAATAAAATCTAGAGCAGCTTTAACCCCTACTTTAGTCCTGATTTCTTCATTTCTGATCTTATCTCTTCTTGATACGTTGAGTATTCTTCTCAGAAACCTCATTTCTGTTGTTGTGATTTTTCTTTTCTCTTTTTCTGTCATTGTCCAGGTTTGGCATTGGTAGCACAGAGTTGGTAGGAAGATTGTGTTGTAAAGTGCTTTCTTAGTAGTTATTGATACATGTTTGTTCTTTAGTATTGGTGCCATTTGTCCAATGAGTTGATTTGCCTTATTGCACCTATTTTCGATCTCGTCTTCTGATCTGCCATTTGATGATATTATACTTCCTAGGTACTTGAAGCTCTTTACTTGTTTCAAGGGATGTTCGTTTAGGTGAATTGTTGCTGTTTGTTCTTCTTTAGTTATAGTCATTACCTCTGTTTTGCTTGTGCTAATTTTCATGTTATGTTCCCTACACATTTCGTTTAGACTATTCATGTGGTCTTGTAATTCAGCTTCTGATTTTGCTATTAGTGCTTGGTCGTCCGCAAACAGGAGTTCTCTAATGGTTAGATTTGCAGATGGTTCTTCTTCTGTGTTCTCGTCATGCGGTATTCTTGCTGTCTCTGCTTGGCTGGTTTCTTTACATATGTTGTCTATATATGTTATGAACAAGAGAGGGGACAGGACACAACCTTGTCGTACTCCAGATCTTATGGTGAAGGGTTCTGAGTGTTCTCCAGTTGCTCTCACTATGCATTCACTGTTGTTGTATAAACTTCTACATAGGTTTGTTAGATGTGTACTCACTCCATATTGTTTAAGGATTTCCCACAGCTTGTTTCTATCTACCCTATCAAATGCCTTTTCTTGGTCGACAAAGGCTAAGTAGAGTGTTTCATTGAATTCAATTGATTTTTCTATAAGTTGTCTAAGAGCAAAAATGGCGTCTGTGCATCCTTTGTTTTTCCTAAATCCAAGCTGCGTTTCGCTTAGCTGGGGTTCTAAAGTAGTTCGTAATCTTTTTTCAAGAATTTTGCAAAATATTTTCCCAGTATGACTCAACAGTGAAATGCCTCTGTATTGTGTGCAATCTCTTTTGCTGCCTTTGTTTTTCCAAATTATATATACGTACGTGTATTTATTTCATTCTTGCCTTATGTAAATCTACATATCATGTTTCTACTTTTCTCGCTTTGTGATAAAATATATTTCTTTACTAACGTCACATTTTATATACATAATCTTTGTTTTCTTACATAATCCCTGTTCTCTTACATAATCCCTGTTTCCTTACCAAAATCCCTGTTTTTCGCTGCTGCGGTGATTTTCTCTCCAAATAGTACCGGCAACAGCAGTAGGGCACTGGGTAGCTCGCTTGCCTACCGACGCGGGGATTATGTGTTCGATTCCTCATCGGGAGGTGGGTTCTATACAATCAACCCAGGCTCCTGAGTGAACGCAGACCTAATTGGGCGTCAGTAAATAGCCAGCTTCATTGACTGCACAAAGCTGGCGATAAAGTCAGACATGTCGATATGATGAAGATACATGTAAATCTACAAGTTGATGGGAAATACCTAAGACTGCCTTAGACTTGTAAAAAACATATATTGGAAACAATAAGCTACCATTAATATTCATGTAACAGGAAAAAGAATATAAAGTATAGGAGGACATAGTTTCCTATTCTTAGGTGCTCAAAGACAAAGAAGCGCAACACTGACTTTTAGTGGACCAGAGAAGAAAAGGACAATAAGAAGAAAGAGAAAAAGAGCACTTTATATATTCTCTCCAGTTAACAAAAGAAACTGATAGAAAATTAGACAGAAGATTTCCAGGACTTCTCTGGGCGGGGGATATACTGTTGTATACCCCAGACAAAAGATCACACTGTTGGACTGTAACAACATCAATGAATGGGACCAACAATGACCAACATTACTAGAACAACACAGACTAAACTTAATACAACTGCAAGGACTAGATAAACAAGATAAGAACAATATGCATGAGTCTTTATTTTGTGCAGTCCCGTAGCACATATACACAACTGTGCGGATGACAAAGTGTGATTACTTATGGACACGACAATCAACATTCTACATCACTGACATTTATATAGGCAGTCTGCCGCATATTGCCAGACCTCTGCCCGTTGTGGCTGAGCCTACAGGGTGCTCCTGGGACCCTGCTACGATACCTATACAGCCGGCTAACCAGGACTGGACAACAGAGAGACCATCACTTGAGAAACAACAAGAACACAACTCTAAATCTGAGTATGAGCCTTACAGTGCGGAGACGGGACTCACCATCCTGAGACACACAACACAACACTATGGATCCCCGTAGTACACAGTGGAGAATCAGTGGATTGGGCTCCAGGTATTAAAAGACCCCTGTGCCTCAGCCAAATCCAATATTGTGTCTAATGCTACCAGAGACTGACTGGGACACATTACCAAAACAGTACCACAACTTCAAAAATAGAGGTATAAGTGTGAAAATCTCAGATAAGTCGAACCAAAAACTATACTTTTAACCATACAACAACCAACTAAGGTATGGAAAGCTCGACTATGGGATCAGTTGGGAGGGGAGGCGGAAAATGTGAGGTAAGGGAAAATTTGAGATGAGGAAAATTGGGATAAACAAAGACCCAGACATGATCCTCCCCGTGACTACGATTGAGGAGTTACATCATCAACCATCATGCACCAGTGTTCCAGCAGGAATGTCTCTGCAGGCCATGTTTCAGACAGCCTGCCCGACTGCCTTTCATTTTTGCAGGTTTAAGCACCCAACAGATGGACATCCGTGACACAGTCTGGTCGATGCCTGTCGCTCATATACGTTCTTGCCTGGAGATGGTGTGAGGGGGACGATTACATTCACCCTCTCTACTTGGTGTCAGTGCGGCCGTCGGCCGCCGAGGCCACTCCAGAATTCAATGACCGGGGCAAAATCCGCGCCAGTCCCGGCCGGGGAGAATTACCCATGATATCCCAGCTGCGGGGGAGGAGTTCTTGTCGTTGTATCAGCCGGAAATGTTGTAGAGCCGTGTCAAGTCACGCGGCTTCATTCATAATGAAGTAGGTCAATATCAGCCTATTAAGAGAGGAATATGTAATGTCTCCAGATCTTTTGTTTTTCTTTATTCTATGAAAATATTTTTTTTTAGATATTTAGAAAATATGAGAGGAATCACCATTGGGGGACATAACATCAATAACAATAGACAAACGGATGATACAGTACTGATTGCAGACAATGAGCAGAATCTGCAACATTTAGCAGATGCGTTTATTGTACACGGTGAGCGACAAGGGTTAGAATTAAATTGTAAGAAGATAGAGATTATGGTCGTCACTAGGAAAAATAAATACCACAATATTATAAACGGGTAAATGGGAATATTCTTAAACAGATGAACAGGTACAACTCTCTCGGAACAGTCATAATATCTGATGGGCGGTGCATAAGAATCGCTATGGCAAAAGGAGACTTTTACAAGATGGAAAATATTGTGACCAATAAAAAAAACTGTCAATTGCAATAAGAAAAAAGAGTGTTTAGTTGGCACATAGAGTATGCACTGTTCTAAGGATGCAGACAATAAGCAGACAAGATGAGAAACATGTACTTGCAGTAGGAGTCTAGCTTCTAAGGGAAATGCAAAGAATACCATGGACAGACAGAAAACCCAATGATCAAGTCATAGAAGAGACAAATGAAAACCGTAAATGGATTCGAGAAATTGGTCGTAAACAATTTAGAATTTTGAAGACATTTTTAAGAGGACCGAGTGGCTAAGAATGATTGGCTTCTCATTCGGGAGACCCGGGCTCGAATTCTGGATCAGGTATGGATTGTGTTTTGTCGGGGGCAAAGATAAACGACTGCACTAGCCAGGCGGCTTGAATTTCTCAGGCTCAAGATACACCCCCCACCCCCATCCCAACCCGGTCCTACACCGTAAGTAGATGACAATGACAGTTTGGGAGTAATAAACTGGAACACTTAGTCATAATTGATAGCACTCATTGGTAAATAGCAAGGGCGAGGCGGAGAGATAAATACCTGGATGACTTGACATGGGATGATCGAGACACGAAGACAGAGCTAATCCAAGACTGGTGATCATATGAGATGACGAACCATGACCGCCCGCGCACATCCACATGGCACTTGATGATGAGGCGCAGCGATAACATCTACGACGACGACAGGGTTTTCTGTTTGGAAAAGAGCCCGTGACATCAATCAAAAGCCTCAGCCTCATAGCTAACTAACCAGGTGATAAGAAGAAGTGGCACAATACAGTCTGACATAGTTATAGCATTCGACACTTGGAAGGACATAAAACTACACTAAACAACAAACATATGCAAACACTAGGATATAGCAGTAAACATTTCATGGCCCCCGTGCTGGGACAGCGGTTACCCCATATTAGCCGTCCCAGGGCGGCGCCGCTGGTATGGGATAGGTGGTAGTGTAAGAGGTATCACTCTTGCATGACGGCCTGGTTGTTACCTGCTCGAGACCCCGTCTAGGCCAGGCATTGACAAGAGTTTCCAGTTTGGCCTAGACTAACACTGGCAACAAGAAATCTCGTGGGAAATAAAGGCGGCCGGTGTGAAAGTGATATTATCACTCATACAGTGCCGACTGGTGTATAAAAACATGGGGGGTGGGGGGATCCTACCAACATACATTTAGTCCAGTCAAAGGCGTGTAGTAAGCTACTGTAGCGGACGTTCAGCGGGCTCGTTAGCGGAGTTGATAGCAGGCTGCGATGATGATGTCTTGAGCACGGTGGGGCGTGGGTTGAACATCTGGGCTTGTGGACTGCGAAAGTGAGGGAAAGATGGGCCACTAATACCTCCGTGCATCCAGGTCTGCAAATTGTGATGTCGCTTTCACATCATAGAGCTCTAGCAGGAAACAGCTTGGGGGATTATTATTATTATTATTATTATTATTATTATTATTATTATTATTATTATTATTATTATTATTATTATTATTATTATTACTATATATTATTATTATTATTATTATTATTATTATTATTATTATTATTATTATTAATGCTCTGACACAAAACCAACAAAGAAGTTGAAGTAACATTGTTGAAAGACTCGCATCTTTCCTGTAGTGACGTTTGGGTGTGAATGATCAATGAACCATGTCGCAATCATTGAGGAAGGAAATCGGGGATTGTTAACATGCTTGATACAGGAACAGTTTAGACTACTTTGGACCAAGAAGGAAATTGGGGGTTGTGAACATTGCTTGATACAGGAACAGTTTAGAATACTTTGGACCAAGAAGAAAGATAAAAATGGAACATATTACAAGATCTGAATATTAAAGTCTTGAGTTGAGTTGAGTTGAGTCAAGAGCTGAGATCACAACACTCTGGACATTCCCATGCGTGTTCCGTTCTCATCTGCAACAACCAGCGTAGAGTCCCAGTACTAATGGTATCAGTTGCAGTCTTATTATGTGTCTGTCTGACCTTTCCTAGGTGTTTTAAATGTTGGCTGTTGCCATGATCCCGGACAGTCCGGCTCGTGTCATGAACGAGCAGAAATACTCTTGTTGTGATGTACGTATCCTCGCCATTATTATATTTATGTTGTTGGCTGGAAACAGTTGGCATTGTCCAGGTACAGAACCACTTGCCGAGTGTCGGTGGTTAAACATAGATGTTTACACAGGAGTGTCCTCAAGCTGTCATGAGTGCGCCGAGTTTTAGTGGTTTACTAGAACAGTCTATTTCGAGAGTTTTAGTGGTTTACAAGAACAGTCTATTTCGAAGTTTCTCACTCCTCCATCTACCTTTCCGAGATCACATATTTAGATATAAATTCGAATAACGCAACAGAACGCAGTACGAGTTCAGATCATCTATTGCACTGACGCAGTTACAATAAGCTTAAATTCACTATTTCAATAAAACAATTCTATATAACATCGCCTAAACATTTGCTAAAACTATTACACAAAGACGGTCAAATAACTAGCCATTGCCACAACGAGTGTGACTTGATCCACTCTCGACCACGGTCAAATGCAAAGAGTTTATTCCAGGAGAGAATTCCCTTCTCCTGAACCAGGTCGAAATCGTGCTTCTCGCACTCGGTAACTGCCGTTTCGACCGTGAGTGATAATCACGGACAATTGGTCCATGACAGCCATATTATCTGTATTATATATTATATATTATTAATTAAATATTATGTATTATTCTCGCCAAGCTGTGATGATATAACTCTACTTCTGCACTAAACATTCCATGCCAAAGGCCCCGAACACATCATCTGCCTTCTCATGAACCAATGTCCCAACCAGAGGTGCAGACCCAGCCAGCTTGTCCGCCTGCTCGTTTCCCACCAGACCAGCATGTCCTGGGGAAAATAATCCAACAGACGCTCTCTATTTTTGAGTGTTGAATTGAAGCCTGCCCGAAGCGTGCCTGTCTTCACATATCTCATCATACATTGTGAGTCCGTTACAATCACGGCATGCGTGTGCTGTTTGTAGTATATAGATATAAATATTGCATAAACCAACAGATATATAACTAGGCAATTTTATATAATAATATAATAATATCGGAGAACACTGGTGTATAAACAGCTTCTTGTCTAGGAAACTGGAATACTTCGGATAATTTAAACATCACAGAGGCTGGGGAAGAGCAGTTTCGAAAGACATGGTCCTGGCCGAAGAGATAGCATTTGTCTTCAGACGGAAACCTGAGTGGGCAGTGTTTTACATCATCATAGTACCCAAAAGAAACTTTCCTCTAATATTTTCCTTAACTCTTACAGAACGTCAAAATTTTGTTCTCATTAGGTTCAAAATTGTTACCTGTCTTTGTAATTTCATCTATCTCAAAGGGTATATGATTAATACTATTATAACTTTTAAAATATCCAACTATCCATCCATCATGTGCCATGCCGGTAAGCGTGGGCGGTCATGTTCTGCCATCTCACTCGATCACCAGAGTCGTGGATCAGCTCCGTGTTTCTATCTCGACCATGCCACAAGGCCAAGCCATTCAGGTACTTGCTTCTAGGTCTTCCCCTTGGTCTGTTCCCAATATAACAAGGACAACACGGAAACAAAAATCTTATGAAAGTTAGCAGCCATGACAAAATACATCCCATTCGGAAATATACCCCTAGCCTTGTCCCCAAAGACAATATAAACCATCTTCCCCAAAAAGATCACTTAGATCGAAACGTCGATTCGTTGTGCTGTGGTGTAACTAATTTGTACATGGTTATTACTCATATTATGTTTGTTATTCTCCACACTGTGCCGGATTTGAGTTTGTTGTAAGATATGTACGCTGTGTCTGTATGTATTATTGTTAACCTTTACGCGGGGGCTACACAGACCTAACTGTTTTCATGTTGTGATGTCTAATCCAAACCAGCAACATTGAAGAAATATAATGAAGGCCAGGGGCAGACCAAGTAACAGATGGGGTGATGGGATCAAGAACAATCTGACAGGAATGAATGAAAAAAGAGAATTAGAAAGAGCGCATAACAGAGCCTCACATCTCTTCCAACAATTCTCTAAAGTAAATAGAGGAGGAGAAGGAGGTGGATGAGGAGAAAGAGGAGGAAAAGGAAGAAGAAGAAGAAGAAGAAGAAGAAGAAGAAGAAGAAGAAGAAGAAGAAGAAGAAGAAGAAGAAGAAGAAGAAGAAGAAGAAGAAGAAGAAGAAGAAGAAGAAGAAGAAGAAGAAGAAGAAGAAGAAGAAGAAGAAGAAGAAGAAAGAGGGGAGTGTGGAGGAGAACAAGAAGAAGAAGGAAGAGGAAAAGTGGAAGAAGATGGAAAAAGTGGAGAAAAGAAGAAGAAATAAAAAGCTATTCATCATTTTAAAATCATGAACTGCCATGTAGTCCTCCCGTCACACGCGCCACCCTTCGGCACCACAAGATACTCGCCTCCCGCAGTTTGACAACCGCTGATGCCGGATCTAACCAAAGGCATTGTGTGGGTTTATGTGGGGGTATCCGTTTACCGCCATAACTACCCGGCGGCTTAAACATACGCCGGGTATAAATAAGAGACCACAGAGCCGTGTAACATGAGGGCATTTCGATTATTGGAAGATAGAATAGTTGCCTTGATTTCATTGTTGGCCACTTCGTCTTTGCCTTACCTTGGAGATAGCATATATTTCTTCAGGCGGGATCGATTATGCCTCGGTGACTATGTTTATATATTTACATTGTTCCGTGATGTTATTGTTCGAGTGGTTTTAAATGTCTCTAGGTATTGATTACAATATTGTGTTGAATTGTTTATCTGTCGTATTATTGTGTTGTGCTTAATTTGAAATGGCATGTTAATCTGGAAGCATCTAATTCTAACAGTCATAGCAGATTAATGTTATTGAGGATGGACGGTGGTAAAATACCAAAGGTAATCATTTTGGTGAATTACAGATCTGTAAGAGATCTCGGGGTCAGCCTCTACTACAAAGATATGTGTAAGTGGAAATGATTGATGCAGGCGTTGATATTGCACTTCTGGAGATAGTGGCCGTTAATTGCGTTGCATGGACGGCAAAGATGAGAAATACAATAAAGACAAAGGAGAAACTGATTGCAGATAAGTCACACGCTGAGCGTGTGAGACGTCAGATGGTGCGTGATAGTATAAATGACCAAGTCTTCACATACATCCATTGTGGGCAAATATTTACCACACGAATTGGTATGATCAGTCACATTCGCTACTACCATGGGTTGTAGTTAGTAAGACCTTTTTGAAGCACAATGTAAAAAACTATTGTCTGTCAAGACGGCAAGATATCTATTATCATAATCGACATTTCCCCACATTGGGTATTCTCACGCGTGCGCACTCTTCTGACGTGGCAGCCGTCTTAATGTATCTCTGCTCATTGGTCTCACGAGGAGTAGTTTGTGGTGTTTAGTTTCTTGTTCTCGAAGGCGGCATCAACGTGATTGGACAGGTTTTATTCTCATTTCATGATCAGAATAATGCTCCAAAGATTAGAATAATGCTCTAACAATATCAGGACAATGGGAGAAGCGTCTACAGTCCCAATTAGAGTTTCGTGTCGGATTGTGGTTTCAGATCTGAGAATTTAGGCCCAAGATCTGGCACATTCTGAACTCACGTAGTAGTTGCAACTGACAAGATCCTGACCCAATCAGACTTCCATCTGTAACTCACGAAACTACTAACGCCTTTTTAGAAGAGGGGATGCATGTATATATGTACATATAGATCTGTTGTATCGCTACTGTCTAAGGGAGAATGTGTGTATATATGTACATATGGAGCTGTTGTATCGCTACTGTCTAAGGGTGGATGTGTGAATATATGTACATATGGGTCTATTGTAACGCTACTGTCATAGAGAGGATGTGTGTGTATATGTACATATAGATCTGTTGTATCGCTACTGTCTAAGGGAGGATGTGTGTGTATATGTACATATGGATCTGTTGTATCGCTACTGTCATAGAGAGGATGTGTGTATATATGTACATATGGATCTATTGTATCGCTTCTGTCTAAGAGAGGATGTGTGTATATATGTACATATGGATCTATTGTATCGCTACTGTCTAAGAAAGGATGTGTGTATATATGTACATATGGAGCTGTTGTATCGCTAAAGTCATATAAAGGACGTATGTATTTACAAATGGATCTCTAAGCTTCAAAATAATGTATTTCCTGAGTGAATATAAACATAGAAACTTCAAACACCTGTTCGCACAATTTATTGCCTGGCATACTTCTCTGCATCTCGTCGGGTGCATAATGCAGTTGTGTATCATGTAACATGAATGGATTCATTTTCAATTGATGAATCATATTTTGGCTTAAGTACATAGTCGCCGACATGTGGAGCATCTGTTACTCCCAGCCGTAATCACGAAGTCATTATGAAGTCTTTCTGTCTGTATAATCCAGGTTTTCGACACGTAATCGCTAACCCCTCGGCGTACGTATTTAAATTATCGTTTATTGAAACGTCTTTCTTTTGTTTACTTTATGGCAAAAATTTAGTAGGTGTTGAGAAAAGACTGGGATTGGACTTTTATAGCCTACCCACTGCATGAGGTTTCCTGAAGATTAACACGCTCTCTGTTCCACTCATACTGGCATATTTTCGGTTACTCCAAATGTTATCATGTCAAACCTATTCTGCTGAGTGAGAGAGTGCGAACGAACAAAGTATCATTCGTTGCAGCAGTCTCCATCTGCTCAACACGAACATTAAATGCTATTTGTTGTTCAACACGTGACCAAGTTCGTTCTTTTGCATCTTTTGACAAACACTTCAGGTATTTGTAGCGTGGATCAAGTGCTGTTGCAATCTGTAGTATTTAACTACTTGTCATATTAGCTACACGTTCACTGAAGTCATTAATACATGCTGCCTTAAATTTAGCTATGTAGCCCGGATCATCATCGTGTACAGTCATATGCTTTGTCAACGATGATAGCAGTGGCAATACACAGCTACATGAAACATAATCTGGACCGCCAAGCAGGACCATGGTCTGACAGAATAAGTCCAAAACTTTGACATATTTCGATATCTTCTCCCAATCTGAACCTGACAGTTTTGGACCTTTGTATTGCATCTTTTCATCTGACATGTAGACAGTTAATGTAGAAGACTCTGTAGCATAATAAACATACTGTTCCATCTTGTTGGTACATCTTGCTGCAGCTTACACAATGGTAACTCAGTACAATTTTGCAACTCGGTTGTGTTTGTAGCACTATGTTTAAAATGTCCGACAATTTTTCGACATCCGATTCATTTGTATAAATGATGGGAGAAAAGTTTTCAATTAATCGTTAAAAAAAAAATTAATCGTTAAAAAAATAACGATTAATCTATTAATTAATCGTTAACTTCCGCAGCCCTAATATATATATATATATATATATATATATATATATATATATATATATATATATATATATATATACTAGCTGACCCGGTCCGGCTTCGCCCAGGCCCTGGAGGGGATCTATCTATCTATCAGTCTGTCTGTCTGCTTGTTTGTCTGTCTGTCTGTCTGGCTGACCCGGCCCGGCTTCACCCAGTCCCTGGTGGGGAGCATCTCATTTAATTCATATAAGTAGTCATATAAGCTCTCCCGTTCCCGACTATCTGTCTGTCTGTCTATCTGTCTGTCTGTCTGTCTGACCCGGCTTCACCCAGTCCCTGGTGGGGAGCATCTCATTTAATTCATATACGTAGTCATATAACCTCTCCCGTTCCCGACTATCTGTTTGTCTGTCTATCTGTCTGTCTGTCTGTCCCGGCCCGGCTTCACCCAGTCCCTGGTGGGGAGCATCTCATTTAATTCATATACGTAGTCATATAAGCTCTCCCGTTCCCGACTATCTGTTTGTCTGTCTATCTGTCTGTCTGTCTGTCCCGGCCCGGCTTCACCCAGTCCCTGGTGGGGAGCATCTCATTTAATTCATATACGTAGTCATATAAGCTCTCCCGTTCCCGACTGTCTGTTTATCTGTCTGTCTGTCTGACCCGGCCGGGCTTCACCCAGTCCCTGGTGGGGAGCATGTCATTTAATTCATTCATATAAGTAGTCAAATAAGCTTCTGTTCCCGACTATCTGTCTGACTGTCTATCTATCTGACCCGGCGTGGTTTCGCCGGTAAACAGTAACTTAAAAGAATGTCCTTCCACACACCATTCATTATTTTTAATGAAAACTGTTTTTAATCACCGACATGACAGTTGATAAGTTCTGTAAGCAGAAAAAGATGGGTTACAATGTTATGCATTATGCATTATTTTTATGCAAACTTTGAAAATGCCTTAAAGATTATATCATTATTTATTATAACTCATATGCCTGAAAATAACTATAGACAAAGAGTTTAACAATAGTGCAAGTAAGTCCAACAATATGACTATAAAGTATATAGAAATGTTATTAAAAGTTATGCCCCTTGAAATAACTTTTCTAGAGTGAAGTCCCCCTGCTATATAGTTATTATATAATGAAAATGAAAAAGTAAATGTTATTAAATAAGTAGAAGATTTTACACTAAGAAACTATTATAGTCGGTTGCATAGGAATGAAATGAAGACGTGTAGAAAATTTCATCTCAATCGGATGTACCGTTATCGAACGCATCCAAGACATACATAGCTGATCACAAACACACAAACAAAGCCACATACACTCTGTTTTATTTATATATATATATAAATATATACAATTTATATGTTAGTAATATTGTCGTTATGTATATATTTTAATTTCAACTTCAGTAATATTGTCATTGTTGATATAATCTAGTTTTTATTTGAATAATTTTGTTACTATGTATATATTTTAATTTTTATTGTGGTAATATTAACATCATATTTATATTATAATTTTATTTGAATAATATTGTAATTATTATATATTGTAATTGTTATTTTGGTAATATTATAAGTATTTATACATTTTAATTTACATTTAGATAATTAACATTATTTATATGTTCTAATTTATATTTGGGTACTATAATCAGTATCTGCATGTTCTAATTTATATTTGTGTAATATTATTATTATTTATTTATTATAATTTGTATTTGGGAATATTGTCGTTATTTATAAATTCTAATTTTTATGTGGCTATCAGTGTCAATTGGCAGCTTCGGGAGTGCAATAGCTTGAAGGCTATGTAGTCGTGTGATCCAATCCTCATCCAGGATAACTTTTTATTTTACTTTGTAATTGGCTTGGGCTGCGAGGTCGAATGGGTACCACAGAAAGCCATGAGATGTAAAGGCTACCGATGTGGCTGTAACAGGATCAACCTTCGTGTGCCCATTGATACAAACAAAATGGAGCTAGCGCTATGTACCCAGTGCGCTTCACGGTGTGGAAAAGGAGCTTTCACATTTTTATTTATTGGTGTTTTTATATTTTATTAGAAGGCAGCAAGTTAAATGGTTTGGCCATGCAAGTAGGTTACCAACTAACAATATACCACAACAAGCAATGATGTACAGACCAGAGGGAAGCAGAGGAAGAGGCCGACCACGTAAACGATGGATGAAGAATTACAGTAACAACTGTCTATGATAGAAAGAGTTACAGTAACTACTGTCTAGGTTAGAAAGAGTTACAGTAACAACTGCCTAGAATGTAAAGAGTTACAGTAACATCTGTCTAGGAGAGAAACATTCACTTGTCATTTTGTCTTCTGTTTTGTTTGTCACTAACATTCACTCGCCATTCTTTTTTCTGTTTATAGTTTAGTTTAGATAGTTAGTTAGTCCTGGTTCCAACTTCACGACAACGGGTAGTCTCCATTATGCTCCGTTCCTGTGCCAGTGAATATCATGCAAAATGCTCCTCACTGCTCTATGTGAACAATGGAATAGACAGGAGTATCGGCAAGCCAACGGCCCGCACAAGGGCAATGTGTATAATGCCGCCGCCAGAATGCCAACACAAAAGGTCAAATGCAGTTCACAATACAAACAACTGTAAAAGAATTCCACGCGAAATTCACAGCTCAAGTGTCTCGCCACGCACTGACTCAGTAGCATGGCGACGGAACCATACACTCCCAGTCCAACATGAGGAAAATGCAAAGGCAAACCTTAGCCACAAGCGTAAACTTTCCAGAGGCCTTAACGGTTTAAATGCCTATCCGCCATGTTGGGGACCGAAAGTCCCAATAGACTGTAGACTAAGTCTTAGCCCAAGCCTCATTAGTCGCCTCTTACGACATGCATGGAAGTCAACAGTGTTACTATTCTTCGCTTCCCTTATTCCCTTATGGAAGCAGCATGCATACACGGCGAAAATCTATAATCGCGGGCGCATTGTTAGTTTAGTTTAGTTTAGTTTAGTTTAGTTTAGTTTAGTTTAGTTTAGTTTAGTTTAGTTTAGTTTAGTTTAGTTTAGTTTAGTTTAGTTTAGTTTAGTCGACGGATGAACATCACGGCACACGGGTGTAACCCATAAGTGCTCCGTTCTACTCCTAACTCAAGCCTGAGTCCGGAGAATCTCAGCTCAGTGCACGAACTCCGTAGCACCGGCGAGGATCCTGAAATACTTTGGGTAGATTTTTACTCGAAATTTTGCCCGGGCAGCGCCGTTAGGCTACTCTTTTTCGATTTCCAACTGCCAAGGGATTTTTTACGTGCGCAACAATACACACGGGCGTCCGATCTCACTACCCAGATACCACGGGAAATTGTGTTACTAGAAGTTCACGTGAAAAAATCCCGGCCCTCACCGGGGCTTGAACCCGGGACCTCCAGCTCTCGAGGCGGACACCATACCTCGAGACCACTCATCCCCCCTCACGTCTGTTTATAAGCAACATGCATACGTCGCTGACATAGAACAGGTAAATTGCAGGGAAACCCATGGTGTTGACATAGTTAGAGTTGTATGTCCTTTTACAGGACGTTGAAATCAATCCCAGCATGTATTGACTGTTCGTGGTTTACTGGCCAATTCTTAAGTTTAGTTAAGCTGGACTTAAACATTGACTTGTCGTTCAGAAAGCAATGGCAAACTACTAAACTTAAAATTCCTTGAAAATCTAGCCAGGGTTGAACACAATGTCCGGCAACGAACATGAAATATTTGTTTGGTTTGCCATTACTTGCTGAACTTCCAACTTTCATGCCATCAGAATCAACGCAAAGCGATCTGCTCATAAATCAACTGCGGTTGATGTCAACCCGGCGTCTCGGGTTGAAATTCTATAAGACAGGAATCCACAGACAGGCCAGAGCGGGTGAAAATTTCAATGTAATACTAGCTTCTTGAGGTATGCATGGAAGATTACAGTCTTACTAGTCCTCACTGACCACAGGGTGGCACCGGTAACTCGCGGGAGCAAATCCGGACTGATCAAATAGGCTGAGGGTAAACTTTATTTCACCTGGTTTTGCCCCATATCTTTCTGCCTTTTTCCCTAGGGCGACCTGCTCCAGCGCCGATCCCCATGAAATTCCAAGAAAATTGCAGGACGTAGGCCGGAATCGAACCTACAACCTTCGGAGAGCATTGCAGGTTGCGTAACCACGTGGCTGTGGAGACTTTCGATCCGATCATATCTGTAGAAAATCAAATAGAAACTTTCCACCTCGTTCAACCATCCTCCGTGGCGTTGTTTATAGTTGTGGTGGTTCATAATGCGGTATAGGTTGTTCAGGTCTGTTACGCATTGACGACTTCTGTTGATGCATGTCTGACCGGGTCCACGAGATTTCCCCGTACAGGTCAGAGACTTCCCCGTATAAACAATCAATCATGTGCCATGCTGGAAAGCGTGGGTGGTCATGACTCGCTATTTCACTTGATCACCAGAGTCGTGGATCAGCTCAGTGTTCTTGTCTTGTCCATGCCATGTGGCCAAGCCATCCAGCTATTTTCCTCTCGGTCTTCCTCTTGGTCTGTTCCCTTCGATCTTGCCAGCTGTCACTAAGTTCTCCAGTCCATTTCTTCTCATAACATGTCCAAAAAATTTTGACTGTCTACGTCTAATTTCTCTAATCAATTTACGATTTTCATTTGTCTCTTGTAGTACTTGGTCATTGGTTTTTTCTATCTGTCCATGGTATTCTTTGCATTTTCCTCAGAAACCACATTTCTGCAGCCATCAGATGTTTTTCAGCTTGACTGCACATTGTCCAAGTTTCACATCCATACAAAAGAACAGGCTCTATGTATCCCCTCAACACTCTTTTTCTTGTTTCAATTGACATCATTTTATTGGTCAGAATGTTTTTCATCTTGCTAAAGGCTACTTTCGCCATGGCGATTCTTGTTCTAATCTCTTCAAGGCATCTCCCATCAGATGTTATGACTGTTCCGAGATAATTGAACCGATTCACTTGTTGAAGAATATTCCCATTTACTTGTATATTACATAGTGGTACTTCGTTCTTCCTAGTGACGACCATAACCTGTGTCTTCCTACAATTTAATTCCAACCCCAGCTGCTCACTGTGTACAACAACAGCGTCTACTAATTGTTGCAGATTCTGTGCATTGTCTGCAATCAATACTGTATCATCTGCATATCTAATGTTATTTATGTTTCGTCCTCCAATGCTGATTCCATTTAGGTCTTCTACATTTCTGAAAATATTTTCACTGTATAGGGAAAAAAGATCTGGAGACATTGCATATCCCTGCCTAACACCTCTCTTAATAGGTTGATATTTTCCTACTTCATTATCAATCCTTATGGCAGCTTGTTGTTTCCAATATATGTTTTTTATAAGTCTGATGTCTTTCCCATCAATTTGTAGATCTGCAAGCATATCCACAATGTTGACATGTCTAACTCTATCAAAAGCCTTTGTGTAGTCAATAAAGCAAAGATGTATATCCTTGTTTACTTCTAAAGCACGTTCAATAACTGTTCGCAGCATATACACAGCATTTACTGTACCCTTTCCTTCTACAAACCCACATTGTTCTTCCCCTATTTCAGGTTGTGTTTTCTTCCTCACTCTTTGCATGATAATTCGTAACAAAATGTTTGTTATGTGACTCTTTATACTAATTGTTCTATGTTTATCACATTCTAAGGTTCCTGATTTCTTTGGGATTGCAATAAATACAGAGTTACATAATTCAGAAGGTATATCTCCAGTATCATATAACGTGTTCAGCAGTCTAGTGACTTGCTCTAGTCCAAATTCTTCTAAAGCTTTAATCATTTCTGTTGTGATGTTATCTGCACCGGGGGCCTTGCCAGCTTTCATATGCTTAAGAACATTTTGAACCTCCATCTTTAAAATTTCTGGTCCTTCATTATTAAATCTAATAGCATACTGTTCCTCTCTGTTATCATTATACAGGTCTTTCACATAATCTGTCCATACATGTAGAATCTGATCTTTTTCTATTATGATTTTGCCATCTTTAGTTTTTAGACAGCCTGTTGATGTACTTGTTCTTTTATTAGTAAGTTCCTGAATTCTTTTGTGCACTAATTTGGTATTTTGACTGTTGTGTTGTTTTTCATTTTCTAATCACTTTTCCTCAAGCCATGATTCTTTTGCCTTCCTACATAATATTCTGACTTGTCTGTGAATTTCTTCATATTTGGCAGGATTATTTTTGTTGAGTCTTCTTGTTTCCATTAAGTGTAAAATTTCCTCAGTCATCCATTTCTTACGACAAACCTTCTTTAATTTTGGAATAGTTGTTTCTGCAGCCACATTGATTGAATTCTTTAACATTTCCCATTGATCATCCACATCCTGGAATAGGATCTCTAGATCAGACAATATTTCAAATCTGTTCTGTACTTCTATGTTGAATTTGTTTTGTATTTTCTTGTCATTACTCAACGTACACAAGTCATATTTAGTGTTTCCTGTTATATACTTGACTTTCATCAACTTTATCCTCAATGTTCCTGTGAGTAATCTGTGGTCACTATAACAATCAGCACTGGGAACTGTTTTTGCTACTGTTAGCGCGTTTCTAAATCTTCTGCTAATGAGAATGTAGTCAATCTGGTTTCTAATCCTGCTATCAGGACTCCTCCAGGTCCATAATCTTCTAGGGTGTTGCTTGAACCAGGTGTTTCCTACAATCATTTCCTGTTCTTTTGCCCACTCTACTAGTCTGTATCCTCTTTCATTTCTCTCTCCTAAACCATAGTTTCCTACTGTGTATCTATCCCCTTGATTTCCTACTGTTGAATTGAAGTCCCCTATTATGATGTTTATTTCTGAATTTTTACATTTCTTTAAGGCAGACTCTATGTCATTATAAAATTCCTCTACACTATCTTCACTGGACTCTCCTGTTGGGGCATATACCTGAATAACATTTATGTTAAAAGGTCTGCCACTCAATTTAACCAGTAGAACTCTGTCCGACACGGCCCAATATCCCTGAACAGACGTTGATGTTTTCCGGTCCAAAATTATTGTCACTCCCCTATGTCGATCTTCACCTCCAGAATAAATAATCTTAAAATCTTTATGTATCTTGATGCCTGCTCCTGTCCATCTCGTTTCGCACATACCTAATATATTAATTTTTTCTCTTTGAATTTCTTGTGTTATGTTCTCTAATTTTCCGTCGTTGTTTAACGTCCTAACGTTCCATGTTCCTAATTTTAATGTCTCTGTCCTTGTCTTGCGATGATCAGTCTTTAAGCGAATCATAATAAACTAGGCAATTTCAAAGAGGTAGTTTGCCGTTGCTTTCCTCTATGGCAGTGACCATACTGGCCGGATGACCGCAGTCATTGTCTCTCGAAAGAGATCCTCTGCTTGCCGTCGCGAAACTCGAGACCATAACCAACAAATATCTGTCGGCTGCCCTCAAAATTTCATCCATCACCTGCCTTCCGTGGCTTCTTTTGAACACTTCCAATAAACGAACACGAAATAACATCACATAATCCAAAGGAAAAACACTATCCACACGAATTCCACGGGAATTTCCATAGGAAATCCACAGAAAAACACTGAACAGCGTCTCCCCTAAGAACAACGAGTCATCGCGTCGCCATTACACCGGAAGTCCCCGTATAGGTCATATATAAATACTACTGCCACTACCATGGAATCTCTAGGGCGTGTCTTGACAGGCCAGGATTTTGACCTGTATGCTTCCAAAGCACCAAGGCAATATTGCGAATTATACAATTAATGGCAATATCAACTCAGCAGATAAGGCTTGTTGCATGTCCTGTTACAGGGCATGGCTATCAACCCCAGCATTTTGTGTCTGTTTGTGATTTTATGGTATATTTTATGATCACTAGTTTCGCGTTCCTTAAACCGATCAGTTAGACTTTCCGAAAGCAATGGCATAAAACTAAACGAAAAATTACTCGATAAATCAGTGTGGGTTTATCGCCCGTCCTGCAAGAAGCAATGCTCACTAACCCTAAGCCAAATAATTAAAGTAGGATTATTCGTAACATTACAGTAGATGTTAAAACAACAGACAACGTTTGAAATAAGACTCTTACAATCAATAATAACAATAGAACACCTCTTCGCTCGTGTAATGGCTCTTGAGAACAAAAGATATCTAAGAATATTACACCAATATAGATATTTACAACGAAAAGTACTTTACGTTAGCTAGACATTATCAGCCCACGTCTCAAGTGTACTTTCAACGAACATCGTTGTAGTTCAAGGACGCTCGTGTATGAGTAAAAACCAATTTGAGGGATGGAAGTTTCGGTGAGTGATGCCAGTGAACATTAGCGATTGTCAGCAGTGGTATCCCACACGTGAGATCTGTCTTCAGCTATACATTACCTTTATTATTAAGTTAGTTAGTTGCATATCCTTTACAGGACATCGCTGTCAACACCAGCATTTTTTCCTGTTGTGATGTCTTGGCAAGTTTACGTTAAGTAGTTTGTCAATGCTTTCTGAACGACCCACAACATTTCGTAAAAAATCCTATGCAAGGCGTTCTGCTGTCAAATCTCCCGCAGCTGTGATTCCAACGCGGGTGTGTGGGATTAAGAACTGCGTCCGCAAACACTACGCCACGGAGCGGGCTACCTTTATTGTACGCCAGCGTTTTGTACCGCAACAGGTTGTAACAAAGAGGGGGAGAGAGGGGGGAAGAGAGGGGAGAGAGGGGACAGAGAGGGACAGAGAAGAAGAGAGAGAATGAGAGAGAGGGAGAGACCGGGAGAGAGAGATAGAGGGGAGAGAGGGGAGAGAGAGGGATAGAGAGGGGAGGGAGAGAGAGGGGGAGAGAGAGGGGAAGAGATGGAGAGAGAGGGATAGAGAGGGAAAGAGAGGGAGAGAGCGGAAGAGGGAGAATGAGAGAGAGAGGGAGAGAAAGAGAGAGAGAGAGAAAAGGAGAGAGAGAAAGAGGAGAGAGAGAAATAGACCGAGATATAGAGAGAGAAAGAGATAGAGAAAGAAAGAGAGTGAAAAAGAGAGAAAGAGAGCGGAAGAGAGAGAGAGAGAGAGAGAGAGAGAGAGAGAGAGAGAAAGAGAGAGAGAGAGAGAGAGAGAAAGACAGAGAAAGAAACATAGTGAGATAGTGAGAAAGAGAGATAGAAAGAGAGAGAGAGAAAGAGAGAGAGATCGAGAAAGGAGAGAGATCGAGAGAGGAAGAGAGAGAAAGAGAGAGAAAGAGAAAGAAAGAGAGAAAGAGATAGAGAAAGAGAGATAGAAAGAGAGAGAGAAAGAGAGCGAGAGAGAGACAGAGAGAGAGAAGGATAGAGAGATAGAGAGAAAGAGAGAGAGAGAAAGAGAGAGAAAAAGAGAGCGAGAGACAGAGAGAGAAAGAGGAAGAGAGAGAGAGAGAGAGAGAGAGCGACTGCAGTGTGTCAAAAGCATTCCACGAGAGAGTCAGTGCTTACTGTTATTGAAGACAACCAAGTATGGGTTCACAGCGGACAACAGATGAGAACTTGATCAACCGAGGCTATAGTGAGTGACTCAGCTTGCTGTGAATGTTTGAGTTACTTTTCCTCATGTATTCTATCTTATTACGCCATTCCAGGATCTCCAGACAACTGAGGATGGAGGATGATCTGAGCACACCTCCGACAGATGACTCCAGGCCAGCCTTCGCCAGGCCACAATGTGAGTAGGCTACAGTCTGCACTCTTTCTGTAACAGGCTAGTTGCTACTGTAACTCTTTCTTTCCTAGACAGTTGTTACTGTAACTCTTTCTATCCATGACATTTGTTACTGTAACTCTTTCTATCCATGACAATTGTTACTGTAACTCTTTCTATCCATGACAGTTGTTACTGTAACTCTTTCTATCCTAGACAGTTGTTACTTTAACTCTTTCTATCCTAGACAGTTGTTCTTTAACTCTTTCTATCCTAGACAGTTGTTACTGTAACTCTTTCTATCCATGACAGTTGTTACTGTAACTCTTTCTATTCATGACAGTTGTTACTGTAACTCTTTCTATCCTAGACAGTTGTTACTGTGACTCTTTCTATCCATGACAGTTGTTACTTTAACTCTTTCTATTTATGACAATTGTTACTTTTACTTCTTCTATCCATGACAGTTGTTACTTTAACTCTTTCTAATTTATGACAGTTGTTACCGTAACTCTTTCTATCCTAGACAGTTGTTACTGTAACTCTTTCTATCTTATTCATTTGTTACTGTACCTCTTTCTATCCTAGACAGTTTTTACTGTAACTCTTTCTATCTTAGACAGTTGTTACATTACCTCTTTCTATTCTAGACAGTTGTTACTTTTAACTCGCTCTATTCTATACAGTTGTTACTTTAACTCTTCGTATTCGAGACAGTTGTTACTCTAATTTTTTTCTCATCGCAAAGTTGTCTCATACCTCTTTCAAGGTTGCGAAAGCGGAAATGAACTTATTTCTTCCCAGTGAACAGAATGGAGGTTACACAGACAATGGCATCAGCGGGGTCAGAGGTCGGTGGAGGGTTTGTTGCTCGACTCACCGTTTGCTACGGGACTGGAGGACTGGCTTAAAATAAGTGGGCATCGATTAATTTTTAGAATTGTACGGGTAGGAAATGCTGATATGAATTAAATTGGCTACCTCATCTCAGTATATCATGGTTCAGAATATGTGAAGGCTTAGTAATTCAACTGCGACTATAGTATGGTTCAATACGGCCTTTAAGCTATTATACAATCTGGGGAATTTGGGAACCGATGATCAAAATAACAAGAACAGTTAATGTAGACAACACGTATATTTTGTACGGAGATGGTGCTCTATCCAGTGTTCTCCTTGCGTGATCTATGAGGAAAAGCTGGAAACAATTGCGCGGATATCTGAAGCTATGAAAGTGATCTTTTAGAAAACTAATGAAGGCAAATAAAACCGAAAGAAAGCAAATGAAACCAAATGAAACCTGACTGCTGATGTCTTATATGAAGTAGTGGGGGTAGGGTTGGGGTCATCGGGGTTAAGTTATTTACGTGTGTCGTGTCTTTCAATGTGGAAAGACTACTATAGTGCGTTCACAAATGTTTGCCTCATTCACATTCAATGTTTTTAAAAGTATTTCTGTGCAATCTTGTGTAATTTTTCCTGACGTCTTAACTTTATTCCCAGCTAAGGAATATTTCTTTCATATGTCCAAAGGCAACTGAAAATCATGTGAAGCGGCGAAATGTATGTGATCTTTTGGCGAAAATGTATTGAATTCATGCTAACAAACATGGTTGTCAGTAATGCACGTCACCGCTGAACATTTCCGTTCCACTATGTGACGTGTTTCTCATAAAGAAATGTCCGTGCACCACGGAGAATATTCATTATTGAACACTGATGTTTCCGTGTAAAGATATAATACATTTCATAATATGCTTTTCATCTCTGACTCGTCAATTACATACCACATGTAAAGGAAACATTGAGATCTGCTGTATAATCTCCAGAACACACCAAAAATGTTCTTGGGTCTAAAATGTCCATAATAATAAGGTTATATGCTAAACCTCATCATTTTCCCTCAGTTGGTTACTGAGTTATTGATTTTTACACGGGGCAAAACATTTGTGAACGCACTACAGGTATTTGATGTCTCGTTTACGCTCGGCTCTGTGGCAAAGGGGTTACGGACGAAATTCGTAATCCTACATACCACGTTCGAATCACAGCTGCGGGCCATTTAGACAGCCTAGTGTTAGTTTTTATAAAATAGTATAAGTGCCTGTCGTTCAGAAATGGTAAACTAATGAACGTAAACTTGCCAAGAAATCACATCCAGCCAAACAATGTTGAGCTTTACTGCGAGGTCCTGTAAAGGATATGCAACTTAACTTGTTTACGTTCACTATCAACACACTTTGGTTTGTCCTGTGTATAACCTTCCTCCATAACAATCTTTCGCAATGTCTTTCTTCTGCATACGATGGAAAGTTAATAAGTAAGCCACAAATGGCTGTAGAAAAATAAATAAATATTATAACTTGAAACCAGTTTATTTTTATACATACATTGTCCCTTTATTTCTCAACATAATTTCCACCAACATTGACGCACTTATCTCATTGTTTTATCAGTCCTCCCAAACCCGCTGCATAGAAAAGCGTGCCCTGTTCTCATTTACCTGCCATCCCACAGAACTGTGTGACTTACTTATTGACTCTCCCTCGTAACGTTTTCTATCCAGCTATGCACCACTTTTCGGGGCAAACATTTGTCAGCATAGACACGGACAACCCACCTTGGCGGGAGACATTTCGCGAATGACGCCGAAGTTGAATGTGAAGTGAAAACGTGGTCTAGAAAACAGAGCACGCAGTTCTATGCAGCCGGTTTGGGAGGGCTGATAAAACGATGGGATAAGTGCATCAATGTTGGTGGGAATTATGTTGAGAAATATAGGGGCAATGTATGTATAAAAATAAACTGGTTTCAAGTTGTTATCATATTTAGTTATTTTTTTACAGCCATTTGTGGCTTCCTTATTGACTTTCCCTCGTATAAAGAGGGTTACAAAGTTCAACATATAGAAGCTGAATGTCCAGTTCCCTGCCTCCCAGCTTCTTTTCTTATCAAACTGAACGCACTCTCGCGAACTTACGACACCACCAGGTGCCTCAAAGAGTTGAGGTTGCATGGCTTTGAGTGGATTTCTTTAATCATGCAAGCTACACCTTCTAATATCGATTCATCCACGCGCTTGATTGTCTTTAAGATGTCTAATTCTCCAGACTTGATAAATATTTAACACGAATTATCGGCCTTGTCTTCAAGAGCGTGGTTATCTTCGACACCAGGCAAGCTGTCGACATACTGAACCTGTTCAGCGCCAACGATTTACGATGTAGCAGGTGATTCGAGCCTGGGTGGGTTTCAATCGCCGAGAGACAATCGATGGATCGATCAATATGTAAATAAATACTAGGGACAGTTGTTGACATGAAAGCTCGCTTAACACCTGATTGTTTGGGGGGAACAAGGGATTGATTAAATTAGCATATATTTATAGAAGAGTGGTCTAGTTAGGTTTTACACTCGTAGGCGGGTAGACGGATGTACAGGAGGAGAGGTAAGCATGTAGACGGATGTAAAGATGGGGTGGTAGGCAGGGAGACAGATGTACAGACGGGGAGGTAGGCAGGGAGACGGATGTACAGACGGGGAGGTAGGAAGGTTGACGGATGTACAGACGGGGAGGTAGATAGGTAGACGGATGTACAGACTGGGAGGTAGATAGGTAGACGGGTGTACAGACGGGGAGGTAGATAGGTAGATGGGTGTACAGACGGGGAGGTAGATAGGTAGACGGATGTACAGACGGGGAGGTAGATAGGTAGACGGGTGTACAGACGGGGAGGTAGATAGGTAGACAGATGTACAGACGGGGAGGTAGATAGGTAGACGGATGTACAGACGGGGAGGTAGATAGGTAGACGGATGTACAGACGGGGAGGTAGATAGGTAGACGGATGTACAGACGGGGAGGTAGATAAGTAGACGGGTGTACAGACGGGGAGGTAGATAGGTAGACGGGTGTACAGACGCACTGACATAGAGGTAGGCAGGTAGACGAATGTAATGAC
>OY992895.1:13254964-13274964 GCA_963921405.1 Cepaea hortensis
GTTTTTATAAGCAAGAAATTGAAACCATTCACCACCAGGTCTATATATATCTATATCTGTTATTTACAGACCAAATTCTAGTTTAAAACAATATCTGTTCTTTTCGTACAAGCCTTTAACTAACAATGACCGTATTATCTACACCCCAATTGCTTCTCGTGGACAAATTCCTATAACTACTTAATCATTAACATACAGCACGATATTCCTAGCAGCAGTAACAACTTGTCTATTTACTATATAGTACAACTACCTGCTGTACCATTGATTAACTTATCCATCCAATAAGAAACCAAAACATAATATCGACTAGCAATTCCGTCACTGAGAGAACAAAAAATATATATATACCTCAGTCGAACCTACATCCATTGCTTGACTACTCCTCCAGACCATTTATAAAAAGTATCAACAGAAGCCTTTTCCATTTCCACCTTCTCACACACTTCATCAGGTATCTCTTTCCTTAAAGCCTGAAACTTACATCTTGCAATCTGCAATATTTTCTATCAATTTATCTCTTACGTTCCCACTTCTTCAACAACTCCAAGTTTCTCTGTATCAATGCTATCTGTACATCAATATCATCCTCCCCGTATAATTTATCATCCTCCTCCATACTACTAATTGACTCTGATTTCTCATCCATTTCGTCTTCTTCATCTGTATTTCTCTCGTTAGCAGCCGCTAATCTCTTCCGTTCAATATCCCATCTAATTTGTCTATCACTATTTCTTAAGGATCTTTCTAGTAAGGCATTTCTTCACCACTTGTTGAATACTCTCTAATTCTCCTCTGTCTTTTCACTTCTCTTTCTCTTTGTTTATCCATTCTTCTTTTTGTTGCTTGTCTAGTATTTTTAAATGGAGCACTTACTTCTTCTTCCATAGATTCTATACTATCACAATGGGTCTCATTCAACTTTTCTCCTACTATCGTTTTCGGTATTGTTTGTTCTTGAGTATCATCGTAACCTGAAGCCGTTTTTAACTGACTGTGTGTCGGATCTTTTCTAAAAGCTGGGGTTATTGTAGTTCCCCTAACGACTCGTTCATCTAAGTATCCGGTGTCTGAACAATAATTATTATTATAATTATCATTTTCCTTCTCATCATCATCTCTTCTTAAGTGTTCCACGTGTGCCCTTGCCACATGTCCCGTCACCTGGTTCTTAATATTATACGACACATTTCCTAGCCTTTCTATGACATAATAACCTGGGACCCAACGATCATCAAACTTAGAGTTCCTTCTATGCTTATTGTAATACACTCTATCTCCTACTTTAAACTCCTGTAACTTTGTATTCAGGTTTTTGTACTTTTTCTGTCTTTCTCTAGCTTTAACTATATTATTCTTCAACCTCATGTGTGCTTTATGCATTTCTTGTATAATGGTCTCCTGAAAGTCTTCTCCCATATACTACCGTCTTGGTTTTAAGAGATTATCTATTGGTAATATTGGTTCTCTCCCGTGTATTAAATAAAATGGTGAAAAGCCTGTGCTCACATTTTGATTTGTACGTATGGCGCTAAGCGCTGGTCCCAAAAATAAATCCAAGTCTTTTTCATGTTCATCCACAATCTTTGCTATAATATCATATAACGTTCGGTGTTGTCGTTCGTTCCTAGCATTTGAAGAAGGTCTATAGTATGAGGTCTTTACATGTTTTATATTTAAATCCTTCAATAATTTTTCAAATTTCTTATTCACAAATTCTCTACCATTATCTGTAAGTATAATCTGTGGAAAACTAAATCTTGGTACAAACTCCTGTAAAAAAATATTAATGACAGTATCAGCGCTCTTATCTGGAATTGCATAAACTTCAGGCCAAAGACTGTAAACGTCTACTATATGAATTAAATATACATTCCCTGACAATGTTCTAGGGTGAGGACCCGATATATCTAAACTAATTTTCTGCATAGGGAACTGAGGAATATCCGTATCTTGCAAAGGACACTTAATTGTTTTCATATTCCTTAACCTGCATCTTTCACACGTATCCACATATTTGCAAGCAGATCTAAATAAGTTTGGCCAATAATATTTACTCGTAAGTGCTTTCACCAATTTATCCCGACCGAGATGTCCATTTTTATTGTGATATGCTTTTAAAACTTCATTTTCTAAATGTTTTGGAATATATTTCCTTAGCTGTTCGTTCCTTTCACACATATAGTATAACTGTCCATCCTCTTGTAAAACCAAAAAATTCTTCTTATATTTGTTCTCCTCCGTTTCACTTAATTTCTGTTTTATTTGTAAGACTTTTGGATCTAATTCCTGTTCTTCTTTCATACTAAACTGTGCTAAATGTGGGTCTTCTTCTACTCTATGTTCAGCCTCCTGATCCGATGGTAAACTCTCAAAGTCTTCTCCATTTATTATGGCAGAATCTAAAATATTTACTTGCCAGTTTCGATCGTCAATCTCTGGTTTTCCTTCACTTTCTGTGTCACCTGACGACTGTGGGTAGGGAATCCTAGATAATAAATCAGCGCATGTGTTAATCCTACCTGGAATGTACTCAATTTTCGTATTGTATCCCTGTAGATTCAATGCCCACGTCTGTATTTTCCTGTTCTGCACTGGAGCTTCTAAAAAAGACTTTAAAGGCATATGATCAGTTCTAATAACAAAATTTGCGTTATGTAAGTAGTAATTTAGTTTCTGAAGGGCATAATGAATGGCATACGCTTCTTTTTCAATAGTCGTCCATTTGCGTTGAGATTTGCTAAGTTTATGAGACAAGAAGTAAATTGGCCTTTCATTTTTAACCCCTGGTATTCCAGATTCTTTTCCTTCATATGGTTGAACCAAACATGCTCCTATTGCATTGTCCGAAGCATCTGTGTACAGTATTAACTGTTTGTTTAAGTCTGGATGCGTCAATAATGGTACCAGTGTTAAGCTGTTTTTTAAATACTCGAACGCTTTTTGACACTCATCATCCCACTTAAATCTAGCGTATTTGCCTGTTAAATTTGTAATAGGTTCTGCTATCTTTGAAAACGCCGGGACAAACCGCCTATAATACGCACAGGTTCCTATAAACGCACGCACTTCCTTAACATTAGTTGGAGGAGGTAACTCTTTAATAACCTTTATCTTTTCTTGGTCTGGTTTTATTCCGTCTCTATTTATAATATAACCCAAATATTTTGTTTCTGTCTTTAAAAACTGGCACTTACTAAGTTTCACTTTAACGTCATGTACCCTTAATCTATCGAATACCAATCTAATATGTTTTAAATGATCACCTACATCTCCTGTCGTAAAAATCAGAATATCGTCTATATAGGCTAGTGCAAACCGTTGCATACCTTCTAATACTTCATTTATTAAGAGCATGTAGTGAGATGGCGCAGTTTTGACTCCAAAAGGCATTCGTAAAAATTCATAAGAACCCATATGAGTACAGAAAGCACTTTTCCTTTGCGCGTCTGCTGACATCGGGATACACCAAAATCCTGATCTCGCGTCCAACGTCGTGAAAAATGTAGCGCCATTAAGCAGCCCCAAAATATCATCGATCACTGGCAGTGGATATGCTACATTTTTAGTAATTTTGTTCAACGCCCGATAGTCGCAACAGAATCGACTCGAACCATCAGGTTTGGCTACAATTACCACCGGAGATGACCACTCTGATTTTGATCTTGTGATTATTCCTGCTTTCAACATTTCTTCTATTGCCTTTTCTACAATTTCTCTATTTCTTAAGGGAGTTCTATATGGTTTTAAGCTAATCGGCGGATGGTCTCCCGTATCTATCTCCATTGTTACCGTTTTTGTCTTACCCAACTCTAAATCACTAATTGCAAACACATCCTGATTCTCCTTTATAAACTGTTCCAACACTTCTTTATTTTCTGGTGAAGTTTTTAACTGTGCCAACAATTCCTGTTCTCTTGTCTTTTTATCTAGTGAATGTATTTGTGCTGTATTTCTTTTGAATGGATGGATCAATTCATCCATTTGTGTGTTTCCTCTACTTCCGCGTCCGCGTCTGTTATTAACAATTTCAGTAGAAGATTGTGAACAATTTGTTCCCGGCATTTCTACTCTATCTGTTGCCAATATTTCACTAACGTTACGTCCTAGTTTTGCTACTACACACCCTCTGTATAATTTAATTTCTCTACCTGTGTTGTTAATCACCATAACTGGAAAGGTTAATTGTTTATCTAACGCTATTATTCCATCCGGAACTTCCAAACCAGGTTCATCAATTACTTCTTCTTGTAACTCAGTGACTCTGACTATGTCTCCTGCTACATAATATGGGTTTCTCTTTAGCTTTGCTTGTATCAAATTAATCGACTGTGGCTTTAACGTCGTGGACATTTTAACTCTAACTAGTGCTGATATATGCATGTCTTCCTCCATATCTACATAAACGTCCTTAAACTTTAATTTGTGTAAATCAAAGAAAAGTCTTACTCCATTTTTTATCAAAAAATCTCTTCCTAACAGCATGTTTCTATTTAAATCTTTCACTACATGAAAAAGATGTCTTACGTTGACCCCTCCTAGCTTGAAATTTATCATCGTTTGCCCAATTACTTGTAAATTCTGTCCCGTAACGGAGTGAAGATTATTATGACTCCTAAATATCCTACAATTTCTCACTATTCTGTATAGAAAACTTTCTTTTACTACACTAACCTGAGCTCCCGAATCAATTAATGTACGAATTCTATACTTTCCTACTTCTACAATACAAGAACTATAATCTGTTTTATTTTCTATAAACTGCTTGACTTCATCTAGTTGAAAATATTCTCTGTTCGTCCTAGTATACCTGTTATTAATGTATTCTTTAAACCTTGGAACCTTATTATTTCCCTTCCTACTCCAGGTCCCATTTAATAGGTAGGGCGCCAGTTTTCCTGCGTTGTTCTTGTACCTGTAAAATTTCTGTGTCTATCTTCTACATTCCTATTTAACCTATTGCCATTTCTACTCTGTGTATTCGATTGGACACGCCTATTTCCACAAAAACGAGCCATGTGTCCCCGCTGACCGCAAGAATAACAGACTATATTTGTGTTATTTGTGTTACCTACCGTCTCACCTGTAGGATACCTCATTTGTCTTCTTTCCTCATACTCATTTCTATTTCTGCCTTGTACCATCTGTACACCTCCCCTCCTATTCCATCCGAACCTTGTTTGTCCTATTTCCATGGGCTCCTCAACTCTATCTTCTCGACTAGTTCCTATTTCTCGTCCTGTTCTCAATCTAAACCTACGTCTCAAATTTTCTTCTTGTACTGCAATATCTACAGCCTGTGACAACCTCTCAGGGTTTTCCCTCATCAACTTAAATTTCAAACCATCGGATTTTATGCCATCTACAAAAATGCCGACTAACATCCTCTCTACTTCTTCTCCTTGTACATTCTGTCCCAAGAATGCCTCTTCAGCCAGGTTAATCAACCTATCGGTGAACAACTGTACCGTCTCCCCACTATTTTGTTTAGACTGTCTCAATACCGAAAAGGCATGTTGTGGATCCGTTATTTCTGCGTACTTATGTGCCAGGTCGGTTTTGAACTGCTCCCATGTTTCATCTACTCTAGCCTCTAACTTTCTTCTAATATGCTGTGAAACTGGTTCTGTGGCTGCCTGATATGCAAGTCTCATTTTCTCTTCATCTGATGCAGATACCAAATACGCATATTTTTCTATGGAAGTGATCCATTTCTTAAACTCTCTGGCCTGTCCACTAAACTTAACAATTTCGGTTGCCATTCCGTGTCGTTTAATAATCGTATCAAGTCTACCTACCGCTGTTCCTACCCCCGTCAATACTTGTACCAAAGAGTCTTGTTCCGCCATGCTGAAATATTTTTATATAGAACAAACAATCACAACCTCATTTGTAATCAGCTAATTAAAGAAATTCAGTTTACTTATACACAAGAACAGTTCGACTAGATAATATGCTCACAGATTACCCTACTCTCGGTTCCTGATCCAAGCAAGTTTCGTGTATTCCTCTAGACTCGTCTTCAGGTTACACTCAAACACTAGGATTCTGCGTCAGCTGAAAATCAGTCGCGGAGTTCAGGTAGCGGAGTTCAGGTAGTCTGTCTCTTCTCCCAGGTAACTTCGTCTCTTGGGATGCCTGGATAAACTTCAACCCCTGGTAGGGTCCCGACCAGTTTTCTGGCTTCTGATTTCGCCCCGGGTGGGGTACTTCGTCGACGTTTTGAGAAGGACTCAGAGGTAGCAGAGCCCAAAAGGTTAAGCTAGCGGCCTATAGATAATCTTACTGCGTCAAACGAAACATTGGGCAATCCATGAAGTAATGAGGTATTTATTTGCTGTCTCGATTGTCTTTTACCAACGTTCTTGCTCACTTGCAACAACGATCCGACTGGATTTGCCCTTTAGCCAAACTTTTGCTCGGTCAAGACACGATTAAACTGGGCCGAGTTTCAGCACACTCCTGCTCGCTCGAGATATCGGTTAGACGGCTTGACCTTCAGGAAAACTTCTGCTCCTGACACGTCCGTTAGATGAACGGATAAGAGGAGTCGCCAGGATGGTGTCCACAGTTGACGCTCGCCGGTTTGATAACGATCTCAGGTGTCGCAATTCGTTATGGCCAGTTTCACTTTTCTCCTGACGCCAGCAAAATTTTGACAGCCAGTCTTGAAAAAGACTTACAGACAACCACCCCTGGGCGGGCTTTTGGTCGCTGTATTTTTCGCTGATACGTTCTTGGCCATTTTTCCCACTGCGCCTTGTTACGTTCAATGGTTGTTCAAAAGCGTGCCGAAATTATTTCTGGCGACTGAGACAAACGGAGCAAGGATCATCTTCTTAGTTTTTGGCCTCCGCGATGTTATATAGTATACGGCATGACTTCGCGTTACACCAGGCTCGAATCCTGTGTCGTGGGCACCAATTTCACCTTCTCTAACAAGGTGAACTCATACAAATGACGGAACTCAGTTGGTTCTTTATAAAAAGTGTTTAATACTATAGATGACAGCCGGATCTAAGATGGCGACCTTCTGGTTCTCTAGCTTGATGGTAACTGCCCCTTTGACAACAAACCACGTCACGACTTGAGCATCTCTCCTCTCGTTCCACCCCGATGCTCAATCGTGCTGTAGTCGTTTCCCACCTAAATACTACCAAAACCCCTTCCTCTGTTACAATAGCTCTCCACAGATCTCGGTCTTTGGTGTTCTGGATCAGCTCTGCTGATGATATTCCTCCATGCCACCTTCTCAATCCGTCCAGCATCATTTCTCTTGGTCTGCCTCTGTCTCTCTTCCCCTCGATCTTTCCAGTTGTCACAATGTTCTCCAATGCCTCTCTCGTCTCAACACACGTATGGAAAATATAATGTGTAACATCATTTATATAATGTATAAGAATTAGGAATAAGGAAATAAGAAGACGACTAGATCTGAAACCAGTCATACACTTCATTAAAGAACAATAAATTGCATGGTCTGTTCCACTGTTCTCATTAGGGCATTGAGGAGCATTTTGTGTTATATTCACTGGCACAGGAACGGAGAATTATGTGGCGACCCTTTCCCGTGAAGTTGAAATCGCGACTGGCTAAGATTAAATGGTTTGGCCTTGTCACAAGAATGCCCTGGCACCATCTGCCACAAAAAAACCACATTGAGGAAATATGATGGGTACAGAGCAAGGTGCAAACCACGTAAAAGATGGACTGATTGTATTAAGAACAACGTTAGACGATGAATACCAACTTGCAAAGAGCATTAGAAAGGACGAATAAAAGATATACATCTCGCTTCAACACTTCAATGAGGTAAATGGCGGAAGAGAAGAAGAAGGACAAGAAGATATACTGTAAGTTACCAGAGGTACGAAATATGGGTCATATCTGACAAAGGAGAGGAGGGGGCCGGGTGTTTATATGCGGATCAGTAATGTCATAAATCAATCATATCGCACATCAGGTGACAGGTAATCGATGTTGAGTTTCATGAGTCAACGGTTACGTTTACAAAACCACCCCCAGTATGCAATTCCGATATTGTGCAGTGTGCCAGGTATCGATATCGCCCAGACTACCGGATGTTAAAAGTTAATATTTGCGGTAATTATCGGATAAAAATGTAAATGTTAAGCTTTGTAGTTTTTTTTTTTTTTTTTTAGAGTCACTTCCTGCTCGATATATTTTCCGTTTAAGTAAATGTGGAAGTATTCAGTAGTTTAAGCCTGGTTTTTCTCGTATTAATATTTATTGTGTTTCGTAATTGCCTTCAGGAAAAACCCGATTCATCAAAGGGCACAACTTTGTGCCATCGTGATGGTTGTGTGTGTGTGTGTGTGTGTGTGTGTGTGTGTGTATGTGTGTGTGTGTGTGTGTGTGTGTGTGTGTGTGTGTGTGTGTGTGCAAGATGATATAGTTTCGATGTCTGTTTCTCCGACAGTCTGTCTGTGGGTCGGTCTGTTTGTCTGCCTGTGTGAAAGTCGGTCGGTCTGTTTATCTGTCTGTTTGTATGTGTGTCTGTCGGTCGGTGGATCGATAGGTCGGTAGATCAGTCGATCTGTTTGTCTGACTGTTTCTCTGTCCGTCGGTCCGTTGGTCTGTCTGTCGGTCTGTTGGAATGTAGGTCGGTCTGTTTGTATGTCTGCTTGTCTGTCTGGCGGTCAGTCAATCGATCTGTTTGTATGTTTGTCGGTTTGTCTGTCTGTCTGCCTTCGGTCTCTTGATCAGTCTGTCTGTATGTCTGGCGGTCGGTCGGTAAGACTGTTTGTCTGTCTGCCTATTTGTCTGTCTTCATGTCTGCCTATCTATCAGTAGGTAGGTCAGTTTGTTTGTGGTCTACACATCGCACACCTCCTGCGTCATCGAATGTACGGCACATTTTGGAACCCGGTCACGTGACTGGCAGGGACAATGCGTTTCTTGTGTTATTTAACACACAAAATGGTCGCATGTTATAACTAGCAGAGGCAATTGCCATTCATTTACAAAAGCCAACAGAGTGCAAACATAAAGACCAGTTTAAAATATGTCAATTTTAAATTACCGTGGTAGCCGATTCAAATTAATGTATGAATATGTGTATTGTATATTTCAACTTCAGGGATTTATCCTAATTATTTTAGTTTATGTTGTATGATTTCTGCAGTATGTACCTGACGAGATGCAGCGAAGTATGCCAGGCAATAAATCGTGTAGTCTATTGTTTGTGTCTTCGTTATTCAAATTCACTGCGGGAAAACATGGTTTTGAATTCGTGGGCTTTGACGATTCCACACTCCGTTTCCCGTTTCGTCTGTACAGTCATCACGTTTTTATTTTGTCGATCTTCATTTTCACGGTCCGTTTCTTATCGTTTTATCAGTCCTCACAAACCGACTGCATAGAACTGCGTGCTCTGTTTTCTAAAACACGTTTTCACTTGACATTCAACTTCGGCGTCATTTGCGAAATGTCTCCCGCCAAGGTGTGTTTTCAGTGTTTATGCTGACAAATGTTTGTCCCATAAAGCGGTGCATAGCTGGTAGAAAAATTTACGAGGGCGAGTCAATAAGTAAGTCACACAGTTCTGTGGGATGGCAGGTAAATGAAAACAGAGCACGCAGTTCTATCCAGCCAGTTTGGGAGGACTGATAAAACGATCGGATAAGTGCATCAATGTTGGTGGAAATTATGTTGAGAAATAAAGGGACTATGTATGTATAAAAGTAAACTGGTTTCAAGTTGTTATCATATTTAGATATTTTTCTACAGCCGTTTGGGACTTACTTAATAACTTACCCTCGTATATATGTATATATGTATATATATATATATATATATATATATATATATATATATATATATATATATATATATATATATATGTGTGTGTGTGTGTGTGTGTGTGTGTGTGTGTGTGTGTGTGTGTGTGTGTGTGTGTGTGTGTGTGTGTTCACGTAGAGTTTTTCGTCTAATTTTATGAATGTGTTTGTTGCTTTTGTGCTAATGAAGGGAGCTTCTGACCGAGCGAGTGGTTAGAATGCCAGATTCTCCGTTGAGAGACCCGGGTTCGAATCCTTGGTAACGTGTGGACATTTTTCTATCGGGGGCAAAAAGAAAACGCTAACCTGCACAATCCGTGGCGACTGCACAAGCCAGGCGGCCTTTATTCCTCAGGCTCAAAGACCCCTCCCATACACTGCACGGTACTATATACGCAGTAAATGACAGTTTGACAGAGGGTAGTGGATGCAACGTCCATACTGCTACTTGTGATAGTGTTCTGGTAAAACGTACCGATTCGACTCCTCGTTTGGTGATCCATCCACAGGCTGTATGGGCGTCTACCTGGACGCCATTGACGCGGTCCCCGACAAGGACACGCTCGTTGGTTCCCGCCACGCCTTCATGATGACCGTTATGGACAAGATGCTTCTCCATCTGCAGACGATTGATCTGGCCAAGGTCAAGGGCTCGCTGGAGAGGAGGCATATTTGTGATGGGGTTATTCTGGAGGGTTTCAGAAACGGTGAGTTGGTGGTTTGTTGAATGTTGGTTTTTTGAATGTTTGTTGCTTGTTATGTGTTAAATATTGGCGCATTTTTGCATGTTTAGAATTTGTTAAATGTTGGTGGTTTGTTGAATGTTTGTTGTGTGTTAAATGTGGGTTGTTTGTTGAATACTGGTGATTTTTCGAATGTTGGTAGTTTGTTAAATGTTGATGGTTTGTTACATGTTGGTGGTTTGTTACGTGTTGATGGTTTGTTGAATGTTGGTGGATTGTTGAATGTTGGTGGTTGTGGGATGTGGATTTTAATCTATGAGAATATTTTGTTAAGTGTCTAGGGGATTTAGTTAGATTCTCTTTTCACTTCTACATTGGAATGTGATCATGGAATTCTACCATAAACACAAGAGGAAAAATACTTCACTAGTTTATATAATTGTATTTCTGTGTATGTTTCCATTCCCACTAATATCACCTGCTAATTTGTACATAGTGCTATAGAACATTGATTGTTTACCAACATATAGGACAACTACTGTTGAACAAACATCAACAAGTACTTGACGTAAACATCAACATTGGAACATACAGTTCAGGCAGTAAATCAAGATCTGGGATAACATTTCTACAAGTGTAATGAACACTGTGAGCTTCTTGAATATGCCTCACATGACATATGTATATATTCACATGAAATATGACAGAGGTATACATTCACATGAAATATGACAGAGGTATACATTCACATATCTATATTGACCATACTGAAATACTGGAACAGGCATGGGATGAAATATGACATATCATAGACACATTAAAAAGTGCTATCCACTGTTCCCCCAAAATTCAACATCTTCAAAAATCACCAATACATATCAGTTGGTTCCCAACACACAACATGGTCGCATGTTACAACTAGCAGAGGCAACTGCCATTAATTTACAAAAGCCAACTGTGTGCAAACATAAAGACCAGTTTAAAATATGTCAGTTTTAAATTACCGACAAACACCACTGACAAACCTAATGATTTTAAACACCCTTGGCATGTGTTCAAAAAAAATCAAACACTACATTCATTACATATTACTAAACTAATTATTTAGTTGTTTGTTGTCCTTTACTCTCCTGTTGTACGGTTCCGTGTTCATTTCTAGTGTATAATAGATCCTATTCCCATTTTCTGGGTACCGAAATCAATGCACTCAGTTGCGTTCCTCACATGTATATCCACTGGTAATTCGCTGGTAAAAATTATACTCCATAATCAAAGAATCGAATTTACACACAAGCACTTAATCCCCTCCATGGGGCTGAATTCACGAATATCCTGTTGCGAGTAGGCTAGGGGCCTTTGTGAAATTGAGGCCTAGGTTGGTCAAACTTTCAGGAGTTCCACTTAAGCTCTTGCAGAAGGTACTTCCCTTTATCACCATGTCCAATGAAAAGTTGACGGCCATTCAGCTACTCGGCTTGAACTATCCGAATCCCGATTCTGTTCACGAGGAGTTTACACCCACCTAGTCACCAGTCTATAACCCATTCCACAATTGATGATGGCATTTAGGCTCACGTGGGACCAGCAAAGAGTCATTTGTTATGATCCAGTCCGGTGTAGGAACATATATCGCTGACAATCATTCATTGGTAGCATCTGTGACTATGTCCAGAATTGATCTGCACAAACATAAAGAGGCTACAAAAATAGTTCGACAGCAGAAGCGAGAATATATGAGTAATATAATCAAAGATATGGAAACCAAATATTCTTTCCATGTGTTGCACATTTCCTCATTGGTATTTATCATATTCCCATTTTTGTCTTTTAAACCATATGTGTTGTGTTAGAAACTAATCAACAGAAAAACGAATCCAGAAAGTTTTTTTTTAAAGAACTGAAGTTAATGAAACGAGGGAACTAACACAACACACATGGTTTAAAAGGAAAAAAATGGGAATATGATAAATACCAATGAGGAAATGTGTAACACATGGAAAGAATATTTTGTTGAATTACTAAATTGTGAAGCTCCAAGTAACACTTTCCCACTGGAAGAGGTTCTAACGTGTGAACCACACATTGAAGAACCTGCATTTGAAGAAATCCTATATGTAATCACACGACTTAAAAACAATAAGGCAACAGGGGCTGTTGGAATTGCTGCTGAATTTATAAAGGCAGGCGGCCATGCATTACATCTAAAGGTATACAAACTAATAATAAACATCTGGAGGACAGAAGAATTACTCCATGAATGAAAAGAGTCATTATTTATACCTATGTTTAAGAAATGAGACAAGTTCCAATGTGAAAATTATAGAGGAATATCACTACTGTCCACAAGCTAAAGGTACTATCCGCAGTATTACTAAATAGACTAACACCATAATCATAAGACATATTAGGTGACTACCAGGCAGGTCTTAGACAAAACAGATCAACAATAGATCAGATATTTATCTTACGAAAAATAGCCGAGAAAAATTGGGAATATAAAAAAGATCTCCATAACATTTTTGTGGATTTTAAAAAGGCTTATGATAGTGTCCATAGGAATAGTCTATGGAATGCTATGCAGGAA
Organism: Cepaea hortensis; assembly: GCA_963921405.1. Classification (NCBI taxonomy): domain Eukaryota; kingdom Metazoa; phylum Mollusca; class Gastropoda; order Stylommatophora; family Helicidae; genus Cepaea; species Cepaea hortensis. Next base: position 13,268,032 of record OY992895.1, read on the forward strand.
TTTGGAATACCAAGGAAATTAATCAACATGACCAGAATATGCACGGAAGATACTTATAATATAGTAATATATAAAGGCAGGATATCAGACCCTTTCTAAATAACATCTGGCTTGAAACAGGGTGATGCACTATCGCTGCTACTCTTCAATCTGGCTCTAGAGAAAGTTGTAAGGAAGATAAAGGAGGAATGTGATATTGGAGGAACATCCAAGCTGCTTGGTTATGCAGATGATATAGATATTATAGGGGAAAATGAACAAAAGCCATTGGAAATATTGACTCACTTAAAGAAAAAAGCCCAACAGATGGGGCTGGTTATCAGCCAAGATAAGACAGAATATATGGTAATTTCAAGAGTAGGAATGGCTAAAAAGTCTGGGCATATACAAATAGATAATATGACCATTAAAAAAACGGAAACATACAAATACCTGGGTACAGTCTTCAACTGTTCCAACATCATAAGGGAAGAAATACAAACTAGAATCAATTCTGGAAATAAGATATACTATACACCACAAAATCTACTAAAATCAAATTCGCTATCTCGTAACACCAAAGTCACAATATACAAAACACTGATCAGATCAGTTGTGCTGTATGGCTCTGAAACCTGGAGTACAACGAAAGGAGACGAAGCCTTGTTACAAATCTTTGAGAACAAAGTTTTAAGACGCATCTTTGGACCCATTAGGGATACACAAAGTGGAGAGTGGAAAAGAAGACGTAACAAAGACATTTATGATCTGTTTAAGTCCTCGCTAATCACTGGTATCATGAAGGCTAAAAGACTACAATGGCTGGGGCATATAGAATGAATGGAAGACAATAGGGAAACAAAACTCGCTTACACTCAGGAAATAAATGACCGTAGACCCCGAGGTAGACCAAGAAGACGGTGGAGAGATAAAATATATGCAGACCTACAAGCACTTGGAATCAACGACTGGCAAGAGAAGGTCAACCAGAGAGACGAATGGAGACGGATTGTATATGCAGCAAAGATCCTCAATGGCTTGGAACGCTGAAGAAGAAGACGTGGGTGTACACATTTACTCCACTAGTTTCATTCGGTGTTTTGCGTTGGTATTCAGGTGTTGAACTTGCTGTTATCAAGGTTTATTTCAGTTGGTCTTCATGTCTATGACCTGATGTGGATGATTTGTTGTCATGGTGTATTTCAGTGTATTTCCATTGGTGTTAAGATCTAGAACATGGTGATGATCTTGCCGCTGCATGACTTTTGTCGAAGGAGTATACTTGTGAGTATCCTTTCAACTTGGGAGTCCCACAGACAGTTTGGAGGGTTCTCACTGCTGTTAGATTTATTACACGTAGTATAACTTCCACAGTTTTGTTGACCTCGATGACTGATGATGCTTCAGGTGGTACCTCCCAGAAGTAAAGCAGACGATACACTGTTGTGGGTTACTCTGTATATCTTTATGTGGATATTTAGATTCTGAAGTCCGTCCTGGATATTCCTACTGAAGTAGGACTTCATCAATAACGTTGTCATTCATCTTCGAAATTGTCTTTTGCAGGCTATGGCAGCTTAATAAGTGAAGCAGTCAACATTTATGTTGTTCTAGATCCAGACTATGTATAGGACATTTTTCCCATGCTTACCGGCTTTTTATCCAGGATTCGGTTCGGTGATAATATCCAACAAACCACCACATGCTACTCTCTTGCGCTGGAAATGACAAAGAATACAACCTACGTAGTAATACAACTCTGTGTTATGTTAACATTTTCACAACAAATTACAAAAAAAAAAAAAGAGGAAGGCAATCGGAGAGTCTTTCCAATGTGTCCCATTGTTCCTCATCGCTTTTTGTTGAGCTATTATAGCTCTTATTGTGAGTAAGGTATCTCCTCACTCAATATTCTATTCTGATGTTGTTACTGGGACTATTTGATGGATCTGATAGTTCCTAACTATCCAATCATCTTGATATCACACCTATCCTACTATGACAAGAATCTCTGAGACAGGCCTTTTTCCCAGAACTCCTCGTCTTCTTTCATTAGGTGTAATTCGTATTAGGCCACCAGCCATCAGCCATACCATTCACATTATCGTCTTGTGGTGCTGACATACACAAGGCTTCTTAACTCATCATCATCATCATGTCCCCACAGATAACATTAAAATGTGCCTCCCAACAGCAAAAGTAACAATCATGACGGAATCAATCTATATGTATAAAAAAGAATGTTTGTGTCTTTGTTTGTGTGTCCTTTATGCGTTCCCGAACTGTCAATCCGATTGAGATTAAATTTTGTACAGACGTTCTTCCCATTCCCGCGGATCCAACTGACATAGTTACTTAGTTTAAAACAGTTATGTACGTAATATATTAACATTAATTAAAATATTGCAAGAGGACTTAACTTAAGAAAAGGTATAACAAGGGAAATACTTTTAGTAGCATTGCTATATTATGTAATTTAAATAATTTTGTATTTTTCTTAAGTTTTATAAAATGTTTAAAGAAGTTATCCACAGTCACATGAGTTATAAACAAAGTGATAAAAACTTAAAGGCATCTTCAAAGTTGTCATAAAAATAATGCATTTATTTTACATACGTGAAAATTTTCTAACTCATCTTTTTATTTCTCTTCGACATTACATTATATGTTTTACTCTTCTTTATTTCTTTTCGACATCAAAATAAATGTGTTTTTTTATTTCTTCTATGTCACGGATTATTCAAACATATCGGTGATATTAATTTTATGGAAGTGATTTCGATAGTTTTCACCACGTGTAGATCTGGATTAAAATTTCCACTGTCACGGATTATTAAACATATCAGTGATTTAAATTTTGTGGAAGTGTTTTCGATAGTTTTCACCAAGTGTATACCTTTGTTAAAGATTTACTCTGTCACGGATTATCGAAGATGGAAAACCAAATTGTAAAACGTGTCAAAGTCAACACGAGAGAAGGTTTTGAGGGAGGAGAGTTCCATCAAGCAAACACGCTTGTGTTTTCTATATCAGGACCTCATGTACTCGCTGATGAAGAGCGTCTTGATGGGGGCCTTGTGGGATAGGTAAGCAAGGGATAAAATCCATCTACCGTTTTGAGGATCCTAAAAGATGGTACGCTACGCTGACACCGGACGCAAAGGTGGCTCATTATGAACGGCTTCATGTGATGAAGAATGAACTGCAGGATCCTAAATTAACTATTGTAATTGAAAACATAGAGAAGGAAAAGATCAAGGCTATGATTCACTGGATGCCTACAACCGCAAAGGTTGATACAGTGAAGCAAATAGCCGCGGATATTTCGGGAGACATAAATGCGGAAGTGCATAAACTTAAAAACAGCACGGACAAGTGGTTACTGCCGTGCAACCCGAAAGAGCCTTTACCACATAAGGTGGACATAGTGTTGGATGGGGTAGAATTTAAGCTACACCGTCTCTTCATCACAGTTCCTGGGCGCCGTACGGCGTGTAAAGTCTGTGGGGGAGGACTCCCACTGGAGTAATAAATGTCCGGCCAAGGTACAAATCAAGAATTTAGAGTTTCACAAAGAGTCACCTCGAACTCCCAGACAGATCAACATAGTAGGGAGGATGAAGACGGTTTCCAGCTGGTCAGTCGGAAAAGGGGACGCTCAACCAAGAGCCTGTCTGACGGTGAGTACTCGACACCTCCAGCCCCCCTCCCCACACACACACTTGTTACCACGCTGCTGCCCCTCAACAACCGTGACTACCCTACACCGTCTGAAGCGCAAAGGGCAAATAAAAAGAAATGTACTGAAAAGCGGGAAGACAAATCGACCGGCTCAGAACAAAGCAACAGAGGACCTCAGACAGATTTGAACCAGCCCCTCGTTGACACGTGGACCACGGCAATTCTATCACGCACAAAACATTTCCTCTCTATAGATGAATGAAGCTCTATAGTGATGACTCGGCAAATATTGAACCAATATTGTAAAGAAGCCAGTATTATTTCCAGTATTGGGAAAAAGCCATTATAATTTCCAATATTATGTGTGTTAACATTGTGAAGAAGCCATTATTCATTACTGGATTGAAATGAAGTCAGTAGGACTTACAGACAATGAACAGGACCTGCAAAATTTAGTAGATGTGATTGTGACACACAGTGAACAACTAGGGTTAGAATTAAATTGTAAAAAGACACAGATTATGGTCGTCACTAGGAAGGACGAAATACCACAATGTAATATACAAGTAAATGGGAATATTCTTCAACAAGTGAGCAGGTACAATTATCTCGGAACAGTAATAACATCTGATGGGAGATGCCTTGAAGAGATTAGAACAAGAATCGCCATGGCAAAAGTAGCCTTTAGCAAGATGAAAAACATATTGACCAATAAAAAGATGTCAATTGAAACGAGAAAGAGAGTGTTGAGATGCTACATTGAGCCTGTACTTTTGTATGGATGTGAAGCGTGGACAATGAGCAGTCAGGCTGAAAAACATCTGATGGCTGTAGAGATGTGGTTTCTGAGGAAAATGCAAAGAATACCATGGACAGCCAGAAAGACCAATGAACAAGTCCTTCAAGAAACAAATGAAGATCGTAAATTGATTAGAGAAATTAGACGTAGACAGTCAAAATTTTTTGGACATGTTATGAGAAGAAATGGATTGGAGAATTTGGTGACGACTGGTAAGATCGAGGGGAACAGACCAAGGGGAAGACCTAGAAGCAAGTACCTGGATGGCTTGGCCTTGTGGCATAGTCGAGACAGAAACACGGAGCTGATCCACGACTCTGGTGATCGGGTGAGATGGCAGAACATGACCGCCCACGCTTACCGGCATGGCACATGATGGATGGATGGAGGACTTACAATGTTGTGATGAATCCGTGAATAGTGTTTCATGATATATGAAGTCTAGAATGTGATGAATCCGTGAATAGTGTTTCATGATATATGAAGTCTAGAATGTGATGAATCAGTGAATTGTGTTTCATGATATATGAAGTCTAGAATGTGATGAATCAGTGAATAGTGTTTCATGATATATGAAGTCTAGAGTGTGATGAATCAGTGAATAGTGTTTCACGATTTATGAAGTCTAGAGTGTGGTAAAACAGTGAATATGTTTCACGATTTATGAACTTCGCAACCAGTAGAAGTTATAGAATTGTGATGTATATGTGAATGTTGATTCACGATTAAGGAGGTCATTATAAGTGGCAGGATTGTGATGAATCTGAATATTGAGTTAGGGTTGATGAAGCCCAATTGTTCAAGAGGGGTGATAGAATTTCTACAATAACTCACAGTCTTGGTAAAACAATCAAGTTGTCGTGAATTCGTTTAAAGTGTCGTCACTGGAGTGAGGGGAGTCAACACCCACATTATTTTTTACCCCCTATCAATATCCTGGAGATATCTATCAGACTCCGTCCACAACACTCCCTCAATCTGAAGACACCTTCTTCTCACTCTTGCTCACCCCTGGATCATGCCCCCTCTCATACTTCCCCAACGCCACATACTCAACAACTCTTGCTTCTAAAAATTAATAAAGATTAATTTATTAAAAGAAAAGTGTATGAGACGTGTATGCGAAGAAAATGTGTGTTGTGTATTCTAATGTAAATGTAGAGGTCAGACCATAAAGTTCATGATCAGAGTTCACTCATCATGGCAAGGATTACACGACATCACAAGAATCAGCACAATGAACCTCACCAAATGAAGCGTCTCTCCCGCCAGACATGTCCTCCTCCAGGAGCTTTGATAACCATGAGGTCTGATTCCCATTCAAATCTACAGTCCGGGAACGATACTATTTTTGTTCCTAAAAAAAACACTGTTCCTAATAGTTTATAGAAACTGAGACCACACAATTTCCTGCCCAGTGAAAAATGAAACACTGTCCCATGAACATGACGTCTTTCCTTCTTGCGAAATGTTCTATAGTTTTCACTCTTGAAACAGTCATTGTATCTAGACTCAAATAGATCTCTTAATTTTCCAGATAACGTCTTAGTGTTATGATTTCTTTGATACGTGGAACAACCACTCTTCAATGTTTTGGTTTCCTGTAATGTGAAAATCAATCCCTGCTGTTCTAGTAATAAGTGGACTGAACATCCATCACCACTGGGATATTCACGTATGGTATGAAAATCAAAACCCATTACCATGTTGCTGTCCACAGGTAGTGTGACATCTTCTTAGTAATGTTCTCAGTATTTATCCTGTGGGATACTTATACTATTCAGCTCCACCGAGCAATGTTTATCAACTTCTTCTAGCATAGGCCCAGTGAGAAAGTTGCTGGCCAATCTTCCTGCACCAAAAATATCCGGGATCGGAATTTTTCAATGTTTCTGTGTTCTTCATCCCAGCCAGAAGGAACCTTTAAAATATATAACACAACTGGTGAGAGCCTCCCCGTCACTGATCCTTATTGGATGATCGTGGGCCATCGGCCAAGCTCAGAAAAATATAGTGAACCACTCTGTCAGGGACAGATGAGCTCAACACATAGGTTTTCATCAGGCCAAGACAAGAAAGAAAAAAATACATACAGAGTGCGGAACGCCCCCGCCCCCCCCCCCCCCACCAGGGAGCACCCCACGGGAAGATCCCAATTATTCCCCATTACTCAATTCTCAACTAGTAGAGCTTATCAACACTTCACTACTCTATTTTTTCAACAAACAGAGCCAATCATCACTTCACTAATGTAGCTAGTTTCAACCATGCTACTGCCTAAATTAATTAGGACTACTTATACAATATGAACTACCTTAGGCAACACGCATCACTCCTGGATGGCATCTACAACTTGCCATAAAGACATATGTTATTTAATGTTAATTAAATCGAACACATTAGATGCTCTCCGAATTTCCTCACAGCGGTACACAAACACGTCAAACCAGGCCAAATGCCTTGTCTACACTACT
>OY992895.1:13277464-13375715 GCA_963921405.1 Cepaea hortensis
AATTATTTATTTCTTTATCTGCTAGGCCACGTCTGTCTAAGCAGATGTAACGCATACTTTGGTTTCTCTTCACAACGTACAACATCAGACTCATGAAACGTATGTTAAATTGTCAACTTTTGAAATTGTCATTGTGGTGATATTTCCGGATTGCTTCATCAGCAGCCATGGTACCAGTCAAGAGCATGGATTTAATCGACATCAATCATTTTCTGGAAGGAAGACCACTACATAACAAAGGTACGCTGATAATCACAGTTACCGGCCCTGGCGCTGCGGCCAAGGCCACGCCTTCGTTAATCTCCAGCACGCTGCTGGGCCCATGTGGTGTACCACATGGCGGTATTGCCGCCGTGTACCGGTATGAAGTACCTACTCGGTGGTACGTTAACCTAACACAGGCGGCCCATGTGGCAGTGTACAAAGGCCTACATGGCAAAACAATAAAGCTGCCGGCGGACGGATTAGAGCTATCGATACAGCACCTAGAAAGAGAAAAGGAAAGAGTGACAATTCATTTGCTCCCCAATACGATTTCTCCACAGGGAGTGAAATTCATTGTGGAAAAGACAATTGGAGATAAGAATGCAGAAGTCTTCAGAATCCAGTACGGTGGCTGCAAGTGGGGCGTGCTGTGCCCCCTCCCTCAAAACCGGTGCCGCACTAGGCAAATATCACGGCGCCAGGAAAAATAACAGGCGATAACCGCATACTGTTTACTATGCCCGGTCGCCGGACCCAATGTCCATTTTGCAGTCTAGACGATCACTGGTCTAACAAATGCCCGACAAGACGGCAGAAGATAGACAATAATAAGAAAACCTCTGAACTAGCACAAGAGGAATTTCCGGCAATCATGGGGAAGGCCGACACACAGCAAAACAACGCCGTCCAAGATGTCGTCGAGGTAGCTGGCAGACCGGTGACCACGGAGACAGCCGTAGAAACTCAATCAAAAACAACTCTACAAGAAGCCAACGACGACGATTTCCAAACCGTCCACTACGGCAGAAAAAGACAGTGGGCAGAGAGAAGAAATTCCTCAAACAATAAAGACATAAGAGAAGAGGAGGGAAGATCTTCCCCTTTCCCGTCCAAACCATACAAGAAAGCTGCTACAAAACAAAATGAAAACAGCGACAATGAAGGACCACTTTTTATCAACACTGACGAAGACACCAACGAAGACCACGAGGAGAACGAAAACCACAAAAATATTATCACACCCGAAGATACAGCCCAGATTTGAAGTACCACAGAAAAGATAAAGGTAATCACTTAAATTTAACCACCATGTTTAATTTTATTTTAAAAATGGCTGACGATTTATGTTTAATTAGCTTAAATATTCGCGGTATGAATATGAAATTACAACACATAGTCACACTCATACACAAACACAAACCAGACTTCATTTTATTGCAAGAAACTAACATCAAAACAGACTTTGAAGCAGCAGAATTAGTGACACGGCTAGGATTTAAAAATTCATCTTTCAGGTTAGCGGAAAATAACACGGGATCAGGGACAGCCATCTTACAAATTTCGGACACGTGGGATATTTTTAGAACACACAGAGACACAAATGGTAGGATTTGTACGATTCAGGTGAAAAACGACACACATTCATTTGTCATTGTAAACATACACTCACCGCCCAATTATAATTACCAACCTCTATTTTACGAACAGTTAGACGATTTATTAACACAGACATACAGGGGACAAAATATTGTTCTTGCCGGTGATTTCAACTGTGTTCTTGAAGGAATGGATGTGGTAGGAGGTGAGGTAAGAACGCAGCTGAGAAGGACCGGCAAGGACAGCATACATCAACTAGACACACTACTAAACATCATCGATACACACAGCCTCACAGACGCATTCAGACAAACACACCCCGACAGTAGAGAGACGACATACACAAACAAAGCACACAACAGATCATCCAGATTAGACAGATTTTACACACCCGCAACACACAACATCATAAAAACCCAACACCTACGACAAACACTAGACTTCACACACCACAAAGGTATACTAGTACACATTAGCCCAAACAGAACAGACACGCAGCTACACAAGAGTTCACCACACTGGAAGTTTAATTGCACACTTCTAAAAGACACAGGATATGTACAATATATGACACAGCTCATAACACTTACACAGACAATATACCGACTGAGAACATCACACAATACTGGGACTTACTGAAAAACACCATACGAAGCAGAACACAACATTTAGCAACCATAATCCATAAGACAGACTAAGACAGGAGCGTATCATACAGACAGCCATACGACTAACAAAACAGACAGATAAAGATTCACCTCACTTACACATACTAGAAACACAACTAGAAGAACACCAACAACACAGATATCTGGGTGCACTGCTTAAAACAAAGCTCAACACAATTACACAAGAGTCAGCAAGTAGACAATTCATTGCAATAGAGCAGAACATACAACATAGGAGACAAATAAGCAAAATATCAGACATGCGGGGAAACATGCAGACAGAAACATCACACATAGGGACTGCTTTCCAAGAACACTACACACAACTATTCACAGCAGAGGCAGTGGACACACAGATACAAGACAATTTCTTACAGTACACAAAGAAATTACCTGACACAGACAGAGATACACTAGACACTGAACTGACACTGACAGACATAACACAGGCACTGAGCACACTAAACAAAGACAAAACTCCAGGATCAGACGGATTGACAGTAGAATTCTACCAACACTTCTTTCCTATCCTAGGCAATCTTATCCTCAAAGTCTATCAGGAAGCCTTTGACAAACAACAATTACCTGAAAGCTGTAACATGTCCTACATCACACTCATACGCAAAGACAACACCGACAAAACACAACTGAAGAACTACAGACCAATTTCCTTACTCAACACAGACTATAAGATACTTGCCAAATCACTCACCAACAAACTCAAACCTTTCATGCCAACACTCATACACCCCGACCAACAGTGCAGTGTCAAAGACAGAAATATACACAACCACAACCATCTCGTTAGAGACATAATCACCTACACACATGGGAAAGACTTTCCATCTTCCATCTTGTCCTTGGATCAAGAGAAGGCTTTCGACAGAATTTCCCACACTTACCTGCATAGGACACTAGAATTTTGTAACATAGGAGAATACTACAGGCAGTGAATACAGATCTTGTACAAAAATCCTGAGAGCAAAGTGTTGGTGAACCATTCACTGACAGCTAGCTTCAGGCTCACGAGATCTGTAAGACAGGGATGCCCCTTATCACCACTACTGTACGTGCTCACCTTAGAGCCTCTACTAGAGAAGATAAGACAGGACACTAGTATTAAAGGAACCTTCCTGCATGGGATAGGAGAGCAAAAGTTCGTCGCTTATGCAGATGACACTGCCTTCTTTCCCACTAGCAACATCTCAATAAGGAAAATACTCCACACCTTTACCCATTTTGGAAAAGGCAGTGGAGCCAAAGTAAATATACAGAAATCACAGATAATGGGTCTAGGAAAGTGGAAACAAAAGACTGATTTCCCTCCAGACCTGAGACACACAGACACCATGAAGCTGTATGGGATATTTGGTAGAAGCACTATAGTCAACACATACATAATACCCAAAATATTATACTTAGCAACAGTACTAGACCCTCCCAAACAGACCGCCATAAACATAAACATACAAATCAGACACTTCACCTTCACCAACACAATACACAGCATAAACACAAAGCACTCATAAAGGACAAAAAACAAGGGGGGATTGCACTACAGGACATCCACACAAAAATACTGTCACTTAGAATCAGTCACATAGGTAAAATCATCAAACATCCAGAAAAACATTGATTAGCTTTATATTATATAGCACACAACATAAAACACCTCACACCTCTTAACAATGCAACTGCACACTACCAGGGAACACTGCCAAAATTCTACCAGACATGCATACATGCAATACAAGGACATGAACAGTAAATACAGCAAACAACACACACAATATACAAACAGTTAGTTAGACACAAATACTTCATGTCTGACTTCACATGCACCTTTTCAAACCTACACAACAAACACATAACACCAAAAGCTAAGGAAATCACATATAGACTGTTATACAATATGACACCGACAACACAGACAGAAGCATACAAATTCAAACAAATATCACAGTGTCAGCTATGTAGAAATAACACAACAGAGACAGAGGAACACATTTATTATACATGTCCAACAATTATAGCCATAACCGCAACACTCAAACACCTCATTCAAATGCACACAGGCAAACAAACCGACATATATAAAGCAATTTTTCTCAACACTACACCAAAATCAGCAAAAGACATACATACAAAACTACTGATAGCTCTTTCTTACTATAGACATCTCATATGGACATGTAGAAACTCAGCCAGATACAAACACCGCACATAAAACACACACTTAATATCATTTATGTACACGCACAAAATATAACAACTGTTTCCAGAGTAAATCATATGTATTCTTCTTTATTGTTTTACAAATTTGGTATACATGAGTGCGAGAAAGAAAGAAGTACCTGAAAATATCACATACGGTCACCAAGACCAATGTATAATCCCTCATGTAAAGATTTGTGGAAGTATAAATGCCTGTTTTATTTGCCTCAAAATGATGATTTAACCCTTATAGATAAGGGGGGGGGGGGAGGAGAAAAGAAAATCAACTCCTTCCATTCCAATGTATTAATTATTGGATGCTTGCTTTAAAAGCACTTGCTATGCTATACTACCAAAACTACTAAGATTATCATTTTAGTAAATAGAATCACATATCTATTATTAATATTATTATTATTATTATTATTATTATTATTAGTATTATTATTATTACTATCATTATCCTACCTTATTATTCTTAGTATCATTAATGTTATAAGTATTATTGATATCATCCTTATTATTTTACAATGTCATCTCCCTTGTGCCCCCCTTTGCTTTTTGGTTTGTTGCCTTTGCTACTACCCCCACTGGTCAGTTCAAACATTTGTCCTGCCTGTACAATCATTAAGAGTGGTCATGAGGGCATTGGTGGAGTGGAACCAATTAGTGGGAGTGTGGCAAAGTAAACAAAAATGTAAAGATTTCCCTTTCTCTTTGTCACCCCCTTTGAATCATGTGAGTGAGTGTTGAATGACTGAATACAAAATCACAAATAGCTACCAAACCAATGATGCTGTTAAAAATTGGTGTTAATACAAATGCTTGTTTATTTTTTTGTTATCAAAAGGGAGAGAAAAGGGGGGAAAATGAATCCTTTCCATTTAATGTGTTCAAGGAATGGAATATACAAATGGTAAAATTTCCTATGTTGTAAACACAAAATATCACAGATATCTCCAGAGTAAACACAAGTACTTTATGTGAGTGAATGTTCAATGAATGAATACAAAATTACATATGGTTACCAAACCAATGAGATCCGGGAAGGTTAACCCGGTCAACAAATGCCCGCAGAAGTCGGATGTGTCGGCCTAACGGCGCAAGAACGCAGCTCTGCTGTAAACAGGCACAACGCAATCACGTCCGAAAAAATACTCCGGATGAACAAAGAAGAAGAAGAAACCAATGAGATTGTAAAAGTTTGGGAAATACAAATGCTTTTTTATTGTTTACAACAAACAAACAAAAAAAACCAAAAAACAAAACAAAAACAAAAAAAGAGGAAAGGGAAAAATTGAATGAACCCTGTCAATTAAGGAAAATTTAAAAAAAAAAAAATAAGCAAGGAGAAAAAGATAACCAACTCCTTTTATTTCTACTATTATTGAACATTGCAGGTTGCAATTGTTTGTACCTGCTATGCTATGTTAATACCATTCCTAAGAAAATCATTCTAGCAAATGGAATCACAGTTTTGGTATATGTGATCATTATCACAACTATTATTATCGTTGATGTTACTATCATTACTGTTATCACCCTTAGTAGGTTAATTTTTGTCATCATATTATCGATGTATTTGGTTTTATTTGCATTATTATTATTGTTACCTTTATTAATATATAACCTCATCTCCCATGTACCCCCACCCTCCCTTGCTCATGGTTTGTTGTTACCCTTGCTGTTACCCTCACCGTTTGGTTCAAATATTTATCCTGCCTTTCCCATCATTACCAGAGAGTGGTGATGAGGGCATTGGTGTGGTGGGTCCAATAGGTGAGAGTGTAGCAAGGGAAACAAAAACTGGAAGTTTTTTCTCTCACCTTATCTACCCCCCTTCACACGTAAATATGTCCAATGAATAAAATATGCACACGTCACATACACGCCCACATGCAACGCTCCGTTAATACACCTCACAAATACTACATACACAGCACGCATGTAATAACACAAACATTATAAATGCAACCACTACCTTTCTGCCTTGTAAACCTGGATACTGTAACACCTTCCATTCCCACCATCTTGGCAATGTTGTTTGTTGATGCTGCTGCCGCCCTCGCCGATTGGGTCAACATTTCAACATTTTATACTGCCAGTTTCAGCATTACCGATTGGTGGTGATGGTATTGGCGGTTTTGGAGCCGACAGGAGAGGGAGGTGGCAGGGGAAATAAATACGGTGCATGATCATCATGCTGTCGTTTTGTAAGGTTTTACCCTAGAACAAATTCAATGTAAAAATGTTAAAATGTATAAAATATTTGTATTTTTGCGCATATGTCACCTACACGTCCACATGCAACGCTCTGTAAAAACACAAACAATACACTTTGCAATGATTTTAACACTCAATAAAAGTTTTTAAAAAAATGAAACGTATGTTGTTGATTTTTGTTTTTTTCACAACAGATTGAGAACCCATTTGCGGAAAGAATGAGATTGCGGGGGATCGGCAGGGGTTCTTGAAGAATCTCAAAACTGAGAGGGAAGACCAGGAGAACTTTTAATCAGATAGCGGTGGGAACGATTAGTAGTATGACTCTTCGCTGGCTGTTGAACGAGGAAAATGAGCACGTATGGGAATGTCCTGAGTGCAGTGATGTCGGTTCTTAACTCAACAACGCATTCAATGTTGTGGGTGTGAAAGAGAACACATGGTGTGTGAAAGGACATTCTTAAGTTAATGTGTTTGTTCATACGTTATGCATGCTATGTAAATATACTTTGTAATTTGATGTTGAAATGCATTGCACACCTATTCGACACACAAGCGCCCTTTTAAACAGACCTATACAAATACCATACACGTAGCACGAATGTTAAAATACTAACAATACAAATGCAGAAGGTTTGACACTCAATAAAAGTTTAAAAAAAAAAAGATTACTGTTTTTGATGCAGCCCTCATTGGTTGGTTCTAACAAGTTTTCTGCCATTTTCCTCATTACCGAATGGTAATGATGGTATTGGTGGGGTTGGAGCCGATAGGTGTGAGGGGTGGCTGGGGAAAAAATGGTATACTATCGTTTTGTTGTTGTTTGTATTTGTTTTAAGTTTACCCCCCTCCCCCCCCCCCAACCCTTATTTCAAATGTAAAAATGTTGAAATAAATGTTGTAAAATTTGCGACTATGTCACCTACACTTCCACATGCAACGCTCTGTAAAACAAGAACAATACACTTTGCAACGATTTTAACACTCAATAAAAGTTTTTAAAAAGAAAAAGTAATGTAATTTTTTTTGTGATAGAAAGTTAGTTGCATATCCTTTGCAGTACTCCGCAGTCAACCCACCATTTATTGGCTGTACGTTTTTTCACGTTGCCCTTTTTAGTTATTGGAATGAAGATAGATCTCTTCCAATCATATCTTCTACTATCAATCTAACTATATATTCTTCTATTATATCTATATTTTTAATTTTCTAGTTTTTATTTACACAACAAGTCATATATATATATATATATATATATATATATATATATATATATATATATATATATATATATATATATATATATATATATATATATATGACTTAACAGAGAATAAAACAAACATGTACATTCCTCATATATGAATAATAATCATAATCATAATAATAATGCAGGAGCCAATGTTTTGGATTTCCTCATTCGTCAATCCATAATGACCAGAATAGATGGTTCGCTTTCCACCTTCCTAGCGAAGCATGGGGTTAGTGAACGCTGTTATATATCTCACACATTGCTGCTATTGTCAGAAGTATCCAGTTTTTTCTTCCAGGAAATAACTTCTGCAGCATGATAAGTGTTCGGAACATAATATTATTCCAGGTGCCCACTATCCTGATGCGGTGTGGCTGAAGGCATGTCCTGCCGGAACATTCGAGTATATATCATGCGTTTTCTTTCTTTCTTGAGATTATATTAATCCCACATGGCATTTCCCTAGCAATATTTATGAAATGATTACATGTCCATCACGCATATTGTGTGGTTACTAATATGTTAACAGGAAGATTGTACCAAAATTTGGCACGATAGCTGCAGTTACAGATTAGCAGTTAGCAACACGATTTCTCCAACGTGAACTTGTTCATAAGATGCGTTATCAATATTGTGCTTCCACATGGAGAGAAAGTTTCTTTAAATGGGCTTAGAGTTGAATACTCTACAGTACATATAATATTTACATCGGCCATGTACTCAGAATGGATAAGACAAGACTCCCCAACCAAGCCCTCTTATGGTCACAAGTAGGGAAAAGAAAACGGGGAAGACCAAGAGACCCTGTGTAGAACCATCATCAGAGAAGGCTCATTCAACAGCCAAGTGAACATCCAGGATCTACAACAGGTAGCAGCGAACCGCCGGACATGGAGAGCCATGACTTCTGCCCCATGCGCCGCCTTTGGCTCAAGAGGAAGGACTAACTAACTAACTAACTAACTAACATATAATATTTATAGGCTTAGATTTAGGTGATAACAAGGGCCAAGCGGGGTTTGGCAGCGATGCGGGTGATGGCGGCAGCAAACTGTGAGCAGCGCCATCTATGTCTTCTGTACGAGGGGCTGGTCATGTCTGTTTTGGAGTATGCAATGGCAATCTTGACTCTCAGCCATAAGCAGATAGAAAGGATGGAAAGGATACAGAATGAAGCTATGCGCATTATTCTTGGATGTACAAGAGATACAGCATGCAGGGCGATGCGCTACCTTCTTGATTTTCCAACCATTGAAGAGAGAATACAAGTTTGCAGGGCACGCGCCTACCTCAGAATTAACGCAAAAACACAACATCCACTGCATAGTGAAATTAGGAAGGTGAAGGGCAGCAGGTTAAAAAGAGGACGGTCGTGGATGGGTCAAGCCGAAGACATTCTTCAACAGGTGTGTTCACTTGAGGACTTAGAACCTGGCGAGGAGTGGGTGCAAGTGCCAACAGACTTCTGCACATCCTTTTCAGTTTGCATCCAACTAGATAGAAAATGCAGACAAGAAAATCTGGCTGCTGTTGAGGCTGAAGTACAAGCGTTGATTTTCGAGAATTCGCTAGACGGTGACGCGGTCATCTACACAGATGGGTCGGTCGTCCGACATGTGAGAAGCTCATGGGCCTTTACAGCTCGGGCCGGAGGGAAAATTGTGAAGGAGGACTCTGGTGCTTTCACTGAAACCACAAGTAGCCTGACCATGGAAGTCATGGCAGTAAGTAAAGCAATAACATGGCTCGAGACACAGACATTCACCAGGGCTTGTTTCCTTAGCGACTCAATGAACATGATCAAGAGGATAGAGGAGGGGTCGATCCGAAGAGAATGGTTGCTGCCTCTGAAGCGGTCTCGGCTGGCAAAGATTAGTTTCATCTTCGTGCCAGGGCATGCGGGAGTACAAGGAAATGAGCGGGCTGACAAGCTCGCAGGTGAGGCTACTGTGGAGGGCGGACGCTCCATGGACCAGGCTGACATTCTGAATGCTCTACGTGATGTGAGACTTTTGCGAGAACCAAGTGATGACTGTGAATCTACAACAATGGCCAGACTGCTAGAGCAGCAAATTAAAAGAGGGGTGGCCAAACAAGAACACTACGCAGGAAGCCAAAGAAGATTGATAAACCAACACAGAACTGGCGTCGTTAGCCGCTACACGCTGCGGGATTTGCTGAGGAGGGGATCCGAGCACTTATGGACTGAATGGTTCGATGTGCAACGAGGATGATCTGTCGACTAACTAACTAACTATTTATAGGCATTGATATTGATATGTTTCACAATGCATAGAAGAATTTAAACATAGGAATTTGAAATTGTATAGAATAGGAAGATTGACATCGAGGTAAAACATGGCTGCTTAGTGGCAGCAATCAATCAAGCCCACGGTTACATGAATTGTTGATTTATAATTTTAAACAATTCTTAATTAAACACAATGGTATATGTACCTTATAAAAAAAAAATAGTTACATATTCAAAAGTAGTTTATATTCACCATACCTAGTGCTCCAGAGAGTGAAATATTTTGAGCATCACTTTCGTTCCCCCACAGGGGAAGGCGAATGTGTCGGCCTTTGTTCACTGATTGAATGGCCACTAATCCCTTTGTTCGGTCTAGCGCCCGTCTTGGCCAGGTATTTTCCCAATCTCGGTGCTTGGATTTTAAACTAAGGCCAAATAAATTATGACGTTACACAGGTCAAGTTAGCCTCGTTTTCTCCAATAACGTATGGCACTTAAAAAGTAACTATTAGGGATTTGTATTTTTAAAGTGTCAATATTAGGACATTGGTAGAGACGTTTTAATATACCACAGTGGTTTGCTAAATATTGGTGGTTTGTTGAATGTCGGTGGGTTTTTTATGTTGGTGATTTGTTGGGTGTTGATGATTTGTTGAATGTTGTTGGTTTGTTGAACGTTGTTGGTTTGTTGAACGTTGATGGATTGTTGAATGTTGGTGGTTTGTTGAATGTTATTTGTTTGTTTAATGTTTGTTAGTTTGTTAAATGTCGGTGGTTTGTTAAATGTCTCTCGCTTTGTAAATGCGTGTGGTTTGTCAACTTCACTTTTCAAATGTGTTTTCCTGCTTTCTTAAGTTTGTCAGTCGTATCCCTTTCTAACAGATCTTGATTTTTTTTTTTTTTTTTGCAACGAAGTCTTTATCATGAGAGAGAAAGTGTGTGTGTGTGTGTGTGTGTGTGTTTGTGTGTGTGTGTGTGTGTGTGTGTGTGTGTGTGTGTGTGTGTGTGTGGAAAAATGGAGAGAGAGCGTGAGAGTGAGAGAGAGAAAGCAAGAAAGAGAGTGAGAGAGAGAGAGAGAGAGAGAGAGAGAGAGAGAGAGAGAAAGCAAGAGAGAGAATGTGTGAGAGAGAGAGAGAGTGTGTTTGTGCACGTGTGTGAGAGAGCGATAGTAAGAGAGAGACAGGCAGACAGAGACAGAGACAGAGAGTAAGAGAGAGAGAAAGCAATGAGAGAGTGTGTGTGAGACAGAGAGCGAGAAAGCAAGACAGAGTGTGAGGGTGAGAGAAAGAGAAAGAGTGAGAGCGCGCCCTAGAGAGAAAGGCAGAAAGGGAGAGAAAGAGAGATAGAGACAGAGTGAAAGAACTGAGAGAAAGAGAAAGCGAGAGAGAGATTTTGTGTTTGAGAGAGAGCAGTTAAGTGAAAGAGATTAATTGATTGATTTATTGATTGATTGATTGATTGAACTTATTTTCAAAGGGTCAATAATTGGGCACGCAGACCCGTCTTACATTCAGCCCTTCCAATCACTCATCTTTCGTTCATCAATAGGGCATGATACATTCACATAGGAAAACAACATTAAATGTTGTAAACATAAACAATGCATATTACCATGTTATGAGACACACCCCCACTCACCCACACATCCCCCACCCACCCACACATCCCCGACCCACCTACACATCCACGACCCTCCATAACACATCCCCCACCACACACACACACACCCCATCCACACCCACACACCCCCAGGAACACATACATTCCTCCATCCACCGATCCCACAACCACACAACTCCCATCCACCCACCCACACATCGCACACCCACCACACATCCCCCACAACACATTCCCTACCCCCACACACATCCTACCCACACACACACACACACCCAGCGCACATTCATGCCACACCCACACATCCTTCACCCACACACAACCCGCCACCTAAACACATCTCCCCACCAACACACTTCCCCACGCATCCTCAACCCACACAGACTCACCCCCTACACATCATCCAACCATCATCCCAGCCAAACACACATCCCCAACCACACATCTCCAACCACACATACCTCCAGCCCCACACACATCCCCCATCCCACACATCCCACACCCAACCAAACACACACATCCCGCACCCACCCACTAACAACCCCAGCCCAAACATATCCCCACCCACACAATCTCCCAACCCACACAATCTCCCCCACCCACCCACTCATTCTTGCACCCACCACACACATATCTCATCACACACACACACACACATCCCCCACCTACGCATCCTCCACCAACACATATTTCCCCACCCATCCCCAGTCCACATACACTCACCCATCCACACATCCTCCACCCACCCACAAACTTAAACACCCCCAATCACTCATTCCCCAACAATACATCCCTTAACCACACATCCTCCACCAATCCAAATACACCCCTTAACCACACATCCCCCACCAACCCACACATCCCGCACACACCGACACACACATCCCTCACCCACTCACACATCACCCACCATACACACAGATCCCCACCCACACACATATTTCCCCACCCACACATCTCCACACACACACATTCCCCACTCACACACATCCCCATCCACACATCCCCAACCCACACACACACATCTCCCCACCCACCAACACATCCACCATCCACCCACACACATCTCCCACCAACACATCTCACCAACAGATCCCACCCTCACATCCCCACACACATATCCCCCACTCACACACATATCCCACACCCACCCCCCACTCCCCTTCGTACACCCCCACACATCCATACACACACACACACATCTCCCACCCACCCAGAGATAGAAAGTGACAGGCAGAGTGACAGAGAGAAATATAAAACAAGAGAGAGAGAGGGAGGGAGAGAGACGAAGAGAGATAAAGCAAGGGTGAGAGTGTATGAGAGAGAGAAGGAGAGCTCGCGCGAGACAGACAGACAGACAGACAGACAGACAGACAGACAGACAGACAGACAGACAGACGGACGGACGGACGGACGGACGGACGGACGGACGGACAGACAGACAGACAGAAGAGGGCCGGACATATTTTCACATTTAAATGCTAATTGACAACAATTTGTTTAAGGAAGAATACTGATTCAAACAAGAGATCACCATAGCCTCGGTAACGACCCTTTGTACAACCCTAACTGCACACAATCGGTTATACAACAAATAAGCACACGATCGTTTATATAAAATACTAGCTGACCCGGCCCGGCTTCGCCCAGTCCTTGGTGGGGAGCATCTCATTTAATTCATATAAGTAGTCATATAAGCTCACGTTCCCGTTACCGACTGTCTGTCTGTCTGTCTGTCTGTCTGTCTGTCTGTCTGTCTGTCTGTCTGTCTGTCTGTCTGTCTGTCTGTCTGTCTGTCTGTCTGTCTGTCTGTCTGTCTGTCTGTCTGTCTGTCTGTCTGCCTGCCTGCCTGCCTGCCTGCCTGCCTGCCTGCCTGCCTGCCTGCCTGTCTGTCTGTCTGTCTGTCTGTCTGTCTGTCTGTCTGTCTGTCTGTCTGTCTGTCTGTCTGTCTGTCTGTCTGTCTGTCTGTCTGTCTGTCTGTCTGTCTGTCTGTCTGTCTGTCTGTCTGTCTGTCTGTCTGTCTGTCTGTCTGTCTGTCTGTCTGTCTGTCTGTCTGTCTGTCTGTCTGTCTGTCTGTCTGTCTGTCTGTCTGTCTGTCTGTCTGTCTGTCTGTCTGTCTGTCTGTCTGTCTGTCTGTCTGACCCGGAATCGCCCAGTCCTTGGTGGGGAGCATCTCATTTAATTCATATAAGTAGTCATATAAGTTCCCGTTCCCGTCTGTCTGTCTGTCTGTCTGTCTGTCTGTCTGTCTGTCTGTCTGTCTGTCTGTCTGTCTGTCTGTCTGTCTGTCTGTCTGTCTGTCTGACCCGGAATCGCCCAGTCCTTGGTGGGGAGCATCTCATTTAATTCATATAAGTAGTCATATAAGTTCCCGTTCCCGTTACGGACTGTCTGTCTGTCTGTCTGTCTGTCTGTCTGTCTGTCTGTCTGTCTGTCTGTCTGTCTGTCTGTCTGTCTGACCCGGAATCGCCCAGTCCTTGGTGGGGAGCATCTCATTTAATTCATATAAGTAGTCATATAAGTTCCCGTTCCCGTTACCGACTATCTGTCTGTCTGTCTGTCTGTCTGTCTGTCTGTCTGTCTGTCTGTCTGTCTGTCTGTCTGTCCCTCCCTCCCTCTCTGTCTGTCTGTCTGCCTGTCTGTCTAATCATTTATTGGTTGCAGTTAGAACAACCTTAGATAAACGAAGACCAACTTACAAAAAGCATTAGAAAGAGCACTTGAAAGATCTTTACATCTTCCCCCAACAATTAACTTGGGTAAATGGAGCGGCGGCAGCAGTATCAGCAGAAGAAGGAAAAGGAGGAGTAGACAACTGCAGCGAAAAGGTGGGTCTGTCTATCTATCTGACCCGGCGTGGCTTCGCCCAGCTCCTGGCGGGTAGCGTCTCATTAAATTCATACAACAAAAAAAGTAACTTAAAAGAATGGCCTTCCACACACCATCCATTATTTTTAATGAAAACTCTTTCTAATCACCTGCATGACTACAGTAACTTCTTAAGCAAAAAAAGATGAGTTACAATGTTATGCATTGTGCATTATTTTTATGAAAACTTTGAAAATGCCTTACAGATTGTATCATTATTTATTATAACTCATATGCCGGTACATAACTATGGACAAAGAGTTTATAAATCTTTGAAAACGATGCCACAATATGACTATAAGTTATACAGAAAAGTTATGCCCCTTGAAATAACTTTTATAGAGTTAGGTCCCCTGAGATATATGAAATTATGATGAAAAATGAAAAAATGAAATAATACTGAGTAAGCATGCGATTTCACACTAACAAAATATCACAGTTGGCAGCTCTGGAATGAAAGGAAGGCGTGTAGAAAATTTCATCTCAATCGGATGGGCCGTTCGCGAACGTATAAAGGACATACAGACATACAGACATTTGGACGGAGATCCTTTTTTATATATAAGATGTGCACACAATTGATTTTACAACAAATGTGCGCCCGGTGTGTTGCTTGAGAACAGTGGTAGAATAGTCGTCAGACGTTCGTCGGATTTCCCAATGGTCATGGATTTCAATCTCCAATGGGGTGGATGTTTTAAATTAATCTTTTAATTAATATTGACCTCCAATTTCGACCCAGCTTAGATGGGTACCGGGATATGTTTTAGGAAGTAAAGCCGGTCAGCATGATACTGACTACATCACCCACTCGGTGTGGATTTATCTATAAATATGTGGGTTTAGCACCATATGTCCAATGAGGCTTAGGGTGCTTGACTACTTAATTGACTACATATTGGTGAATATCCGGACTGTGTGGGACAATAGAGGAGGTCCAAGAGAACTGGTCTAGTTCATCATAAAGACACGCCTCGGGATGCGATAATTAAAGACAAGGATCGCAAGAAGAACGACAAGAAGAAGAAGGAGGATGAGGTGGAGATAATGGTGGAGAAGAAGAAGAAAAAGAAAAAGAAACCACACAACAGAATTAACAACAACAGAATCATCAACAACAACAAAAGAATCAACAACAACAACCACTAGAAGTACCAGATTTACGTTCAATTTTCGTGTTCTGACAGATTACAATTTTGGGATATTTTAAGCAAGCCTATTAATAATTCAATCACCGTGTTATTATCCGTTGATCCATGTAGAATTATTCAAAACAACTTTCCTATTTCCAACAGTATTGATCTATTCTTTTGTATATGACACCCTTAGTAACTAGACATCGACAATAGATTTAGAACTAAGATGCCATTCCTTTGAAATGCAAGTGTAGCAATTGAGCAATATATAATGGACCCCGGGCTTGCTTTTCTTTGATGTTGTTAATGTGTATGTTCATTTGGCTTAGTGATCCGTATTTTTGTGTTCATTGTTTCAGTGCATGGCCCATCGATCTTAGTGTTATATATATATATATATATATATATATATATATATATATATATATATATATATATATATATATATATATATATATATATATATATAATCACTGGTATCATGAAGACTAATAGACTATAATGGCTGGCGCATATAGAAAGAATGGAAGATAATAGTGAAACAAAACTCGCTTACACTCAGGAAATAAATGACCGTAGACCCCGAGGTAGACCAAGAAGACGGTGAAGAGATAATACATATACAGACCTACAAGAACTTGGAATCAGCGACTGGCAAGAGAAGGTCAACCAGAGAGACGAATGGAGACGGATTGTATCTGCAGCAAAGAACCTCAATGGCTCGGAACGCTGAAGAAGAAGAATATATATGTATATGTTCATATGCTTTGAATAATCATGTCATACTATTGTGCGATTTCTCTTTCCGGTTTGTCTTATATGGAAGAAGGTTGGCTTCTAAAATATTTTGGTCACTAACGTCATGAATGTTTGGAGAGAACAATCACCCAAGAGTATATGCCCGGGAAGAGAGGTAGAGGACGGCCAAGGACAAAATGCGTGCAGGATGTGGCAGATGGATCTCCAGATGGGTGTATCGGAAGCGGGACCTCTTGGTTCTGACCGGACGATGTTATGGGAGCGAAGTTCTGCGAGGGATATGCTACTGAATGAATTCTTCAGTTAAAAGCTGTGTTCCCCAACTCTGCCTACATTCGTTAAGTAATTAATGAACGCCTTTTCACGCGACGAGATGGTTTGAGTATATGTTGCTGGCAACACTATTTTAGACAATTGGCACTTGATGAATAAATTGGTTAACATTACACCCCCCCCCCCAATATGAGGGGAAGTTAATCAGAGTA
The DNA here is from genome assembly GCA_963921405.1 of Cepaea hortensis. Taxonomy (NCBI): domain Eukaryota; kingdom Metazoa; phylum Mollusca; class Gastropoda; order Stylommatophora; family Helicidae; genus Cepaea; species Cepaea hortensis. The sequence goes on from OY992895.1 coordinate 13,294,519, forward strand.
AGTCACAAATGGCTGTAGAAAAATAACTAAATATGATAACAGCTTGAATCCAGTTTATTTTTATACATGCATTGTCTCTTTATTTCTCAACACAATTTCCACCAACATTGATGCACTTATCTCATCGTTTTATCAGTCTTCCGAAACCGGCTGCATAGAACTGCGTGCTCTGCTTTCTAAACTACGTTTTAACTTCACATTCAACTTCGGCGTCATTCGCAAAATGTCTCCAGCCAAGGTGGGTTTTCAGTGGAGCAAAAATGTTGAAATCGCTAGGGGCTAAGTCGAGGCTGTAAGATGGATGTTCCAGAACTTACCACCTTAGATGGTTAATTTTCTCCTGAGTTAATCGAGCCGTATGTGGTCTGCCATTGTCTGGGTACCCACCTTAAGCACACTTTCTTAAATTTAAATCGATTTAAACCTAACTAACGGGAATATAAAGTTCTATGTTGCTGTCACCTATTGACACCTGTAGAAAACACCAACTACATTTACCTGCCATCCCCAGAACTATGTGATTTACTTATTGACTCGCCCGCGTACACAAGACGGAGCATGCATTGTCATGTGTCTCTCTTCCTGCAAGTCGACCCCTATTTCTTCTCGCATGAACTACCCTTCCAATCCTAGTCTTTCCCACGGCTGCGACTTTTAATGTGCCCAGATTATTTCAGTTCCTAGACTTGATTTCTCTGACATTCTTCTCCAAAATCACATCTCCTTTGCTGCCAATGAACCCATCACTGTCCGGGAACTGCATTCATACAAACAAACAGTAGCCATCTAGATGATTGCATTCATACAAACAAACGGTAACCATGTTGATGATTGCATTCATACAAACAAATGGTGACCATGTAGATGATTGCATTCATACAAATAAACAAACGGTAACCATGTATATGATTGCATTCATACAAACAAACGGTAACCATGTAGATGATTGCACTCATACAAACAAACGGTGACCATATAGAGCAGGGGTGGGAAAACTTGTTGTGCGTTGGGTCACATAGACAAATGTAAAGCTATTGGGGGAGGGGGTGTCGCATATATATTATGTGCACTTTGTTTGCAGCAACCTATCACAATAAGTAGTTATGAATTATTTATAGATTATTAAACAGTATAAATAACTAATTACTGCAATTTTATTTTACTTATATACGTATACATTATATTTTACAACATGAACAAACATTTTTACTAATTTGTTAACAAGATTTTTCAATTTGTTATTATAATAATTTTTTCTTGTATTATCTATCAATGGCTTTAATTTAGACACAATCCGACTACATTGTAATAAAATTGTTGATTTCTAATGAGGTGTATGTAACTGTTTGCACTTTTTGACAATATTCTTGAAATCTGGAGCAAGTTTACTTGTTGAAATTCGCATGACAACATGCAAGATCAGTCCGACAATAAAGACCTATTCTTAGATTTGTTGATCTTCAAGCAAGAAAATGCTTGCTCCCAAATGTACGTTGATCCAAATAATGATAATAGTTTAACTGCAAAGTTTTTCAAGTTGGGAAATGATTCTTCTGATAACGATCCAGAGAAATCCAGCAAACCATCTGACTTGAATTTATCTTTCAGGTCATGATCTGCTTGTAAGTCAAGCAGCTCCAACTGTATGTCCTCTGTGGCTGTATCAGCTTCTGCACTAAAAGGCGAACTGAGAATAGTGAACTGTGGCTCTAAGTTCTTGAAATCTTTTAATAGCCATCAAATTCTTCAGTCAATGCATCTAACTGGGCTTTGTACTTTTCAGTCATTTCACCAGTAATGGTTTCTTGTTTCGGCAAAAGAAAGTGACAAAACGTGTTTTCACTTGCTTGTCTGGAGAACAGTGGGAGTTTTTCCTGAAATGATTTTACATGTACATGCAGTTCATGTGCAAACACACCATTGTCCTGAAGTTTGACATTCAGTTCGTGTAACGTTTCCATAATTTCAATGGCAAACATAGAGTCTAACTTCCACTCGTTATTGACAATGTTAGTATTAAAGTCACATTCAATGCTCTTCATCTCTAGGAACATCATTATTTCTAATAATTAAGACAAATTTTCCCGTTAGAGAAATTACAGAAAATTTATGAATTTCTCCTAATTTTCAGGTTGCATTCTCGCCGTGACATTCGACACAAGGGGTGCAGTAGACGAGTTGTGGAAGCTGCAGGCAGGGGGACGACTCACGCCCACCTGCCAGGAGATACTAGTGGACAAGGCCTTGCTGAGGGCTACCAGCACGACACAGCTGACCCTCAGAGCCAAGTTATGGGAGGATGAATATAAGAACTGTCTGGGAGAAATGGTCGTCAGGTCTCCCAGCAGTAAACAGCTGGGATGTTTCGGTAGGCTTTCATTGTGCTACACATCCTTGTGTATAGAAACAGTAAACATTTGGGATGTTTCTAAGGTGTTGCCTTTTATTGTTCCACACATCCTTATGAAGAAACAGTAAACAGCTGGGATATTTTGGTAGGGCTTTCATTGTTCTACACATCCTTGTGCATAGAAACGGTAAACAGTTGGATGTTTAGATAGGGCTTTCATTGTTATACACATCCTATGTATAGAAACAGTAAACAGTTGGAATGTTTCTAGTGTGTTGCCATTTATTGTTCCACGCATCTTTATGTATAGAAACAGTAAACAGCTGAGATGTTTCCGTAGGGCTTTCATTGTTCCACACATCCTTGGGTATTGAAACAGTAAACAGCTGGAATGTTTCGGTAGGGCTTTCATTGTTCCACACATCCTTGTGTATAGAAACAGTAAACGGCTGGGATGTTTCCGTAGGGCTTTCATTGTTCCACACATCCTTGGGTATTGAAACAGTAAACAGCTGGAATGTTTCGGTAGGGCTTTCATTGTTCCACACATCCTTGTGTTTTGAAACAGTAAACAGCTGGGATGTTTCGGTAGGGCTTTCATTGTTCCACACATCTTTGTGTATTGAAACAGTAAAATGATTTTGGGATGTTTCGGTAGGTGTTGCCTTTCGTTGTTCTACATATCCTCTTGTATGAAATACGGGGGTTATTACTGCACTAAGTTAAATATTTAATGTATTTGATTGGACCAACGAAAACGGAAGACAAAGTCATATATACCTGGATGGATTGGCTGCATGGTGTCACCGGGACAGGAAAACATGATTCGGGATTCTAGCGGTCGCATGTTAAGGCAAACCTTGCCGCAGAAACTTTGCGGAATGTAATAATATAATGATGTTAACGAATTGATTATGTGGTTGTTTCGGGATTTGAAATTTAAATATTGAGCACAACCCACTACTGGCAACGCCGATCGCATTCCGGTATGAATCTAAGGCCTATCCACGTCAATATGGAAGCACTATACTCGAGTTTCGCCCTCATTTGAGCTCGTCAGTAGTGCATATCCCTGACCGGATCCGGAAACAGTCACGGATCACGCGTGTGAAGCGGGTGTGTCACACGCGTGATCCGGGACTGTTTCCGGATCCGGTCAGGGATATGCACTACTGACGAGCTCAAACAAGGGCGAAACTCGAGTATAGTGCTTCCATATTGACGTGGATAGACCTTAGTTTCATACCGGAATGCGATCGGCGTTGCCAGTAGTGGGTTGTGCTCAATATTTAAATTTCAAATCCCGAAACAACCACATAATCAATTTATTATTGCTCACTGGATTTAGGAGGCCTGTTGTTCCTTGCCAGTGAGAAGTCCTGATCGTTCGGGTCCCATCGATTGACGGACGTCGGTCGCGGCGATTGGGCAATCTTGAGCATAGGCTACGATGGGTAGCGTTGTGGTGTTATGTTGTGATAATTTGGGATGTTAACGAAGACGATGATGATGATGATGATGATGATGATGATGATGATGATGATGATGATGATGATGATGATGATGATGATGATGATGATGATGATGATGATGATGATGATGATGATGATGATGATGATGATGATGATGATGATGATGATGACGATAGGGATGGTGAATATGACATTTCTGGAACGCAGATCCGTATTTCAACACTGTATATTTGTTGTTTTCTTATTATTTTTATCCGCGCAGTGTAGAACTGAACAGATAGTCTTTGGACGAGCTCTCTTATTCTCATCAATGAGTTTGTATGTCAGGTATCTCAGCCAAAATATAATTCATTTATTCACTTTATATATAGGTTCATATATAGGGAAAGTCCCTAGGTAGAGTGATTGAGTGGATGCAGAGCTCGGGGGGCCTGTGGGGGAAGCAGATCAAGTACACCCTTGTCTAAGCCAGGAAAAATCCTAATGAATAAGTGTACCCTCATAGCAACCAACCCCATCTATAACGGTACATTAAATGATATATAACATATGATATATAACTCTACAGTGTGCACCTGACGAGATGAATTGAAATTTGCCAGGCAAAACATCGTGCAATATATTGTTAGTGGCTTATGTGTTTAAAATCAACGCACACATAAATTTGAATAACGAAGACACAAACAATAGATTGCACGATTTATTGCCTGGCATATTTCGCTGCATCTCGTCAGGTACATACTGCAGAAATCACACAACTTACGTGAATTAATTAGATAAATCCTTCAAACTGAAATATACACATGTTCGCACAGTAATGTCGATTGTCTACCACGGTAATTTTAAACTGACTAACATGTCTTTCTGCTTACACAAGGACGGCTTACGGAGGTTGATTAGTATAGCTTCAGCAAACTTTAACAATCGACTACTTTGTGTGTTGAACAACACACGGAAGGCACTGTATCTTTCAACCACGTGACCACTCTCGAGCACATGTCTCCCGACCGATGAAGCCAGACTTTTCCGGTGTGTCGGCCTGCCTAGGCTACCATCTACTGTGTGTAGTATCTTGTCCAACCAATTCGGAATATGTTCCGAAACCCTGCAATGTAACTGTCGCTCAGTTCTGCCTATGTAGACGGCCTCGGATCTGCATGTAAATTGGTAAATACAATTCGATTTGGCGTACAAAGCTACAGGTTCTTTTACTGCTGCGACTGGGATCGGTGTGTTTCTGTACCTGATGACTAGAGCTGCAGCACAGAATGTTCGCTCGACTGCTGTGGTGAGCCGGTCCCGCAGACGTTGCATTACGTCATCTCCTCGGAAGGTTAGCTGGATGAATACTTTGAGTTTAGGGACTGTAGTTACTTCTGATTTCGGTTTGGGCTGTTGGCAGTGGCGCTTTATAAATCCTGTGGAGTACCCATTCAGGTTTAAGGCATTCTTCAGAGTTTTAAATTCCTCTGTCAGTGTGTCCTGGGTGCATATCTTCCTAGCACGGTCGAACAGGATCCGTACTAAGCCCCGTTTGTACTGGACAGGTGCGAAGCTCTGAAAATTTAAGTATTGGCCAGTCCATGTTTCTTTGCGGTACACCGATCTTTGAATGCTGCCATCTGCTCTACGTCTCATTAGGATATCTAGAAACGGCAACGCTTCGTTGTGTTCGTGTTCCATAGATAAAGAGATGTTTATATGTGTCTCGTTCATTGTGGCCTGGAACGACGTTGCTTGTAGCTCGTCTGTGGTGATAATTAGTATATCGTCCACGTAACGACGATAAAAGGCCAAGTTATTGATGTCTGAGGATCTCTTTTCATCTAAGTGTGCCATGAAGATGTCCGCTAGAATAGGTCCAAGTGGGCTCCCCATGGCCACTCCGTCAATTTGGCGATATGACTTGTTTAGAAAGTTGAATTGTATGTTGGCAGTACATAATTTTAATAGCCTCTCTAGAATAGCTGATGGTATGCCTAGCTTTAGTTGTTTGTCTCTAATGCGTTCGCTTATTATATTCACGGTCTCATCTAATGGAACGTTGGTGAATAAAGAGGCAATATCCATGCATGCCATGTGTTTGTTGTTTATGTCCATAGTATCCAATAATTCCACCAGTTCGAATGTATCCCTGAGTGTTCTTGGATCGAAGGACTGTCGTACTGGCTTTAAAATTTCAGCTAGCCATCTCGCCATTCGGTGTTGTGCCGAGTTAACCATGGAAAGGATAGGTCTTAGCGGGATGCCGGGCTTGTGAAGCTTGGGTAGACCGTACATCTGAGGAGTTTGGGAGCCACGCGGTGTGAGCGTTTTTGCAGTGGCCTCACTGATGAGTCCTACATTCACAAGTGACTGGATTTCTTTCCTCATTTTTGCATCCAGGTCCTCCGACTTGTTGACTGTTTGCTCTACTCTGAATTTAGATGCGTCTGATAATATATCATCCATTTTTCTCTGGTATTCTGACATGTCCATCAGTACTGCACCACTCCCTTTGTCAGGTTTCAATATTACGAGGGTTTTGTTGGCCTTTAACGCTTTTAAGGCAGTAAGGTGTTCGTTGGTCAGCGGACATGTCTGTTTAGAGGGTGTTGTGCGATACTGGTGTTCTAAATCTACCAGTTTGGCCTTCAGCCACCCGACTGACTCAGCAGAAGTAGGTCATAAATGCCAAGTATGTGTAATTCCCCATCTATTATTAGGTTCTATTCTAAAACACACTGTCAAAATCAACACACAAACATACTACCTAAGTACATAAAATTCCCCATCTGTTATTATTAGAAGGCTCTATTCTAAAACATAGTGTCAAAATCAAAAGACACACATAAATTCTAAGTACTGTAATTCCCCATCTATTCTCAGAAGGTTATATCCTAAAACGCAATGTCTAAATAATCTAAAAACGTTTAATTATGCATCTGTTCTCAGAACGCGACCTTGACATGGTGAAGAGGGTCAAGGAACATCAGAAGGTCATGCCGGACCTGATTGTGCAAGCCCGAGACTGTGAGAGCAACTTCGAGCACAGCCTGGGCGATTTCATGCTGTCGGTCAAACGTGGCCTGCCGGACGATGCAACAATTGTACGCAACCTCCAGGAATTCTGCGCAGACATGAAGAAGGCACGGGGTGCCAAGAAGACAGACTTCCAATCCATCGATCAGTATTTACAGACTCTGGACTTCTTTAGACAGTAAGTTGCAGAAGTAGCATGCGAGACATTGTTAATGATTGTAGCATTGTCTTCTTTTCTTCCCAAGATAGCCATACGGGGTACTCAATACGCTTATGTTCTCTAAAATACGCTTGTTATTTTCTCTAAAATAACAATGATCTGGGTTATTCTTTCTCTAAAATACGCTTGTTATTTTCTCTAAAATAACAATGATCTGGGTTGTTCTTCCTCGTTAGGACTCTGATCTTACGGTTAATGTCTCTGAAATACCAGCAATCAGGAATTCTCAAGCAGCAAAACAATCTCCAGAACACACTAAGTGATAACATCCTCATTGATATATTTGATGTAACGGTTAGGATGTTAAACTGACAAAATCAAGCGTGTGGTCGGACGAGGGTTCGATTCCCGTACTCGTCGTTAGAGACACAAACATTATATTATTATATTGCACCATTTATTGCCTGATATATTTCGCTGTATCTCGTTGCGTGTTTACTATAGAAATAATTCAATACATTAAAACAACGCAATGAATCCTGCCACTTAGAAATATCGTCACACTGTCACATGTTTCACATTGGTGTTTATTTCTATAGTACGACTTACACCTGTTAGTTAGTTGACAGGTCATCCTCATTGCACATCGAACCATTCAGTCCATAAGTGCTCTGATCCCCTCCTCAGCAAATCCCCCAGCGTGTAGCGGCTCACGACACCAGTTCTGTGTTGGTTTATCAATCGTCTTTGGCTTCCTGCGTAGTGTTCTTGTTTGGCCACACCTGTTTTAATTTGCTGTTCTCGCAGTCTGACCATGGTTGTAGATTCACACTCATCATGATGACGACTTGCACCTGACGGGATACAGTGAAATCATCATCATCCATGCCGACAAGCGTGGGAGGTGATGTTTTGCCATCTCACGCGATCACCAGAGTCGTGGATCAGCTCCGTGTTCTTGTCTCGATGATGCCATGTGGCCAAGCTATCTAGATATTTACCTCTCTGCCTCCTCCCTGGTCTTTTCCCCACAATCTTGCCAGTTGTCACCAAATTCTCTAGTTTATTTCTTCATATAACATGCCGAAACATATCTTGACTAAGTCTAATTTCTCTAATCAGATTTTGTATGATTACAGTGAAATATACTGTATATATATATATATATATATATATATATATATATATATATATATATATATATATATATATACAGCTGCTATAAATTATAAATATACTGTGTGATACAGTTTAACATCCTAACAGCCAATACATTGTGCAAGATGTTATTTTCATTATGCTGGTAATTTTAAATGTTGTTTCCTTTCTGTAACCAACAGGGTATTTATTTATTTTTTTATCTATTTATTTATTTATATATATATGTATTTTATTTATTTACTTCGCAGCGCCTTCACTGTGGTTGAGGAGAACATCGTACATCCGCTTTGTCAGGTCCGAGCACTCTGCGAGAAAGACAAACAGCAAAAGCTGAAGAAGGCCATCAAGGACGCTTGCTCAGAAATGCTGACGAAGCTGAAACCAGAGGCAGACCTGCAGAGAATCCGGCATAAGGAGTGGGAGATGAAGGTGCTGCCTCGCGAGCAGAGTTTGTTCTATGGGTTAATTAGTCTAGTGCCCATGTGTCTAGACAGACTGACCACAATTGACCTCAACACCGATGAGTACATTATGGATTTCCCCGAGATGTGTGCCTGGTGACCTGGATTACTGACCGGTTCCTGGTGCAGATTGTAATGTTAGCACATAATGAAGACATGAACAATTGTTTGCACGATTTACTGCCTGGCCTGTTTCGCTGCATCTCATCAGGTACATAATGGCATGCAGACATCACACAACATAAAAATAATTAGATAAATCCTTCAAGCTAAAATATACAAGATACATATTCACATAATAATTTGAATTGTCTACAACGGTAATTTTAAACTGTTGTTTTATTTGCACAAAGTTGGTTTCTGTAAATGAATGACAACTGCCTCTATCACCTTTAAATTGAAACGATTTTGTGTGTTAAACAACATATGAAACGCATTGTCCCTATCAATCAGGTGACCGGTTTCCAAAATGTGCCGTCCAATCGATGACGTAGGGAATTTGTGGTGTGTAGGCTTTGCCGGGTTACCAGAGTTTTTATTATTATTATTATTACTACTATTCTCACAGGGCATCTCAAAGAAATGCAACTTAACCCATGTAGCATGTGTGGAGCTTTTCTATTCTTATTTCTACAATTGTTTCCTTGTTTTCTATGACTGCGATCAGTACCATTGTGTTTATTTCTCACAAGAAAATATTTGTCTTCGCCCGTGTGTTACAGAGGCCTTTGAGGGAAAGCAAAGAATAGTAACACTGCAACTGACCATGCATGTCATCGAGGCAACTAAAGAGGTTTGGCAGCAGACTGGCTACTTCATCCAATAAAGAATGTAAGCCACAAAATCTACACAATCATGAGCATGTCTGCCAAGGACGTGGTCTGTGTTGGCTGAGGGTGTGTCTCATTGTGCGTTTAGGGTTTAAAAAGCAAGCGGTTTGATTTAATTGCACTGAGTTTTATCCAATATGCCTTGGTCTTTTTCTACAGGACGACCTGCAGAAAGCGCCGCACAAAGCACGAACTCCGTAGCTTCAGCGACGACCCCCAAGAGTCTCCGAGAAAATTGCACTCGTGGACCGATCGCCGTATGCCAAAATCGAACCCATAAACTTCGGATCGCGAAGCAGACGGCGAAAACATTTCGCCACGGAGACTCCCTGTTTCATTGGAAGATGATGGACAGCAGAAGAAGTGGAAGTGGAGGAAGAGTGTCTTAGGAAACCTTTTATTGGTCAAGTATGTGGGGGATGGGAGGCGTTTGTGAATCTAACATGTACAAATACTCGTGTTTTTAAAGATACAATGTCGGGTCTAGCATATTCATCATTATCGTAATCATCATCATCATCATCATCATCATCATCATTATCATCATCATCATCATCATCATCATCATCCAATTGCATGTCCGGTACAGAACATTTCCAGCATAACATTTTTTGTTAAATGTCTCCCTTCATAATTTCTGTGATTCTAGTTTTCTGGACGTCTGTGGCTGAGGTAGTTTGCCATTGTTTTCCTTCTTGCATTCGAATAAAAATGGACGTTGCAGCTACAGCCTTCGTCAGCACACAAACAACAAACATACAACAAGATAAATACATGGAATGCTGTCTCCATGAGATTCTCAGCCAGCTCGAATCGATCTTGAGACCATCACCAACGACTATCTGTCGGCTGCTCTTAAGCTCCATTCGACATTTGCTACAGTGGTTTTGTGTTACCCTGGTCAGCTAAACAGAGATGATGATCGGGAAGATCATCATGGCCTGGAGAGAATGGTGCTGCAGGGAGTGACGAGATTATGTGGTCGGCACTCAGGACTCCGTCCTGTAAAGGATATGCAACTAACTATAACTTTATGTCTGTAGAGGAGCTGTATGTGTTTCAAAGATAAACATGAATAAGTTATTTTTTTTCCCTTGTCTTTCGTTGTGTCTAAATTTAACTGAACCCGACCACAATTATGACTTGTTGATCATACATGTTCATAACGAACATTTAAAATAATTTATTTTCAAAGATATCCGCGAAAATAAAAGATTGAGTCATGTGAGTTCATTTTATTCTTGTGTTTTTATATTCTTATATTTATTGTGGAATGTTTTCTTAGCACAGTGTGCAACATATTACTTGTAAATAATTTGTACATAAGACGTGAATTGGCCAAGGCATAAGAACATACGTGTCAGGGGGTTCATAGCAAAGGTTAATTACAGTGTTTAGTGCAGGAGAGCCTGGCATATGATACCATGACATCTTGTCTGAGAATGGAGGTGCAGGTAGCCACAGCGGTGGTCCGCTGGTTCGGGGGATAAACAGCACACTGAAGTCGTGATTGTAACAGACTCACAGATTACGTTGATAAAGATGAAGACGGGTATGTTTCGTGCATAGCGGCACGCTGATATATATATATATATATATATATATATATATATATATATATATATATATATATATATATATATATATATATATATATAAAGACATTATATATATATATATATATATATATATATATATATATATATATATATATATATATATATATATATATATATTAAGTTATGGAGTAGACTTCCGGTCCCCAGCATGGCGGTTAGGCATTGAACCGCTACGGCCTCTGTAGTATTTATCCTTGTGGCTGCGGTTTGCATTCTCATTGTCCTCATGTTGGACTGGTAGTGTATGGTTCCGTCACCCTACTACTGAGTGAGTCCGTGTTGCGACTCTGTGAGCTGTGAAATTCATGTGGAATGCTTTTACATCTGTCCGCTTTTGTTTGTACAGTGAACTTCGTGTTCGGAACAATGTCTACCGACTGTTGCGGAAATGACTGAATTGCCTGTTCGTTCACAAATGCATTTTTCAAGAGAATAATGGGAGTCGACGCTGGAGCTACGGAGTTCGTGCTTTGCGCATTCGGGCCATGTGAGAAGCTCCGGGTCAGTGAAGTCTTTCTGGTGACTGCCGATTCCATCAACGATGAACTGTAATTTTTGTGGATGACTTTTGTGTTGGTATTCTGGCGGGGGTATTATGCACAGTGTACCTGTGCGGGTTGTCGGCTTGCCGAGACTCCTGTCTGTTCCACTTTTCACATTGGACAGTGAGGAGCATTTTGTGTGATATTCACTGGCACAGGAACGGAGCATAGTGGGGACGACCCGTTGCCGTGAAGTTGGAACCCCGACTAACTAACTAACTAACTAACTAACCAACTAACTAACTAACTAACTAACTAACTAACTAACTAACTAACTAACTAACTAACTAACCAACTAACTAACTAACTAACCAACTAACTAACTAACTAACTAACCAACCAACTAACTAACTAACTAACTAACTAACTAACTAACCAACTAACTAACTAACTAACTAACTAACTAACCAACTAACTAACTAACTAACTCAAGATATGGAGCCTCGTTTTGCATCTTTTCTACATTACATGCTGATGTGGTGGGAACTAGGAGGCGGACTGATTGGCTGGATCAGCAACGCTAAGTGGCGTAGTGGAGCATTATTAGGCAGACGCGTTGAGGGCCCTTTAGAGTCATGTGCATTCAACGTTCGAAAAACAGCAGCTGGTGATTTGCGCTGGTTGTTCTACAATGTTATGAGCGTCGATCGACCAGAAAGCAAAAGCAAACTACTGAACGTAAACTTGCCAAGAAGTTACAAACTGCCAACAATGCGGGGGTTGACAGCGACGTCCTGTAAAGGATATGCAATTAACTAATTGAGACCTAATATTGTTAGAACATTCTTATGCAATAATAGGCAATAAATAGACCTCTTTATTATTTAAGAATATCATTACTTAATACGAAGATTGATAGAGTTGATAGAAACAAGCTGTGGGAAACCATTAAACAATATGGAGTGAGTACACATCTATCAAACCTATGTAGAAGCTTATACAACAACAGTGAATGCATAGTGAGAGCAACTGGAGGACACTCAGAACCCTTCACCATAAGATCTGGAGTACGACAAGGTTTTGTCCTGTCCCCTCTCTTGTTCATAACGTATACAGACAACATATGTAAAGAAACCAGCCAAACAGAGGCCGCAAGAATACCGCATGACGAGAACACATAATAAGAACCATCTGCATATCTAATCTTTAGAGAACTCCTGTTTGTGGACGACCAAGCACTAATAGCAAAATCAGAAGCTGAATTGCAAGACCACATGAATAGTCTAAACGAAATGTGAATGGAACATAACATGAAAATTAGCACAAGCAAAACAAAGGTAATGACTATAACTAAATAAGAAAAAACAACAACAATTCATTTAAATAAACATCCCTTGAAACAAGTAAATAGTTTCAAGTACCTAGAATGTATAATATCATCAAATGGCAGATCAGAAGATGAGATCGAAAATAGATGCAATAAGGCAAACCAATTCATTGGACAAATGGCACCAATACTAAAGAACAAACATGTATCAATAACTACTAAGAAAGCACTTTACAATACAATCTTCTTACCAACTCTATGCTACCAATGCCTAACCTGGGCAATGACAGAAAAAGAGAAAAGAAAAATCACAACAACAAAAATTAGATTCCTGAGAAGAATATTCAACGTATCAAGAAGAGATAGATCAGACATGAAGAAATGAGGCTAAAGTGGGGGTTATAGCTGCACTAGATTCTATTAGAAAGCAGCAAGTCAAATGATTTGGCCATGCAGGTAGGTTACCAGTCAACAGCATACCACAATAAGCAGTGATGTACAGACCAGATGGAAACAGAGGAAGAGGCCGACCACGTAAACGTTGGATGGAGGGAATAGCAGAGTCCATAGGAATATCGATACATGAAGCCCATAATCGGGCACTCTCACGATGTTTATACTTCACCTCGACACCGCAAGGTACAAGAGGAACATGATGAGATGAGATGAGAGAATACGAAGCCCTAAGGATAACTTTAGAATAGTCTACTACAATATGTGAGCCATAAATAGACCTATTAATAACTTTACAGTGGTATCACCCAGTTTGCAAGTCATGTGAATGCAAATGTGCAGTGATGTCATTGGTGATAACATAACATAACATAACATAACATAACAATATCGCGATGGCCTTCAATTTCTGTCTATCTTCATTAGTCAATGTCCGAGATTTACAGACATACAGTAGTATGGTCAGTGTGTACTTAGAACAGAACTTATAGTACATAGTACTAAAGTCTGCTATATTGCACCAGGTGTTACCCCGTTTGGTTCGCCAAGAGCATGCACAAAGCACGAACTCCGTAGCCCCAGCGATGACACCCACATCCTCACCCCAAGAATCTGTGGGGGAAATTGCACTCATGCTCTGAGCCCGGGGAGCAAACACACAACCTTCAGAACGTGTGGCAGACGACTTAACCCCTTCGTTACGGAAAGACAGCTCTAACCAACCAGAAGTCGATATTTAAGAAGACTTGATTTTTAACGCAATGAAAGTGATCAAGAAAGCACGGTAAATAGGAGAAGAGACCACACTTCACCAAGATCGAGAGTCAACAAATGCTTGAAGAAGTCGGATGTGTCGGCCGAAAGGTGCAAATAACGCAGCTTTGCTATAAACAGGCACAACGTAATTACATCTAAAACAACATTCCGGACGAACGCAGAAGAAGAGGAAGAAGAAGAAGAAGAAGAAGAAGAAGAAGAAGAAGAAGAAGAAGAAGAAGAAGAAGAAGAAGAAGAAGAAGAAGAAGAAGAAGAAGAAGAAGAAGAAGAAGAAGAAGAAGAAGAAGAAGAAGAAGAAGAAGAAGAAGAAGAAAAGAAGAAGAAGAAGAAGAAGAAGAAGAAGAAGAAGAAGAAGAAGAAAGAAGAAGAAGAAGAAGAAGAAGAAGAAGAAGAGAGAGAGAGAGAAAGAGAGAGAGAGAGAGAGAGAGAGAGAGATCCATAGAAGAAGAGGAAGAAGAAGAAGAAGAAGAAGAAGAGAGAAGAAGAGAGAAGAGAGAGAGAGAGAGAGAGAGAGAGAGAGAGAGATCCATAGAAGAAGAAGAAGAAGAAGAAGAAGAAGAAGAAGAAGAAGAAGAAGAAGAAGAAGAAGAAGAAGAAGAAGAAGAAGAAGAAGAAGAAGAAGAAGAAGAAGAAGAAGAAGAAGAAGAAGAAGAAGACGAAGAAAAAGAAGAAGAAGAAGAAAGAAGAAGAAGAAGAAGAAGAAGAAGAAGAAGAAGAAGAAGAAGAAGAAGAAGAAGAAGAAGAAGAAGAAGAAGAAGAAGAAGAAGAAGAAGAAGAAGAAGAAGAAGAAGAAGAAGAAGGACGAAGAAGAAGAAGAAGAAGAAGAAGAAGAAGAAGAAGAAGAAGAAGAAGAAGAAGAAGAAGAAGAAGAAGAAGAAGAAGAAGAAGAAGAAGAAGAAGAAGAAGAAGAAGAAGAAGAAGACGAAGAAGAAGAAGAAGAAGAAGAAGAAGAAGAAGAAGAAGAAGAAGAAGAAGAAGAAGAAGAAGAAGAAGAAGAAGAAGAAGAAGAAGAAGAAGAAGAAGAAGAAGAAGAAGAAGAAGAAGAAGAAGAAGAAGAAGAAGAAGAAGAAGAAGAAGAAGAAGAAGAAGAAGAAGAAGAAGAAGAAGAAGAAGAAGAAGAAGAAGAAGAAGAAGAAGAAGAAGAAGAAGAAGAAGAAGAAGACCACTCAGATACAGCAACACAGGACTGAACACGCATGGTTAAAGCCCGATATGCAGCGACGTCTTTTGACATCTTCGACATTCGCCTACTATGGTTTTCATCAGGAGTTGTTTTTTTTCGGATGTGATTGCGTTGTGCCTGTTTACAGCAGAGCTACGTTCTTGCGCCGTTAGAAAGACACATCCGACTTCTGCGGGCATTTGTTGACCGGGTTAAACTTCCCGTTTAATATTACAAAAGTGTATCATCATGTCAAGCTTTACGGTTCTATACGTCTCACTCTTCTAAAATTCATTTTATAAAGTAAGTAGACCCACAAATCACGTTTTATGTGGACGTCTAGAAATGTTTTAGTATGTGCTATTAAATTTAGCTTCCATTATTACGTATACTGTGTAAAGAGGGGGGAGGGGGGGGGGATTTTAGATAGGAAATACGAAAGAGGGAATGATGTTCTGAAAATATGGTGAAAGGGCGGTGTGGCGCAAGGACCAAATTTTTAGATAGGAAATACAAAAGGGGGGTAGGGGGGTGACGTTCTGAAAATATGGTGAAGAGGGGCACGGGCCAAAAAAGTTTGAGAACCACTGCTTTAGGGACATCCACTGGGGCACTCCTTCCTAGTTTTCATTCTCGGCCCACCAGCACATCTCCATTGCTTCCAATTTTCCGCCTTCCTTTTCTCCTGGTCTTCATGTACCACATTCACGCATTTACCTAGAGCCTTCACTGGATCGTTCCCATCCCTACCCCTGTTCCCATCACTCCACATACCCTAACTGCTGTCTATATAAGAGTATCAACGTTAAGATTCGTGTTAGTATCACAGCCTGGGATTCTGAGATAAGTAGAACATTTGATTCATTTTCTTTCCCTTGTTCTCATTTTTTCATCCTTCCACTCTTCTCGTCCTGTTCTTATACCTTAATGTAGCCACTGTAGTGTGTTTTTCCCGTGTTTATATCTGGTTTTGTATATTTTTTGTTTGTTGATGAAGGCTAGTGGCCACAACTTCTTGTGTTTTCCGTAACTGTGTTCTACACAGCTGCATTACTCTGTATATATTGTTTAAATTTCCATAGCTTTATAGCAGTTCCACTAATTTTAAATATAGCATTACAGAACACCGGGATTCCTTCGGGTTTCTAATTTTGGCCTAGCTTGCTTGCTTGCTTGTGTTCGTTGGCTTGAGCTCCAACGCGAAGTCCTGTATGTCGGTTGGGAAACACTGCTGTAAAGGATATGCAACTAATTTTATTTACTACAAGGGAAATAATTGCATCTAGGTTGAAGTCATATAGCTTTAGCAATCAAGGGGAACAATTATAGATTTCACTATATTTATACTGACAGCAGTTTTGCAAGAGAAGTATATGTTTATTCCTGTAACAATTTTATTCATATTCTAGAAAGTATCTATTGAATGATACCGTCATAAAAGCTATATACAGTTTTGAATATTGTTTACAATCTTAGGCACCAAGTTTTTGTATAATAAATAATGTTTAGTAAATTATCTATTTATTTATCTGCTAGGCCAAGTCTGTCTAAACAGAAGTGACGCATGCTCTGGTTTCTCTTCACAACGTATAAAATATTGTAGATGCAAGTGAAATTTCTTTGATGATGAAAAAGACAACATGTGGTCAAACGACCAACGGAAAATCCCTTATGTAAAGAATAGTGGAAGTATAAATGCTTGTTTTATTTGTTTCAATAATGGTTTCACCCTTATACACAAGGGGGAAAAGAAAAGAGGAGAAAAGAAAATTAAACTCCTCCCATTCCAATGTACTATTTATGAAATGTTTTGCTTTAAATGAACTTGTTGTGCTAAACTACCACCACAACTAAAATGATCATTTTAGTAAATAAAATCACATATCCTTTATACTAATATTATTATTATTATTATTATTATTATTTATTTTATTATTATTAGTATTATTATTACTATCATTGACATTATTATTTTTTACTATCATTACCCTACCCTTTTTATCCTTAGTATCATTAATTAAATAAGTATTAATGATATCACCATTATTATTTTACAACTTCATCCCCCATGTCCCCCCCCTTTTTTTGTTTAAGGTTTGTTGCTTTTGCTACTACCCCCACTAATTTGTTTCAAACATTTGCCCTGCCTGTACCACCATTACAGTGGTCATAGGGACATTGGTGCAGTGAAACCAATTGGTGAGAGAGTAGCGAGGAAACAACATGTAAAGACTTTCCCCTATCCTTGTAGTCAATACCTACCTTATCATCCTTAGTATCATTGATGTTATAAGTATTATTGTATAAAATAAGTATAATATTATATATATTACCATTGCTGGTTTTTATATTGGCTGTTATTACCCTCAGCATGTTTCTTCTTGTCATCATTATTATTGTCATCATTAGTAATAAAACAAAAACCCTTTCCCATGTGCCCCCCTCCCCTCGCTCATATTTGTTGTTGCCTTTGCTGATACCCACACCGGTTTGGTTCAAATATCTATCCTGCCTTTACCATCATTGCCCAGATAGTGGTGGAAAGGGCATTGATGGAGTGCAACAAATTGGTGAGAAGATGGCAAGGGAAACAAAAATGTAAAGATTGTTAAAATGTTGTGCAAATACTGATGCTTGTTTACTTTTTACATAAAGTTAAAAAAAAAAAGAGGAAGGGAAAAAATGAATGAACCCTTACAAATAAGAAAGAAAAAAAAGAAAAAAAAATAAGCAAGGAGAAAAAGATAACCAACTCCTTTTACTTCTACTATTATTGAACATTGCATGTTGCAAGTATATGTATAATAAAAAAAAAAAAAAAAAAAAAAAAAATAAGCAAGGAGAAAAAAAAGATAACCAACTCCTTTTTACACCTACTATATTATTGAACAGTGCAGGATGCAATTGTTATTGTAGGTACCTGCCATATTTTAACACCATGTCTAAGAAAATCATTTTAGCAAATGGAATCACATGTTTGGAAAATGTGATCATTATCAAAACAAATCCTACCATTGTGTTTATTAATATTAGCATTGCTGTCATCACCCTTAGTAGGATTTTATTCCTTGTCATTATTATTATAAGATGTATTTCATGTAAACACCATTCCTAAGGTAATCAATTTAGCACATAAAATCACATGTTAAAACTATTATTTATTATCATTGAGTCTATCACTAGTCTCAGCACTGTTATTCCTTGTCACTATGATATTTATTTGTGTATTTGGTAGTTACTTTGCATTATTATCATGTAATCACTATTGGCTTTGTAAACGCGTATACTATCACATCCCCCTTTCCCACCCTTGTTGTCTCTGCTGCCACCCTCACCGTTTTGTTTCAGTTCTGCACCGCCATGTTTTATCATCACCGAGGGTGATGGTACTTGGTAGGAGTTTTTGGAGCTGACAGGAGAGCGGGGAGGCAGGGGAAATAATAACAGCCCGCTACCATCACGCTTTTGATTTAAAATATTTCCTTACAACAATGTCAATGGAGAAATGTTTAAATGTATAAAATATTTGAAATATTTGCGCGTATGTCCTACACGCCCACATGCAACGCTCTGTAAAAACACGCACACAAATACTGAACACACAGTACGCATGTAACAACACAAACAATACAAATGCAACAACTACCCCTCCTGCATTGTAAACTAGGATACTCCTTGACAACCCCCCCCCCCCACCTTTTCGATACTGTTGGTTTTGATGCTGCTGCTGCCTTCACCGGTCGGTTCTAACAAGTTTTACTGCCATTTTCCTCATTACCAAGTGGTGATGATGGTATTGGTGGGGTTGGAGCTGACGGGTGAGAGGGTGGCAGAGGGCGGGGGGGGGATGGTATACTATCGTCTTGTTGTTGTTTGTACTCGTTTTTCGTTACCCTTCATTTCAAATGTAAAATGTTGAAACAAATGTTGTAAAAATTTGCGCATATGTCACCTACACTTCCACATGCAACGCTCTGTAACAACTCGAACAATACAAATGCAAATGTTTCTTAACACTCAATAAAAGTTTTAAAAAAAAAAAAAAAAAAAAAAAAAGTGAAATCTCCAGAGTAACATTCAATGAAAGTTGTAAAAAGAAAAAAAAAGATTTTCGTGGAGAGGAGCAATATAATGAGTCTAAAGACTATTTTTCAGACCCTACACCGTAAAGTATATTGGAATAGATGTTACGAACGGTAAAAAAAAAAAAAATAATTTAGTATACATGAGTGCGAGAAAGAAACAGGAAAATGTGAGTGAGATCAGATATTTATCTTACGAAAAATAGCCGAGAAAAATTGGGAATATAAAAGCGATCTCTATAACATTTTTGTGGATTTTAAAAAGGCTTATGGTAGTGTCCATAGTAATAGTCTATGGAATGCTATGCAGGAATTTGGAATACCAAGGAAGTTAATCAACATGACCAGACTATGCATGGAAGATACTTATAATATAGTAACATATAAAGGCAGGACATCAGACCCTTTCCAAATAACATCTGGATTGAAACAGCCGCTACTCTTCAATCTGGCTCTAGGGAAAGTTGTAAGGAAGGTAAAGGAGGAATGTGATATTGGAGGAACATCCAAGCTGCTTGGTTATGCAGATGCTATAGATATTATAGGGGAAAATGAACAAAATACATTAGAAATATCGACTCACTTAAAGGAAAAAGCCCAACAGATAACCAACCAAGATAAGACAGAATATATGGTAATTTCAAGAGAAGGAATGGCTAAAAACTCTGGCCACATACAAATAGATAATATGACCATTAAAAGAACGGAAACGTACAAATACCTGGGTAAAATTTTCAACTGCTCCAACATCATAAGGGAAGAAATACAAACTAGAATCAATTCTGGAAATAAGATATACTATGCACTACAACATCTATTAACATCAAATGCGCTATCTCGTAACACCAAAATCACAATATACAAAACACTAATCAGACCAGTTGTGCTGTAAGGCTCTGAAACCTGGAGTACAACGAAAGAAGACGAAGCCTTGTTACAAACATTTGAGAAAAAAGTTTTAAGACGCATCTTTGGACCCATTAGGGATACACAAAGTGGAGAGTGGAAAAGAAGAAGTAACAAAGACAGGGGGGAATTTTAGAGTTTCCAGAGGAGGTGGGGGGATCAAGATTATTTCAAGATCGCGTTAATACAAGAACCGATTACTTGATATTGTTTTTCCCTTCATACTTTACGGTTCTTCTTCGTTCATCCAGAGTTTTTTTTCCGGATGTGATTGCGTTGTGCCTGTTTACAGCAGAGCTGCGTTCTTGCGCCGTTAGGCCGACACATCCGACTTCTGCGGGCATTTGTTGACCGGGTTAACCTTCCCGTTTAATATTACAAAAGTGTATCATCATGTCAAGCTTTACGGTTCTATACGTCTCACTCTTCTAAAATTCATTTCATAAAGTAAGTAGACCCACAAATCACGTTTTATGTGGACGTCTAGAAATGTTTTAGTATGTGCTATTAAATTTAGCTTCCATTATTACGTATACTGTGTAAAGAAAGGGGGGGGGGGTGGATTTTAGGTAGGAAATACGAAAGAGGGAATGATGTTCTGAAAATATGGTGAAAGGGCGATGTGGCGCAAGGACCAAATTTTTAGATAGGAAATACAAAAGGGGGGGGGGGGGTGACGTTCTGAAAATATGGTGAAGAGGGGCACGGGCCAAAAATGTTTGAGAACCACTGCTTTAGGGACATCCACTGGGGCACTCCTTCCTAGTTTTCATTCTCGGCCCACCAGCACATCTCCATTGCTTCCAATTTTCCGCCTTCCTTTACTCCTGGTCTTCATGTACCACATTCACGCATTTACCTAGAGCCTTCACTGGATCGTTCCCATCCCTACCCCTGTTCCCATCACTCCACATACCCTAACTGCTGTCTATATAAGAGTATCAACGTTAAGATTCGTGTTAGTATCACAGCCTGGGATTCTGAGATAAGTAGCACATTTGATTCATTTTCTTTCCCTTGTTCTCATTTTTTAATTCTTCCACTCTTCTCGTCCTGTTCTTATGCCTTAATGTAGTCACTGTAGTGTGTTTTTCCCGTGTTTATATCTGGTTTTGTATATTTTTTGTTTGTTGATGAAGGCTAGTGGCCACAACTTCCTGTGTTTTCCGTAACTGTGTTCTACACAGCTGCATTACTCTGTGTTATTTTATATTGTTTAAATTTCCATAGCTTTATAGTAGTTCCACTAATTTTAGACATAGCATAACAGAACACCGGGATTCCTTCGGGTTTCTAATGTTGGCCTAGCTAAAACTGTCGGTGATTATGTTGTCTATCGTGTTCTCTGCTTCGTTTCTTCACGTCTACAGGGGCCAATCAATACAATTCAGCTTATTTCTCACATGCTAGGCCTCCACGAAAAGACGCTGACACTGAATAACAGAGAAATCTGAGAAAACCGGACGACAATACAACCAGAGACTCTCTTATTTGGAACCTATGTGGCATACGAAATAGTGGGAAACCTAAAAACACATGGATAAGAGAATTACCAAGATTAATAATATTTGGACAAATGGGTAAGAGAATTACCGAGATGAATAATATTTGGACAAATGAATAAGAGAATTACCGAGATGAATAATATTTGGACAAATGGATAAGAGAATTACCGAGATGAATAATATTTGGACAAATGGATAAGAGAATTACCGAGATGAATAATATTTGGACAAATGGATAAGAGAATTACCGAGATGAATAATATTTGGACAAATGGATAAGAGAATTACCTAGATGAATAATATTTGGAAAATATGGAGAGAGTTGCAGGAGATAGCAAAAGAGAAGACGGCTTGATGTGGTTTGGTTGAGGGGTTATGGCCCAATGGGAGAGAGAAGAGAGAGGTAAGAAAGAGAAGAAGAAAGAAAGAGACAGAGAGAAGAAGAAGAAGAAGAAGAAGAAGAAGAAGAAGAAGAAGAAGAAGAAGAAGAAGAAGAAGAAGAAGAAGAAGAAGAAGAAGAAGAAGAAGAAGAAGAAGAAGAGAGAGAGAGAGATCCATAGAAGAAGAAGAAGAAGAAGAAGAAGAAGAAGAAGAAGAAGAAGAAGAAGAAGAAGAAGAAGAAGAAGAAGAAGAAGAAGAAGAAGAAGAAGAAGAAGAAGAAGAAGAAGAAGAAGAGAGATCCATAGACACGCCCCAATAACCACTAGCTCTTCTGTGTCTAAAGAATATGTTAGGCTACGCAGAAAGCCAAAGAAGATTGATAAACCAACACAGAACTGGTGTCCTTAGCCGCTACACGCTGCGGGATTTGCTGAGGAGGGGATCCGAGCACTTATGGACTGAATGGTTCGATGAAATTGTCTCTATAATGAAGTTGTTTCTGGAGCAGCAGGCAAGGGCATCGTTAACTTATTTAGAATTCTAAAACCAGCTTTTTTAGCTGCAGTAGAGCAGCGGCTAGCATGGCCTGGTAGACGAGTGTAGAAATCCCAGTCGAGATGAATTTTTCTCAAAGATTTACCAGGGGCTCACGAGTCGACCCAGTCTTAAATAGGTACCTGGAAATGTTATGGGAAATAAAGGCAGATGGGATGGTATTGACCACATCTCTCGTGGAGCTCTGATAGGTATCTTAAAGACTAGTCTAGCACCATCTACTCAATTCACAACCAGTGAACCAACCAACCCTGCCACCACCAAGAAGTGAACCCACAACAGCAGTGGTGGTAAACACACACAAACCACTACACCACAACTACTCCTAAGAGCGCTACATTGGTTCCAGTCATTCAGACACCTGACACGCTCGCTACATTACACAGATACGATTTGAAATTACAATTACATTGACACTGGTACATGATCTGCTCAGTTCTAGGAAAATGAACGTCGGTGCACTACAAAAATATACCCAGCTGTTTCAATCAGAATTCCCTCTTTGCTGCGCTAAGGCACAAGTGATCATACATTTTTAGTGCTTAGCGTACATAATTTTGTAGAGTTCAGTTGAGCTGAGTTAAGAAACGATATTACTGCACTCGGGCTTTCTCACACATGTTCCGTCCCTTAGTTTAACAGCCCACAAAGAGTCATACTGCTAATGGTTCCAACTGTCATCTTATTGAAAGTTCTCCTGGTCCTCCCTCTCAGTTTTGAGATTCATCCAGAACCCCTGCCGATCCCCCGCCATATCATTCTCTCCACATACGGGTGCTCAGTCTGGTCCCCCACTTTCTCCACCTGTTCCCACAGGCGCCCGACCACCTCTGCCTTTTCCATAGGTAATCTACCACTGAGAAGTGCATTCCCTGCCAGTCTATCATACTTTTGTATTGGTGGTGAGTCATACATTCTGAACAATTTATCTGTGAAACAAGGGATAGGAAGAAAAAGTCAAGTAAAGGAAATTTTTACAGGCCCTAAGCATAAGACAAGAGACTAATAAATATAAGACAAATAAGACAAGAGACTAAGCAAGATATTGTATTCAATTTTATAAGAAAACATCGTTGGAACTACATCGGCCATGTACTCAGAATGAAAAGACAAGACTCCCCAACCAAGCCCTCTTATGGTCACCAGTAGGGAAAAGAAAACGGGGAAGATCAAGAGAGACCCTGCGTAGAACCATCATCAGAGAAGGTTCATTCAACGGCCAAGTGGACATCCAGGATCTACAACAGGTAGCAGCGAACCGCCGGACATGGAGAGCCATGACTTCTGCCCTATGCGCCGCCTTAGGCTCAAGAGGAAAGACTAACTAACTAACCTAAACATAGAGGGCATCTGGTGCTAAACCCATATTGTTTATAGACCAATCAGCACTAGTGGGTGGTGTGGTTGGTATCACACAGGTTGTCTTCACTTCCCAAGACATTTCTGACTGGGTCAGCCTGGGTCAGTTCCAGTTTTAAAAATCCTTATTGTTGTGTTATTGTGAGTAAGGTATCTCCTCACTCAATATTCTATTCTGATGTTGTTACTGGGACTATTTGATGGATCTGAGAGTTCCTAACTATCACACCTATCCTACTATGACAAGAATCTCCGAGACAGGCCTTTTTCCCAGAACTCCTCGTCTTCTTTCATTAGGTGTAATCCGTATTAGGCCACCAGCCATCAACCATACCATTCACATTATTGTCTTGTGGTGCTGAAATAACAAGGCTTCTTAATTCATCATCATCATCATGTCCCCACAGATAACATTAAAATGTGCCTCCCAACAGCAAAAGTAACAATCATGACAGAATCAATCTATATGTATAAAAAAGAATGTTTGTGTCTTTGTTTGTGTGTCCTTTATGAGTTCCCGAACGGTCCATCCGATTGAGATGACATTTTGTACAGATGTTCTTCTCATTCCCGCGGAGAAAACTGACATATTTATTTAGTTTAAAACAGTTATGTACGTAATAAATTAACATTAATTACAATATTGCAAGGGTACTTAACTTAAGAAAAGTTATATCAAGGGACATTACTTTTAGTAGCATTGCTATATTATGTAATTTAAAGAATTTTGTATTTTTCTTAATATGTATAAAATGTTTAAAGAATTTATCTACAGTCACATGAGTTATAAACAAAGTGATAAAAACTTAAAGGCATCTTCAAATTTTTCATAAAAATAATGCATTTATTTTAGAAAATATTCTAACTCATCTTTTTATTTCTCCTCGACATTACATTATATGTTTTACTCTTCTTTATTTCTTTTCGACATCAAATTAAATGTTTTTTTCTCTTCTATGTCACGGATTATTCAAACATATCAGTAATATTAATTTTATGGAAGTGATTTCGATAGTTTTCACCACGTGTAGATCTGGATTAAAATGTCCACTGTCACGGATTATTAAACATATCAGTGATTTAAATTTTGTGGAAGTGTATTCAATAGTGTTAAAGATTCACTCTGTCACGGATTATCGAAGATGAAACCAAATTGTAAAACGTGTTAAAGTCAACACGACAGAAGGTTTTGAGAGAGGAGAGTTCCATCAAGCAAACACATTTGTGTTTTCTATATCAGGACCTCATGTATTTTGGTTCAACTACTCGCTGATGACGAGCGTCTTGATGGGGCCTTGTGGGATCGGTAAGCAAGGGATAAAATCCATCTACCGTTTTGAGGACCCTAATAGATGGTTGCGCTACGCTGACACTGGACGCAAAGGCGGCTCATTATGAACGGCTTCACGGGATGAAGTATGAACTGCATGATCCTAAATTAACTATTGTAATTGAAAACATAGAGAAGGAAAAGACCAAAGCTATGATTCACTGGATGCCTACAACCGCAAAGGTTGAGACAGTGAAGCAAATAGCCGCGGATATTTCGGGAGACATAAATGCGGAAGTGCGTAAACTAAAAATCAGCACGGACAAGTGGTTACTGCTGTGCAACCCGAAAGATCCTCTACCACATTACGTGGATATGGTGCTGGACGGGGTAGAAGATAATCTACACCATCTCTTCATCACAGTTCCTGGGCGCCGTACGGCGTGTACAGTCTGTGGGGAGGACTCCCACTGGAGTAATAAATGTCCGACCAAAGTACAAATCAAGAAGGGGCCTAGACTGGCACAAAAAGTCACCTCGAACTCCCAGACAGATCAACATAGTAAGGAGGATGAAAACGGTTTCCAGCTGGTCACTAGGAAAAGGGGACGCTCAACCAAGAGCCTGTCTGACGGTGAGAGCTTGACACCTCCAGCCCCCCCCCCCCACACACACACACACCCCTCAACAACCGTGACTACCCTACACCGTCTGAAGCAAATAAAAAGAAATGTACTGAAAAGCGGGAAGACAAATCGACCGGCTCAGAACAAAGCACAAGAGGCCCTCAGAGAGATTTGAACCAGCCCATCTTTGACACGTGGTCCACAGCGATTCTGTCACGCACAAAAAAGGTCCCCCTGTAGATGAATGAAGCTCTATAGTGATGACTCGGCAACTATTGAATCAATATTGTAAAGAAGCCAGTATTATTTCCAGTATTGGGAAAAAGCCATTATAATTTCCAATATTATGTGTGTTAACATTGTGAAGAAGCCATTATTCATTACTGGATTGAAATGAAGTCTGTAGGACTTACAATGTTGTGATGAATCAGTGAATAGTGTTTCATGATATATGAAGTCTAGAGTGTGATGAATCAGTGAATAGTGTTTCACGATTTATGAAGTCTAGAGTGTGATAATCAGTGAATAGTGTTTCACGATTTATGAAGTCTAGAGTGTGGTGAATCAGTGAATAGTGTTTAACGATTTATGAAGTCTAGAGTGTGGTGAATCAATGAATAGTGTTTCACGATTTACGAAGTCTAGAGTGTGGTGAATCAGTGAATAGTGTTTCACGATTTATGAAGTCTAGAGTGTAGTGAATCAGTGAATAGTGTTTCACGATTTATGAACTTCGCAACCAGTAGAAGTTATAGAATTGTGATGTATCTGTGAATGTTGATTCACGATTAAGGTGAATGTTGATTCACGATTAAGGTGGTGAAGCCCGATTGTTCAAGAAGGGTGATAGAATCTCTACAATAACTAACAGTATTAGTAAAACAATCAAGTGCTTTCAAGAGTGGTCTAGATGAAAATTACTGCATTGTTTTCCGAGGAAGAGTAGTTGTTCTCAGGGAGTTGAAATCCGAAATACCAAGTCTTGGTGAATATGTCGGCATCCTGGAGAAGATCTGGAAGGAGTCTGCCAGAAGTTAAGGTGAAATGTGCTTCCCTCGCCCCGGCGGACAATCTAAACTCCTAGTCTACGACAAAAGATCAGTTAAAGATCTTAACACTAATTTCATTTCTTTTTAAATGGAGCTTGTAGTGGTCAGGTTTAAGTCCTTCCCGTTGTATTTATTTATTATTATAAAGCTCCGAGTGTTGTCCCTCAAACAAAATGTGTCATGGACATTCACAGGGCACTAGAGCGTCACCCTGTAATTAGACATCAGGCCAACAACAATACAGTATGAATCTTCACCTCGGTAGTTATGTGGCCCAGAAATTACAAAGAAGCCACGTTTTAATGGGAATGATAATTTAAAGTTTACTGCCCAAGCTCACAGCATTCAATACACTGCTGTCTTCAGAAAGCACGATATAGATCAAGATAAAATGAGTGAGAGAAAGAGAGAGAGAGAGAGAGAGAGAGAGAGAGAGAGAGAGAGAGAGAGAGAGAGAGAGACAGACAGACAGACAGACAGACAGACAGACAGACAGACAGACAGACAGACAGACAGAGAGGAGAGATGTACAAGTGTAACATGCATTCCGCTGGGGGAGATGGATTTGAAGCAACGCAAGTAAGGTGTGTTTACATGCACTATGCTAGTTTTTCTCAACCTTTTTTGGCCCGTGCCCCCCTTCACCATATGTTCAGAACGTCATTCTCCCCCCCCCCCTTTCCTATCAAAAATTTGACCTGTGTCCCCCTTCACCATATTTTCAGAACGTCATTACCCCACTTTCATATTTCCTACATAAAAATCCCCCACCCCTACATAGTATACGTAAAAATGGAAGGTAAATATGTTAAAACAGGTCTAGACATCCACATAAAACGTGATTTGTAGGTCTACTACTTTATAAAATGAATTTTAGAAGGATGAGACGTGCATAACTGTAAAGTATGAAGGGAAAAGCAATATCAAGTAATCGGTTCTTGTATTAACGCGATCTTGAAAGGATCTTTATTCCCCCCCCCCCCTGGAAACCCTAAAATTCCCCCCTAGGGAATTCCCCACCGGTTGAGAACCACTGCACTATGCCATAAATGTCATATTATTATAACTGTATATGTATGTATTTGTTTTATTAACGCATCTGACACTTAACACTAACAAACGGCAACGCTCTGTAAAATACACAAACAAAAGAAACACGCATTACACTTTGTAAATATACATTGCTTTGTATGAAATAAACATTTGGGGAAAAAAAAAAATCAAAAACGAAAAAAATATTACTTTTTTCGCTGTAAACAGGCACTGATCATCTGCAAATAGAAGTTCATTGATTTCCTGTGGATCAGTTGTTTCATTTGGAGTAAAGAGTTCTAAATTTTCTGAATCTGTTCTGTCAAGACTTGCTTCTTTGGATATTCTGTCCATGTAGATATTAAATAGCAGAGGAGAAAGCACACATCCCTGTCTCACTCCTGTATTGACTGTGAACATATCTGATATACCTTCTTGTATTCTTACTGCACTTCGGCTCGAGTGGTACATGGCTATGTCATAATAATGCAACAAAAATAAATAAATCTATATCTATAAAACAGAGTGTATGTGGCTTTGTGTGTTTGTGGGGATTTATGTATTGGATGCGTTCGATAACGGTACATCCGATTGAGATGAAATTTTCTACACGTCTTCCTTTCATTTCTGTGCAACCGACTATAATAGTTTCTTAGTGTAAAATCTTCTACTTATTTAATAACAGTTACTTTTCCATTTTCATTATATAATGTCTATATAGCAGGGGGACTTCACTCTAGAAAAGTTATTTCAAGGGGCATAACTTTTAATAACATTTCTATATACTTTATAGTCATATTGTTGGACTTACTTGCACTATTATTAAACTCTTTGTCTATAGTTATTTTTAGGCATATGAGTTATAATAAATAATAATATAATCTTTAAGGCATTTTCAAAGTTTGCATAAAAATAATGCATAATGCATAACATTGTAACCCATCTATTTCTGCTTACAAAACTTATCAACTGTCATGTCGGTGAATAAAAACAGTTTTCATTAAAAATAATGAATGGTGTGTGGAAGGACATTCTTTTAAGTTACTGTTTACAGGCGAAACCACGCCGGATCAGATAGGTAGACAGACAGACAGATAGTCGGGAACGGAAGCTTATTTGACTACTTATATGAATGAATTAAATGAGATGCTCCACACCAGGGACTGGGTGAAGCCGGGCCGGGTCAGACAGACAGACAGACAGACAGACAGACAAACAGATAGTCGGGAACGGGAGAGCTTATATGACTACGTATATGAATAAAATGAGATGCTCCCCACCAGGGACTGGGTGAAGCCGGGCCGGGTCAGCCAGACAGACAGACAGACAGACAAACAAGCAGACAGACTGATAGATAGATAGATCCCCTCCAGGGTCTGGGTGAAGCCGGGCCGGGTCAGCTAGTAAATAAATAAAATACAGAGGTTCCAAGGAAGCTGATAGGGGGGAAATGTGGACATCAGAGGACAAGCTAAACAACACCAACCTTAAAAAGATGTCGTGTACAGAATGGTTTGTTAGTACGAATTATTAAGGGGTTACAGACGCAATTCGTAATCCCGCATACCCGTGTTCGTAGCACAGCTGCAGACGATTTGGCAGCAAACCGTCTTGCGTTGTTTTTTTTTTTACGACATATCCTTTACAGGACATCGCTGTCAACATCAGCATCTTTTGGCTGATTGTTGAATGTCTTGGTAGGATTGCGCTCAGTGGTTTGTCATTGCTTTCTGAGCGACCGATTCACATACCCCGTAAGTTACCGACGCGGAGAGAACCGCTACCAATTCTCGCGCACGTCACGTCATGTTACGTGAGTGTGCAGGATTACGGAGAAAGTCGTTTAACACCTAGACCAAGGATCCCGGCCCTGTAAAGGATATGCAACTAATTTTATTTTATTTACTACAAGGGAAATAATTGCATCTAGGTTGAAGTCATATTACCGCTTTAGCAATCAAGGGGAATAATTATAGATTTCACTATGTTTGTACTGACAGCAGTTTTGCAAGAGAAGTACATGTTTATTCCTGTAACAATTTTTTTCATATTCTAGAAAGTATAAATTGAATGTTACTGTCATAAAAGGACATACAGTTTTGAATATTATTTAAAATTTTAGGCACCAAGTTGTAGTATAATAAATAATGTTTAGTAAATTATTTATTTCTTTATCTGCTAGGCCACGTCTGTCTAAACAGAAGCAACGCATACTCTGGTTTCTCTTCACAACGTACACAATGCGACTCATAAAATATATCTGGAACTGGCCGACGTCCTGTTGTTGCATAAGCCGTGAGTCCGTCAATATCGTTAATGTGCCATACATGTCACATTATCATAAATGTATATGTATTTATTTGTTTTATTAACGCATGTGACATTTAACACAAACAAATGACAACACTCTGTAATATACACAAACAAAAGAAACACGCATTACACCTTGTAAATATACATTGCTTTGTATGAAATAAACATTTGAAAAAATAAAATTGACTCTGGTGTATGACGTAATATTTGCGTCCATTACCCCGCTAACTCAGAATACACCTGTACATCCTTTGTGATTGATTGTGTGAGACCCTCCCCACCCCCCACCCCCCCCCCCCTTTTCCATGCTCTCTCTCTCTCTCTCTCTCTCTCTCTCTCTCTCTCTCTCTCTCTCTCTCTCTCTCTCTCTCTTACTCTGTCACACACAAGCACACACATTCTTTGTGAGTCAGTGTTCGTTGCCGATCGAGGTTTTGACCCTTGCTTAGCCGAAATAGGTAAATCCTTTGTACTGACCTTCTCCAGGCCCAGCGAACGGAAAAATAAATCCATCGTACCTGTAAACGCCAAAGTGTGAAGGGTTTTCTATTAAATGGTTTGGTTTGAATGGGAAAGAATGATTACTCAACCACCATATGTAGGTGGTTACACCATGTCAAGACTATAATACTGTCACACATGCATAAAATGTATATGCTTTATTTGTTAATGTAAACAGATATTGTTTTTGTATAAAATAAATGTTTAAATATATATTTTAAAAAAGGTGGTATAAGAGTTGGCCGTGTGCGGTCAATATCAGGTTTTCCAGCGATTTGTTTTGCTTCATGGGCATCCGGCAACCACACAAACATTTCATTCAATGTTTCGTGTGGAATGGCTCTCGTCGCTTCAGAGGTCACAGATTGTGAGAATTGTATGGATATTTTTTCCTGGCAATGCGGGTGTACGGGGGAATTAACAGGCTGATAGGCTAGCAGGGAATGCACCTCTTGGTGGTATCTTGCCTATGGACAAGGGGGAGGTGGTCGTGCGCTTGTGGGACCAGGTGGAGAAGGCTGAGGAACAGACTGAGAACCCATATGTGGAAAGAATGAGATTGCAGGGGATCGGCAGGGGTTCTTGATTAATCTCAAAACTGAGAGGGAAGACCAGGAGAACTTTTAATCAAATAGCGGTGGGAACGATTGGTAGTATGACTCTTCGCTGGCTATTGAACGAGGAGACTGAGCACGTATGGGAATGTCCTGAGTGCAGTGATGTCGGTTCTTAACTCAACTCATCTCAACAACTCATTCAATGTTGTGGGTGTGAAAGAGAACACATGGTGTGTGAAAGGGCATTCTTAAGTTAATATTTTTGTTCATACGTTATGCATGCTATGTAAATATACTTTGTAATTTGATGTTGAAATGCATTGCACACCGATTCGATACACAAACGCCCTGTTAAACAGACCTACACAAATACCATACACGCAGCATGAATGTTAAAATACTAACAATACAAATGCAGAAGGTTTGACACTCAATAAACGTTTAAAAAAAAAAGATTACTTTTTTTATGCAGCCCTCATCGGTGGGTTCTAACAAGTTTTCTGCCATTTTCCTCATTACCGAATGGTGATGATGGTATTGGTAGGGTTGGAGTCGATAGATGTGAGGGGTGGCTGGGGAGAAAATGGTATACTATCGTTGTGTTGTTGTTTGTATTTGTTTCTCGTTTACCCCCCCCCCCCCCCTCATTTCAAATGTAAAATGTTTGAAATAAATGTAAAATAATGTCATCTACCCTGCCACATGCAACGCTCTGTAAAACACGAACAATACACTTTGCATCGATTTTAACACTCAATAAAAGTTGTTTTTTTTTTTTTAATGTAATGTAATTTTTTGTGAGAGAAAGTTAGTTGCATATCCTTTGCAGTACTCCGCAGTCAACCCACCATTTATTGGCTGTACATTTTTTCACGTTGCCATTTTTAGTTATTGGAATGAAGATAGGTCTCTTCCAATCATATCTTCTACTATCAATCTATCTGTTCTTCTATTCTATCCATATTTTTAATTTTCTATTTTTTATTTACACAACAAGTCATATGCGCTATAAACAAAGTATAAAAACTTTAAGGCATCTTCAAAGTTTTCATAAAAATAATACATCTATTTTAGATAGGAGTTGGATGAATGGATAGATAGATGGACAGACAGACAGACAGACAGACAGACAGACAGACAGACAGACAGACAGACAGACAGACAGACAGACAGACAGACAGACAGACAGACAGACAGATAGATAGATAGATAGATAGATAGATAGATAGATAGATAGATAGATAGATAGATAGATAGATAGATAGATAGATAGATAGATAGATAGATAGATAGATAGATAGATAGATAGATAGATAGATAGATAGATAGAAAATCAAATCAAATTAAATCAACTTTATTAGGGTCACAAATTGGGCGCGCAGGCCCGTCTTACATTCGGCCCTTCCAATCACTCGTCTTTCGTTCATCAAGAGCATTATACATTTACATAGGAAGAAAAATAAACATTGTGAAATGAATGTTGTAAACATAAACAAGGCTAATTACAATGTTATGAAGCCCATCTCCCACCTATCCATACATCACCCCACCCACACAACACCCTTACCTACCCACACACACGCGCACCAAGGGACACATACACACCCCCACCTACCGACACACACGCACACCAAGGGACACATACATACCCCACCAACCGACCCATCCCCCTCCCGTACATCCCCCACCCACATACACTGCCCTCACCTGATCCCTCAACCAAAACACACTCGCCACCCACAAACATTCCCCCACCAACCCACACATCCCACGCCCATCCACATACACATCCTACCCCACACATCCTCTCCCCACCCAAACCTCAAACCACCCATCCCCCAGCCACATCTCCATCGACAACATATTCCCCACCCATGCACACAATCCCCCACCAACCCACACATCGCACATCCACATCCCAAAACCATACACACACATCCCCACCAACTGACATGTCCCTACCCCCCCCCCCACACACACATCTCCCTAGCCACCCATACATCCCCAATCCATTCACACACACCCCACCACCCACACATACAACTTCCACCCACCCACACATGCCTTAACCTAATCCCCCACCACACAATCCCCCACCCGCACATCACATACACCCCCTACCACGCACTATTCCCAACCCACGCACCCCACACACACACATATCCCTCACCAACGCATCCCCACTTACACACCACACACATATCCCCCACCCAGATACCACACAATATTCCCACCCACACCCACACAGATACCCTTACACATCCACCCCACATACCCCCACTCACACACCACAAAAATCCCCCACCCACACACACAAACCTCACCCACACTATCCCCAACCAACACACCACACACCTCTCACCACCCACACACGCATTCCCTACCCGTCCACCAACACACACTCACTCACGCATACATCCTCCACTACGCACCAAAACACCCCCACCCACCCACCTCCAACCAAACATCTCTCGATCACAATACCCCTACCCCCACACACATCTTCCACCCACTCACACATCCCACCCCGACACATACAACTCCCTTACCCACCTACACATCCCTAAGCCACTCACACACCCCCACCCACACATTCTCCATCCACACACACACATCTCCCACCC
This sequence comes from Cepaea hortensis, assembly GCA_963921405.1. NCBI lineage: Eukaryota > Metazoa > Mollusca > Gastropoda > Stylommatophora > Helicidae > Cepaea > Cepaea hortensis. Next base: position 13,328,554 of record OY992895.1, read on the forward strand.
ACACTCCCCCACATACTTCCCCCAACCACCACAATCCCCTACTCACCCACACATATACCCCACCCATACGCACATTTCCCACACCCATCACACACATCCCTCACACCACACACTATCCTCCACCCATACCACCACAAACATACCTTCCACCCACACATCATTCACACATCCCCCACCAACACACCGCACACATATCTCAAACCCACACACCATACACTTCTCCCCACCCGCCCTTGCATCCCCAATCCACCCAACGCAATCCCCTACCCACACAACCCCGCCACCCACACATACTTCCTCAAACCATCCACACATCTCCACCCACATAAACACACATCCCCTGCGTCCGTCCCATATACATATCCTCCACCCATACACACATCCCCACACCCATTCCAACACCCCTACTTTCACCCCCACACATCCATCCAACACCCACAAATACCACTACCCACCAAAACCCATACACCCCAACCCATCCAAACGCATACCCCCACCCACACACACCCCACCCACACATATCCCCACACTCACACACATCCTCCACATACACTCATTCACTCTCCCGCTCACTCATTCACTCTCCCGCTCACTCATTCACTCTCACGCTCACTCATTCACTCTCACGCTCACTCGTTCTGTCTCTTATTCACACTCACTGACTCTCTCACTCATACTACAGAAATGAACATAAGTTTATATTATGCATGATAAAATCAAATGGTATTTAACTGATAATATGACAGATGAGAATACACAAACATGTGGATTCGCGTGTTACATAACATGCGTGTTACATGACATGCATCTGCTCAGCTCTCTCTCTCTCTCTCTCTCTCTCTCTCTCTGTGTGTGTGTATTCCTTCATATACACACACTCACACGCATGCGCGCGCTCACACACACACACACTAACACATCAACTCTCCCACTGTCTCACTCTCTAACACACAATCCTTCACACACACACACACACTCACTCTCTCAATCACACTCCCTCACACATACACATACACATGAACGCATGCACATGAACGCATGCACATGAACGCATGCACGCACGCATACACTCCCTCACTCACTCTCACACATACACGTACGAATGCATGCACTGGCACATTCCCCCACCATTTCTCGTTCAATCACTCTCTGCACACACACGCATGCACGTGCGCACACACGCATTCACTCTCTCCCTCTCTCTGACACTCACTTTCTCTCTCTCTCTCTCTCTCTCTCTCTCTCTCTCTCTCTCTCTCTCTCTCTCTCTCTCTCGCTCCCACACGCACACACATATATAGTGAACAATTATAGTTAAACAATTATAATGAACAATTATACTGAACAATTATACCAGTAGGCCTAAATGAATTATGGTGGCATATCGTCGGTATGGATTAAGTATTGAAAGAGTTTTCGATTAAATGTGTAGGGACTCATTGGAGTTTTCAGATCTGGAGGCAGATCATTCCATAAGTGAGCACCAGAATAGGCGAAACATGTTTTGTATAGGTCCAATCTAGGCTTTGAAACATGTAACAAATTTAGGCGCTTGCTGTTCATTGCATTAGATTGAATCAGCGGCAGAAGATACTCTGGGGTATTTTGAGATATAATTTTATTCACTAATTTGGCTTTGTTGAAAAGGGAGCGCTTTTGTAGTGGTAGAAGTCTTAGATGACTGTACAAATTATTACTTTCAACGTGCTTTATGCCAGAAACAAGACGAATAGCGCGGTTTTGTAGAGAACATAGTCGTTTTAAATTAGATTTAGGGCAACCATCCCAAACTGTGGAACAGTAATCGAGATGTGATTGGATATAGCATGCATAGAATATTTTTCGTGTGCTTTCGTCCAGGAAGTGCTGAATTTTAGCAAGTTGGTAAACTTTTTGTGCTATTTTCTTGGTAAGAGCGTGAACATGAGAGCTCCAGTTCAAATGGCTGTCTATTAAAAGCCCTAGTGTTTTATGTCCAGTCACATTAACTATAGGTAACGTGCCCATGCGGAGTTCGAGCGGTGATCCAGTTATGGCTAGTGTCTGTAGTTTTTGTCTGGTCGTTATTAGCATGGATTTGGTTTTGTCGATGTTAATTTGCATGCGGTTTTCATTGCTCCATCTAGTAAGATTATCAAGTTCCTTTTGTAAAGAATTCTCTAATTCACTACGGTTTTCTTGACTAGTATATATAGTACAGTCGTCTGCAAATAGATCACAAGTTGTATTGATATATAAAGGAAGATCATTAATATAAACTGCAAAAAGCAGCGGACCTAGTATTGAGCCCTGAGGCACACCAATATTAAGCTGTGTGGGTCTTGATAGACAGTTGTTGAAGGACACGACTTGTTGCCTGTCGGATAGAAATGACGTAATTATGTTCACCATGTTGGTGCTTGTCTTCATTTGCTTTAGTTTTCTAATTAAAATATCGTGATCTACCATATCAAAAGCTTTTTTAAAGTCTACAAACACCGCTCCACAAATTCTACCGTTGTTGATGTTTAAGTGCCAGTTATCGGTCATTTTTGTTAGAGCACTATGGCAAGAATATTTAGGTCGAAACCCAGATTGACTGTTAATTATTAGATCATTGTTAATTAAATGGTGTAACGTTATTTTATGAATGTGTTTTTCTAGTGGTTTTGATAGCGACGATAGTAAGGAAATAGGTCTATAATTACCCAAAACGCTATTATCGATTGAGCCATTTTTAATTAGCGGAAACACTTTAGCAATTTTAAATGCAGATGAAAAGTAGTTTTTGGCCAGGCACTGGTTATATATTAACGTTAAGGACTCGCTAATGACTGGTGCAGCACAACGAAGAATTCTATTACTGATACCATCTAGGCCGTGTGAGTTTGTTGATTTGAGGTTCAAGAGATATTTATAAACGTCTGCAACAGACATTAAAGGAATCTCAGCGGGAATATTTCTGGTGCACTTCTCCTCACAGAATTATGCCAGTGAACTTAAATTACACGATGAGTCTGGTATTGAAGACTTTAGATTCTCTATTTCTGATTGAAAGAACCAACTGAATTCATCGCATGTTATAGAATTTGGTATTGCTGATTCTGTAGGGCGTTTCTTATTGGTTAGCAAGTTAATAGCCTTCCATATATTTGTACTGTTTGAATTATCTACAATCAAATTTTTAAAATGTTCTTTTTTTATCCTACGAATTTCATATTTAACTTTATTCCTTAGTTTGCGGTAATTGATGAAGTCTTTATTTTTGTGTGCTGTATCTCGCTCTCTCATGATTTCCAGCACTTCTCTAGTGTCCCATGGGGATTTATGTTGATTTTTGACTCGAACTTCTTTGATTGGCACGTGTTTATCGAACACATTGTAGACTGTCTTCGTCCAGAAAGCTAATGCATCGTCCGGGTCAGGAAGTTGGTAAACGTGATCAAGGGCTGCTTTTCTTAAGTCTTGCAAAAATAAATCTTGGTTGAATGCTTTATAATTCCTAAATTTGATACTTACATGTTTATGTTTAAGAGGTTTTAACCCAATTCTTGACCATGTACAACATACCGGGTAGTGGTCACTAACTGTACAAACAGGAACAGAACATTCAATAATATTATCTGGACAAGTAACATATATATGATCAATTATAGTTGAGGATGTGTCAGTAACCCTTGTAGGACGGTTTATTAGTTGTTTGAAATTGTAAGAAAGAATGATATCGTCCCATGTCTGGTTGGATTTACTAATATCTATGTTGAAGTCACCTAGTATCATCTAGTATCATAACTTCTCTACCTGCTGTAAACACTCTATCCATCATTGTAGTAAAGCAGTCATACCAACTGTACCCGTCACAAGGATTCCTATATAGGTATCCAATGAGAAACGGCTGTTGGCTGGCTGGCTTCACCTCTAACCAAACACATTCTATCTCTACTGTCTCGAGATCACTTCTACGGGACCAGTTGAGAGAATTGGAAATGTATACAGCAATAACTGTCTCTAATTTTTGATTTGCATCTTTCCGAATTACTTTAAACCCCTTAAGTGAGATTTCGGAGTCGGTTATTTTGTCGTTAAGACGACTTTCTGTGATTCCAAACACATGGAACTGTTTGGACAGTATTACCAAGAGCTCAGGTAATTTGTTGAGCAGATGAAAGATGTGTCAGCATCCCCAATAAGAAGTTAGAGAGTTAATACTAGTCTAGTAGGGAGACACCAGACAGGAGAGACACCAGCGCTATAAATAGCCTCACAAGGAGACACATTTGTGTCAGGCCAGGGGCCAACGCGTACAGGTGAGCAAGGGCTTTCCCCAAGCCATTGGGAAGCATTGGCCTTGCGAGTAACCGTGAAGTGCCCGGTTACTCAAGCTCACAAGCCAGCGTACTTGAGACTCTATGCACGCCAGACCCGCTACTGCACGAAGAGGACAGCCTCCGTGCTTGACCACGGAATGTGTAGCGTGCGGACAGACCCGACTGGAGACGGTAGAGAGTAGACGTGTCCTGTACAAATGCTATAGTTTCTAGGCAATAGTCAAACATTAGGCTGTACATTTAGTTTGTGATTATTAGCATCATTTCTCACCACTTCATTGCATCATGATGATGAAGTATAACGCTCGCAGAGCCATTGAATTATCAGCTCCAATAAATTGCATTCCTTTTGCAAATGTCACGAGTCATTATTTCGTGCAGTGCGAAAGTAGGGGTGTCCTGAGAACTCTGTAGCGAACAAGTCGCTGACAGGCAGGACCCCAATTGGTGTCAGAAACTAGTGAACCAACGCCAGTAGCCAATTGGTGTCAGAAACTGGTGAACCAACGCCAGTAGCCATTTGCTGTCAGAAAGCAGTGAACCAGCGCCAGGTGGCAAGTGGTGTTATAAACCACTGAACTAACGCCAGCTATCAATTGGTATCAGGAAGTTCTGAACCAGCATCATTGAATTGCACGATTTAACATCATTGCCGTGTTATATATGTGAAAATAATGTAAATGTGTTTCCATACATGGCTGAAATAATTTTCTTTGGTGATTATACGATCATACCATTTGTGGAGCGTGAACCACAATAAAGCCAAATTAAATCGATAAATTGTGAAATTCTACGGAAATTAATTTTGAAAGTGTGTTATTATAAAGAAATCTATAGAAATGTATACAATCATCAGTGAATATTACAAACGTAACCATCGTGTACATTTCATTTCGTGTGATACAGCCATCAATGTCACCATTCTACGAAGTCAGTAAATAGTTTAGCGACTGAACTAATGCCTAGAACGGAGTTACACCATAGTCAGAAAGGGAAGACAAGACGACATTGACTGTCATACGACGAATCATCTCACATATCATCTAACATATCATTCAGACAATCATATCAATCATTCATTAACACCATTTATCACTATCTATCACATTTTTTCATTCATCATTCGCATGGAAAATAAGTTTGTACTTACAACATAAGCGTGTGTCTAATTTTTGATGCTCTACTAAACAGAAGCAGTCATTGTATTATCAAGTCAAACATTTTGTGAGTGTGGAAGACAGCGGTGGAACATCCCAAGAACCGTATTTTCCAAAGAATTAGATGAGTATATTTTCAGAATATTTTGGTATGCTCTAAATTAATCATGCATCTTCTTTTTCAGTGAATATGTATATTTACTAACACATTATTACAAACTATTGTGTGAATATTATTGTGATATCATTTTTGAACTAACATAAAGCCATAAAATGGCGTCACTAAGTGAGTGCATCCAAGCAGGTAAAGACATGGGCCACACTGGAGAAAAATTAGAAAAATGGGTAGATCAAAAATACAAAGAAGAATTAGCTCGACAGAGAGAAGAAACCGAAAGAAAAACTGCTCTACAGAGAGAAGAGACAGAGAGAAAAACTGCTCTACAGAGAGAAGAGACAGAGAGAAAAGCTGCTCTAGAGAGAGACGAAAGAGCACTAGAAAGACAACACCAAAAAGAAATGAAAGAGATCGAAGAGGCTACCAAACAAAAGCAGATACAAGTAGACTCAGATACTAAATTAAAGATGAAGGAAATGGAGGTAGATTCTAACATACAAATAGCCTCTAGCAAACAAAAGAGCCAAGAAGAACAAAACAAATTTAGTAAGTACAAAGGCCTTATAAAACCATACAGTGTAGGGGATTCAATTATCGCATGGACTGAGAACATAGAATTCCAACTAAACACGCAGAAAATACCTTTGGATGACTGGGCAATGATCTACATGAGGAACCTCAGTGGGGAGCCGTTAAAAGTAATAGAATCCATACCTACAGAGCTAAGAAACAATTATCAGTACATACACGATAGGATAATGCAACATTTTCTTTTAGATGCTACTGGGTACCAAATTCAATTCTCCCAAATTAAGCCAAAAGCATTTGAAACCTTCTTAGACTACATCTCTAACGTGCAGAGCATATTTAAAAAGTGGACTAGGGCTGCGAAAGTGGGTAACAACTATGAAAAACTAGAAGAACTTATGGTAATGGACAAGGTAATAGCTACCGTCCCTACCCCTTTTGCGAAGTTTTTACAACAGTCAGATATTGAGTCCATTCAACAATTAGAGAAACGAGGATCAGCATATTTTTCATCTAATAGGGACATATTTAAATCTACAACACATGATACAGAAATTACTGCTTTTGCAAACAAAGTTCCTGATAGATCTTACAACCAAAAAGATTACCGTAAGAAGGACAAACCAGATCAAAAACCACCTCGATGTAACTATTGTAGTCTTTTTCACCCGACTTACTCGATGTGTGATAAGAACCCCGCATATCCGTCACACTTAGAGGCAGTGTTAAAGAAGCAAGAAAGCAAAAGATCATCGTTCAAACGTGCTGTTAAATGTTATTTTTGTTCAAGTTACGGCCACTATAGTAATAGATGTATTGGTAAACAACGAATGAAGGCAAATAATGTAGCACTCATCGATACATCATCAGACGATGAGAGTGACATTGATCCGTAACTTGTAAATGTGTTGCCAACAAATGAATGTGAGAGTGTAGCATTAGTAACCGATATTTTAGACTTTAAAACATGTAATGTATGCCACCAATTTCATGCGACTGGTAAATTAAAATGTGGGCACGTAATATCATGTTCAAATGAAGATGCTAACACAGCGTGTGCCTCCAGAGGTAAACTTAAGTTCTACGATGCACTGGTCAACGATCAGCCATGCCAATGTTTGCTCGATAGCGGGAGCACTCTACTGGGTTTAAGGAAAGAACTTGCGAGACCAGAAGACTATACGGGTGAATTTGTCAAATGCCGTACTTTCTCTGGAACCATTGATAAATATCCACTGGCAAAAGCGCATATCAATAACCCGTTCCTTACTGGCACATTTACTTGCGCAATCCTGCAAGATCCATGCACGGTTCTCATTTTAGGATGCCTAGATTCATTGAAAGAATGTACAGACGACGACATAAGAGCCTGGAAACATACACATATGGCTAACGCTGTAACAAGGTCAGATACAGAAACAAACTATACTGACCTACAAAATGAAATGCTACAGCTATTAATACCAAGTGGTGCAGATACCAACACTACTCGACAAGATTTAATCGAGGCACAGAACACCGACCAAACAATTATACCGTATTTTAAATTTTTGGGTGAACGAGTGAAAGTGACGAAGAATGCATCTTGGTACTTTAAAAAAGGTAACGGAATTCTCATGCGTTATTACACATATAATAACCATGAAATTCAGCAGACGGTGTTACCTGTAACATACCGACAAAATGTGCTAAAAATCGCACATAAGTCACCGTTTGCTGAACATTTGGCCTATTATAAGACACGAGCCAGAGTACTGTCACAATTTTACTGGCCTAAATTTTGTTCGGACATAAAATTTTTCTGTCGATCTTGTACTACTTGTCAACATCTTGTACGAAAGGGAAAGCATGTGACGGCCGAAGTTAGGTCAGTATTAGCATCTATACCACATGAGAGTATAGCGGTCGATATTGCTGGACCCCTACAACAGGTGTCGAGCAATGGAAACCTCGACTATGCAAATAAAGGTGCTAAAACTATCCACCTTGAACCAGACCAGAAGGTTTTGCTTCTACTACCTGATAAACGAAATTTTTTACTAACATCTTGGCAAGGGCCATTCAACGTTGAACGTAAAATATCAGATGTGGATTATGAAATATCGATAAAAGGACACTTAAAGATATTTCATATCAACATGTTGAAACCATACTTTTCACGACAAGAACAGCAGACAGACGAACAAATTGCACCAACACCAAGTAATGAGACGACAGACATACACCGCACAACTCCACTAGATAGGGCGACGTACAACAACGACAACGCAAACACACTTAGCCAGGTAACAGCACACACAGCTAGCACCACCACAGTGTTGAACGAGACAGACGAAGACGACATGGAACTACCAGTCCCTACTGTAGACGCGACTGCGACCATTGACAGTATAAAGATAGAAACTAAACTGACAGACGACCAACGACGACAAATCAGAGAGCTAGTAACGGAATGCAGAGAAGACGGGACAACACACATACTGAAACTGCGACACGTCTTCGACAGGTTGCGAGTATTTGGGCTCACAGCGAAGCCGACCAAAGTAGAGTTGGGCATGGAACAAATTGACTTTCTGGGTCATACCATCTGCAGAGGTCAATTAAAAACTGATGACAGAATCGTCACTAAGATTCTAAATTTAACGATGCCAACGACCAAGAAATAGGTCCGAAGTTTGCTGGGTCTGGTAAACTACTATAGTAAATTTATTCCAAATCTGGCAGAAATTACCAGTGTTTTTTCTAACATCTTAAAAGCTTCGGCTAAATTATCTGTAAAAGATCCAGGATTAATTAGCGCGTTATCAAAATTAAAACATCTTTTCAGCGTTTCACCTATCCTTCGTATGCCTAATCCAAAACTTACCTATTTCTTACGCACAGATGCGAGTGCCATCAGCATATCTGGGATACTAGGACAGTTCTACGAAGGGAAGTTCCACCCAGTAATGTACGTAAGTCGCAAGATAAGCCCCGCTGAATCTAGATACTCAGCAACAGAACTGAAGGGCCTCAGTTTGATCTATTGTGTAAAGAAACTCCATAGATTTCTAGCAGGAGCACAGTTTGTAATCGAAACCGATAATTCTCCGTTGTCGGTGATGCAATCAGGCGTGCCACACAATAACAGAGTTTACAGGTGGGCCTTAATTCTCCGAAATTACACATTTACCATTCAGCACTTAAAGGGGAGATTGAACACTGTTGCAGACATTTTAAGTCGACCGTCAACCATTGAAGTACCTGATTGGCACGAAGGGATCGACCACCCACCAACAGAAAACAGTGACACTGTAAATGTGAAGTAACTCAGTGCCGTATGTGGTGATTAAGATACACTGTAAGTGCGTTATCATCGCCAAACATGTAACTTTGTGAAATTAACAGTGCTACGAAAAGTGTAACGAACAGACGCATAAGTAACATGCGCTGACACATAGATAAGCTAGGAGAACATTGAAGTGTTAGCTATGAACCTACATATGTTAGTAGGAAACTATATTTATACACGACCCATGAAGGAGAGCATAAAAGACTTTGCCGAAATGAACTATGTTATAATAGTCTACAAAGAACATTGCTCCATCTTCACACTGGAAAGGAGGACTTCGAGTTAGTGTAATTAGATATAGACATGTAACTGTGATATATGTATATTATTATTTTATTAACAGTACACATAACTTCATTTTTCTATGAGTATTGTATTGCAAATTGTTTAAATGCATATATAACTTTATTCAGGTCATGTGTTAGTTAGAAATCACCATCATTTAGTTAATAAACCATTTAAGATAACACCGATGATAGAAATACAATTGCTAGATATTACATTAGTTTATCACCTCATAATCATAACCATTTATAAAGTAATTTATCTAAAATATCATTTCGAAACTAACCCAACCATTTAGGAATTAACATCATCTTTTTTACAAATAATACTTTAAGGTAATTAACCCAATTCTCTTAAATGAAAGTAAGTTAGATTATTTCCCTTTGGGATAATTCAGGTCAGCACACCAAATCAGATTAGTTACTATTACAGGAGTGGTAATAAACCATCCTTATAACTTTGTATATTATGTATAGACATGACACGTGCAAACAAAACGCAAAGTCATTTGGCGTGATTACTGTTATAAATCAGCCAATCATTTATTGTAAATATGTAATGTACATGTATTTGATGCTATGAAACATATTTTAATGACGAGTGAATGAGTGAGCAAAAGAGAGTATGAAAGCGAGTGAAAGATGTATGCAAGACGAATAAATGCGAGGAGTGAATGGGAGAAATTAGTAAATGTTGAAAGAAAGAGAGCGAGAGAGAAAGATAGCGGAAAAGTTTTCCACCGCTGGAAACGTCTTATTTTGACTTGTCTGTGTCATCTGTGTATCCAATGTGTTGTCAAGTTTTTATGTGTGTTACTGCCATACTTTAATAGAGTAGATAGGGAATGTACTTCGAGTTTCAGAAAGCGGAGTTGTGGTCACAAATAAGGATAACAAACGTTTGTAACCACAATAAACCGATTTACGGCGCTCGAAGGAACACACACATTTAGTACACTAACGCATACACATGTTAGCAGTTTAAGTACACTGTAGTTTATTAGAAAACACACAAGCAAACAGGAAAACAAACACATAAAGTTGCACACACTATTTTGGTTCAAAGAACAACAACTTTAATTCAGGGGACACAATAACGTCTTAAAAACCTTAATGTAACATTGAAGATAGCTTTTCACAAGCGGAAGCGAAAAGGTGAAAAGTATAGCTGTGTGTATATGAGTTGGAGGGGATATTAATGGGAACATGAACATTCTATGCTCATGCGTTGCACTCATAACAGAGTCAACTTGTATTTGGGTTGTCATTTCGGGCAATTGGAGGACAGGTCAAGACAGAAGTCAATAGGTGAAAGTCAAAAGACAAAGGGTCAAAAGACGGAAGCCAGGACATAAGTCATAAGACAACGGTTTCGGTTCAAAACAATTCCCAAAGATATCTATAGAACCAACTATATTGATACATGGGCTACTTAATTAGCCAAGTGAAAAGATAGAACAGTATGAGTAAAGGAAGAAGAGAGTTGTTCTATCCCCAAATGAAAGATATAAAACTTATTGGAGATCTGACAAAATTGGAACAACCAATTTTTCTTTGTGACCAGACGTGTTACAAACATTAGTTAAAGGGAAGTAACACTTCACAGAGAGAGAGGGAGCCTGTCAGCATCCCCAATAAGAAGTTAGAGAGTTAATACTAGTCTAGTAGGGAGACACCAGACAGGAGAGACACCAGCGCTATAAATAGCCTCACAAGGAGACACATTTGTGTCAGGCCAGGGGCCAACGCGTACAGGTGAGCAAGGGCTTTCCCCAAGCCATTGGGAAGCATTGGCCTTGCGAGTAACCGTGAAGTGCCCGGTTACTCAAGCTCACAAGCCAGCGTGCTTGAGACTCTGTGCACGCCAGACCCGCTACTGCACGAAGAGGACAGCCTCCGTGCTTGACCACGGAATGTGTAGCGTGCGGACAGACCCGACTGGAGACGGTAGAGAGTAGACGTGTCCTGTACAAATGCTATAGTTTCTAGGCAATAGTCAAACATTAGGCTGTACATTTAGTTTGTGATTATTAGCATCATTTCTCACCACTTCATTGCATTCGTGTTGTATCATGATGATGAAGTATAACGCTCGCAGAGCCATTGAATTATCAGCTCCAATAAATTGCATTCCTTTTGCAAATGTCACGAGTCATTATTTCGTGCAGTGCGAAAGTAAGGGTGTCCTGAGAACTCTGTAGCGAACAAGTCGCTGACAGATGTTGAGATGGCCTATATATAGACCATTTTTGTTGAGCCACTGATCGTGATTAGCGAACATTACAAACTAAAAGGAAGATGTCGATTGTGGTATACAAATTGCAGGGATTTTGAAACTTTATTTAGAAATAGTTAAGGCTGTTAGAGGGGGCAGGAAAATGTCGTTGCTGGAGTGATATCATGAATGCTTGGTGCAGGGCTGCAGGATTGTATCGCATTAGCTGCTGAAGTTGACGGTTCCACTCATAGGGTTGTAGATTACCGTCCAGCGAGGGATTGCTATGAGTGTCACTGGAAGTGCCTACATTGGAAGCAGGCATCGACGGTACAGCACCATTGTTTAACGGTGTCCCCTTTGACATCATAGAGGGAGACTGTTTTACGGGCAAGGTAGGAAACAAAGTATCATAATTAGCAACATTTGGATTGGAGCTTGGGTTGCTATTCACAACATTGTGTTCCTGGGGTACAGGCAAGGGTGGTGTGGGAAGAGAAGGAGTGTTTTCTGAACACAGTGAGATGGCTGTTGCCGGAGGTGAAGTTCGGTTCCATTACAACAAATGAGCACACGATCGTTTATACAAAAAATGTGCACACAATCGGTTATTCAACAAATGTGCGTCCAGAGTGTTGCTTGAGAACAGTGGTAGAATAGTCGCCAGACGTTCGTCGGACTTCCCAGAGGTCATGGATTTCAATCTCCATCGAGGTGGATGTTTTAAGTTGATCTGTTATTGACCTCCCTTTTCCATCCAGCTTAAATTAGTACCGGGATATGTTTTCGGAAATAAAACCGGTCTACAGATACTGACCACGTCATCCACTGGATGTGGATTAATCTATAAACATATGGGGTTAGCACCATATACCCAATGAAGCTTGGGGTGCTTGACTGCTGACTTGACTACTGACTTGACTATTGACTTGACTGCAGAACTGACTACTGACTTGACTGCTGACTTGACTACTGACTTGACTATTGACTTGACTGCTGACTTGAATACTGACTTGACTACTGACTTGACTATTGACTTGACTGTTGACTTGATTACAGACTTGACTATTGACTTGACTGCTGACTTGACTATTGACTTCACTATTGACTTGACTGCTGACTTGACTACTGACTTGACTATTGACTTGACTGCTGAATTGACTGCTGACTTGACTATTGACTTGACTTTTGACTTGATTATTGACTTGACTACTGACTTGACTACTGAGTTGACTACTGACTTGACTGCTGAATTGACTACTGACTTGACTACTGACTTGACTATTGACTTGACTGCTGACTTGACTGCTGAATTGACTACTGACTTGACTATTGACGTGACTACTGACTTGACTACTGACTTGACTGCTGACTTTACTATTGACTTGACTACTGACTTGACTACTGACTTGACTACTGATTTGACTGCTGACTTGACTACTGACTTGACTATTGACTTGACTGCTGACTTGACTGCTGACTTGACTATTGACTTGACTACTGACTTGACTACTGAGTTGACTATTGACTTGACTACTGACTTGACTATTGACTTGACTACTGACTTGACTACTGACTAGACTACTGACTTGACTATTGACTTGACTACTGACTTGACTACTGACTTGACTACTGACTTGACTACTGACTTAACTACTGACTTGAATACTGACTTGACTGCTGACTTGACTACTGACTTGACTACTGACTTGACTACTGACTTTACTGCTGACTTGACTGCTGACTTGACTGCTGACTTGACTACTGAATTGACTATTGACTTGATTACTGACTTGACTACTGACTTGACTACTGACTTGACTATTGACTTGACTGCTGACTTAACTATTGACTGGACTGCTGACTTGACTACTGACTTGACTATTGACTTGACTGCTGACTTGACTACTGACTTGACTACTGACTTGACTATTGACTTGACTGCTGACTTGACTACTGACTTGACTATTGACTTGACTGCTGACTTGAATACTGACTTGACTACTGACTTGACTATTGACTTGACTGCTGACTTGACTACTGACTTGACTATTGACTTGACTAATGACTTGACTAATGACTTGACTACGTGTTCGTGAAACTCTGGACTGTGTTGGACAATGGAGAATGTCCGAAGGAAATGGTCCACTTCATCGTGAAAACGCGCCAAAGGGTGTAGTAATTAAAGTCAAGGATCGCAAGAAGAATGACAAGAAGGAGAAGGAGGATGAGGAGGATATGGTGGTGGAGAAGAATTAGAACAAAACCAACAACAGAATTAACACAGAATCATCACCAACAACAAAAGAATCATCAACAACATCCACTGGAAGTACCAGATTTACTTACAGTTATCGTGTTCCGGCAGATTATAATAAGGGATATTTTAAGCAAACCTATTAATAATTCAATCACCTTATTATTATCCGGTGATCCGTGTAGAATTATTCAATAAACTTTCCTCATTTCCAGTAGTATTGATCTGTTCTTTTGTATAAGACACCTTTGGTAACTGGACATCGACAATAGATTTAGAACTACGATTCCATTCCTTAGAAATGCAACGGAGCAATCGAGCAAAACATAGTGGACTCCGAGTCTGCTTATATTTGATGTTGCTTATGAGTATGTTCATTTGGCTTGGTGATCCGTATTTGTTCATTGTTTCGGTGCATGGTGCATTGATCTTAGTGCTATATATGTTCACTTGTAGTAAATAATCCTGTCATACCATTGTGCAGTTTCTCTTTCCTGTTTATCTTACAATGTGGACATTATCAAAGAGGGATGCATTCTATGTATTCCTTTATGAACAATCATGACATAAAAATCTCTGCTTTTCCCTTGTTATTTCCCCCTCAATCTTGCCAGTTGTCACCAAGTTTTCCAATTTATTTCTTCTCATAACATGACCAACAAACTGTGGCTGTCTACATTTAATTTCTCTAATCAATTTGCTGTTTTCCTATTTTTCTTGTATTACTTGCTCATTGGTTGTTCTGTCCATGGTATTCTTTGCATTTTCCTAAGAAACCACATTTTCACGCCATTAGATGTTTTTAAGATTGTCTGCTCCTTGTCTACGCTTTACATCCATACAAAAATATAGGTTCTGTGTAGTACTTCAACACTCATTTTCTCATTGCAATTGACATCTTTTAATTGGTCAGTATGTTTTCCATCTTGCAAAAGGCTACCTTCGCTATGGCGATTCTTGTTCTAATATCTTCAAGGCATCTCCCATCAGATGTTATGACTGTTCCGAGATAATTGTACTGATTCAATTATTTAAGATTATTACCATTTACTTGTGGATTACATTGTGATGTTTTCTTCTTCCTAGTGACGACCATAATTTGTTTCTTCTTACAATTTACTACGAACCCTTGTTGTTCACTGTGTGCAACAAATGCATCTACTAAATGTTGCAGAGCCTGCTCATTGTCTGCAATCAATACTGTATCACCCGTATATCTAATGTTAAATAATTTGTAATTAAATGTGCATTGTGCCTGGTTTGATTGTGATTCATCCATTTCATCTTCTTTGTATACCTGCAGACTTCAGTAGGAATAAATCCAAAGAAAGCATCTGTCACCTTGAGCGGCATTTCATTCAAAGCTGTATGTAAAAACAGAGGACATACAAAGCCCTGCTGATTACATCCTAAGGACTCGTCTGTCGGTGTGAATACGAAATAACGAAGGCTAAAAGAGGAAGAAGAAGAAGAACTTGAGCATGTTGGCATGTCGTGTTTTATTGTGTAAATGCATCCACCAGGTAATCAGCATTTGGAAATCGGATAGCAGACAACAGAACGTATATAACTTAAATAATGGACAGGCTTGGATATTCCACGAAGACATGCTTGATTGGGCTGTTCCATTGTGTGTATGTAACGAACAATAATATCAGTCGCTGGTCACTTAGGTAATTCGGGTAACATGAGAAATATGATCACATCAAATTCTTACCTTGATGTAGGCACTCAGGCATACCTACATAAAGAACAATGCAGGCACGGACCAGCTGACAAACAATGCACTAATACAAGCCGAAAGAATCATGGACAAGTCCGATATCCTCAATGTAGCACAGACCCAGTTGGTCGATACCGAAGAATCTCTGACGTTGGTTTGATTATACGAATTGTAGGAGAAGCCTGATATCGCAGACGTCTTCGGGGGAGAGAGAGGAGACATTATAACCAACTCATGGCAACAGTGACTAGAGGCACTAGGATATGGCAGCTACATCGAAGGAGAGGGCACGCATCGCAACATCTCACTATTCTTCGGCATGTTCTTCTTCTTCTTCTTCTTCTTCTTCTTCTTCTTCTTCTTCTTCTTCTTCTTCTTCTTCTTCTTCTTCTTCTTCTTCTTCTTCTTCTTCTTCTTCTTCTTCTTCTTCTTCTTCTTCTTCTTCTTCTTCTTCTTCTTCTTCTTCTTCTTCTTCTTCTTCTTCTTCTTCTTCTTCTTCTTCTTCTTCTTCTTCTTCTTCTTCTTCTTCTTCTTCTTCTTCTTCTTCCTCCTCCTCCTCCTCCTCCTCCTCCTCCTCCTCCTCCTCCTCCTCCTACGTCTTCTCCTTCTTATACATTTAATCTTCTAGTTGAGCATAGTTCCTCAAACAACTCACCTAAAGCTCCTTTTTACTTTGCTGTCACCAGCAGCTTTCTCCACGTCCTCCCCATATAATTCATCTGCTTCTTCGTCTGCTCCAGGTCTCCGTCTATTTATTTTGCCCCGTGAGATCTAGAGGACGGACTTTCTAGTTAAACTAGTCAATAGTTTTCTCATACTGTAGACACGGTATCACTGAAACTCCCCGTGAGAGAAATTCGATAACATGTATGCATTTCTCACAAATTTCAGGCTGTATTCTCGCCGTGACATTCGATACAAGCGACGCAGTGGACGAGCTGTGGAAGCTGCAGGCTGGGGGTCGACTCACGCCGACTTGCCAGGAGATACTAGTGGACAAGGCCTTGCTGGGGGCTGCCAGCACGACACAGCTGACCCTCAGAGCCAAGTTATGGGAGGATGAATATAAGAACTGCCTGGGAGAAATGGCGATCACGTCTCCCAGCAGTAAACAGCTGGGATGTTTCGATAGTCTTTCATTGTTCTACACATCCTTTTGCATATAACCAGTAAATAGCTGGTGGGATATTTCAGTAGAGCTTTTATTGTTCTACACATCCTTATGTATAGAAACAATCAACAGCTGGGATGTTTCCGTAGGTGATGCCTCTTATTGTTCTACACATCCTTGTGTATAGAAATAGTAAACAGATTGGATGTTTCGGTCGGTGTTGTCTTTGGTTGTTCTGCACATACTTATGTATGGAACCACGGGGGTTATTACTGCATTACATTAAATGTGTAATGTATTTGATTGGGCTAGATCAAGGGGAAGACAAAGTCACATATAACACAGGGTGGATTGGCTAAACAGGATTCCGGACTCGGGTAGTCGCATGTGAAGGCGAACTTTGACCGCAGGAACCTTGCGACATGTAATTAGATGGTGGTGGTGATGATAATAATAATGATGATGATGACCATAATGATGAATAGTATGACATTTTAGAACCACAGATACATATTTCAACACTGCATATTTGTTTTTGTTTCATTATTGTTAAAAAGGTCGCTTAAAAATCGACAGGGTCGACTTCATTGCACCGAGATTTATCCAATAAGGCTCGGTCTCTTTCTGCGGAGAGCGTCGCACAAAGCACGAACTCCGTAGCTCTAGCCACGGCCCACAGGAGTCTCCGAAAAATTTAACTCGTGAACCAAATGACGCAGCCCGGAATCAAACCCACAACCTTCGGAGCCCGAGTCAAACGGCTTGACTACTTCGCCACGAAGACTCTAATTATATTATATGTCCAATTTAACTATTGTTATCCATTCAATGTAGAACTGAACAGAGAGTCTTTGGACGAGCTCTCTTATTCGTATCATACAATGTCAGTGAGTGTGTGTGTCACGTGTCTCAGCCAAAGTATAATTCATTTATTCACTTCATATTATATATAACTTTGCAGAATGTACCTGACGAGGTGCAGCGAAATATGCCAGGCAATAAATCATGCAATATATTGTTTGTAACTTCTGTATTTAAAATCAACACACACATAAATACTAAGTACGTATAATTTCCCATCTATTTTCAGAAGGTTCTATAATAAAACGCATTGTCAACATCAACACACACAAAATACGACCTTAGTGAGAGACTGTGAGAGTAACTTCGAGCACAACCTGGGCGATTTCATGCTGTCGGTCAAACGTGGCCTGCCGGACAATGCAACAATTGTACGCAACCTCCAGGAATTCTGCGCAGACATGAAGAAGGCGCGGGGTGCCAAGAAGACAGACTTCCAATCCATCGATCAATATTTACAGACTCTAGACTTCTTTAGACAGTAAGTTGTTGCAGAAGTAGCATGCGAGACATTGTTAATGATTGTAGCATTGTCTTCTTTTCTTCCCAAGATAGCCATACGGAGTTTTATCATCACTCGTACTCAAATGCGCTGGTTATTTTCTCTAAAATAACAATGATCTGGGTTGTTCTTCCTCGTTAGCACTCTGATCTTATGGTTAATGTCTCTGATATAACAGCAATCAGGAATTCTCAAGCAGCAAACAAATCTCCAGAACACACTTAGTGATAACATCCTTATTGATATATTTGATGTAACTGTTAGGATGTTAAACTGACAAAAGCAAGCGTGTGATCGGACGAGGGTTCGATTCCCGTACTCGTCGTTAGAGACACAAACAATATATTATTATATTGCACCATTTATTGCCTGATATATTTCGCTGTATCTCGTCGCGTGTTTACTGTAGAAATAATTCAACACATTAAAACAACGTAATGAATCCTGCCGCTTAGAAATAACGTCACACTGTCACATGTTTCACACTGGTGTTTATTTCTATAGTACGACTTACACCTGTTAGTTAGTTAGTTAGTTAGTCGACAGATCATCCTCATTGCACATCGAACCATTCAGTCCATAAGTGCTCGGATCCCCTCCTCAGCAAATCCCGCAGCGTGTAGCGGCTCACGACACCAGTTCTGTGTTGGTTTATCAGTCTTCTTTGGCTTCCTGCGTAGTGTTCTTGTTTGGCCACACCACTTTTAATTTGCTGTTCTCGCAGTCTGACCATGGTTTAGATTCATAGTCATGCTGACGACTTGCACCTGATGAGATACAGTGAAATTATCATCATCATGTGCCATGCCGACAAGCGTGGGAGGTCATATTTTGCCATCTCACGCGATCACCAAAGTCGTGGATCAGCTCAGTTTTCTTGTCTCTATTCTGCCATGTGGCCAAGCTATCTAGATATTTACCTCTCTTCCTCCCCCCTGGTCTTTTCCCCGCAATCTTGCCAGTTGTCACCAAATTCTTTAGTTTATTTCTTCATATAACATGCCCAAACATATCTTGACTAAGTCTACTATCTCTAATCAGTTTCTGTGTGGTTACAGTGAAATATACCAGCCAATACAATGTGCAAGTTGTTGTTTTCATTATGCTGATAATTTTCAATGTTGTTTCCTTTCTGTAACCAACAGACGACATTAATTTATTGATCTATCTATTTATTTATATATTTATTTTATTTATTTACTTCGCAGCGCCTTCACTGTGGTTGAGGAGAACATCGACATCCGCTTTGTCAGGTCCGAGCACACTGCGAGAAAGACAAACAGCAAAAGCTGAAGAAGGCCATCAAGGACGCTTGCTCAGAAATGCTGACGAAGCTGAAACCAGAGGCAGACCTACAGAGAATCCGGCATAAGGAGTGGGAGATGAAGGTGCTGCCTCGTGAGCAGAGTTTGTTCTATGGGTTAATTAGTCTGGTACTCATGTGTCTAGACAGACTGACCACCATTGACCTCAACACGGATGAGTACATTATGGATTTCCCGGAGATGTGTGCCTGGTGACCTGGATTACTGACCGGTTCCTGGTGCAGATTGTAATGTTAGCACATAATGAAGACATGAACAATTGATGGCACGATTTTTTTTTCTCCCGCTAGCTTTGAACTCAAGCTTAGGCCATACGCACTATTCATAGTAGTGCTGGACTGAATTTTGTGTGTGGATTGGCTTTCCCTATTAACAGTGTCCCTCGCCATCAGGCGAACCCACTCCGACTTCAGAGGTGCTTGTAATTTACGCCCCCATGTCAAGGACGAGAGGTCAACATTTTAGTCCAGCTGTCCGGTGTAGACGTTGAACCGTTTACTTCGGCATCAGCACATCGGATGTTTAAGAACACGCGTTCTTACCCTTTCGACCAAGCTGACCTGCGCACGATTTATTACCTGGCATGTTTTTCTGCATCGCTTCAGGTACATATTGCAACAATCACAAAACATAAACATAATTAGATAAATCCTTTAAGCTGACATATCAAACGCACATATTCACACAGTCATTTGAATTGCCTACCACGGTAATTTTAAACTATCACGTGTTTGTTTGTTTGTTTGTTTGTTTGTTTGTTTGTTTGTTTGTGTTTTCACAAAGTTGGTTTCTGTAAATGAAAAGCAGTTGAATCTGTCAACTTTAAACTGCGACCATTTTGTGTGTTAAATAACACATGGAACCCATTGTCTCTATAAAATCACGTGACCGATTTCCACAATGTACTTTCCAATCGATGACGTAGGAGATTTCTGGTGTGTAGACTTTGCCGGGTTATCGGAGTCTTTGTTTATTATTCTCACGGGCCACCTCAAGTGACATGAAACTTAACCAATGTGACTGTGTGAAAGTATTAATTCTTGTTTCTACATTTTTTTTTTCCCTTGTCTTCTATGAGTGCGATTAGTACCAATGTGTGTATTTCTCACAAGGCAATATTTGGCTTCGCCCGTGTGTTACAGAGGCCCATGAGGGAAAGCAAAGAATAGTAATACTGTAACTGACCATGCATGTCGTCAAGGCAACCAAGGAGGGTCGGCAGTAGACACTGGCAACCTCATCCCGTAGAGAACGTCAGCTGCAGACTCTACACAATCAAGAGCATGTCTGACAATAACATGGTCTGTGATGGCTGAGAGTGTGTTTCATTGGGAGTAAACGGGTTTAAAAAGCAAGCGGTTCGACTTCATTGCACCGGGTTTTATCCCATATGTCTCTGTCTTTTTCTACAGGACGGCCTGCAGAAAGCGCCGCACAAAGCACGAACTCCTTAGCTTCAGTGACGACCTCCTAGAATCTCCGAGAACATTTCACTCGTGAATCGAACACCGAAATCGATCCCACAAACTTTGGAGCGCGGGGCAGGCGGCGAAACCATTTCATCACGGAGACTCTCTGTTTCATTGGGAGATGATGGACAGCAGACAACGGGGAAGGGGCGGAAGAGTGTCTTAATGAAGTGGGGATGGGAGGGTGTCACAAAATGGCTGGAGGTCGTCGACCCAAAGATTCAAAAGCCAGAGACCGACGGTCTATGCCGCTACAATTCTGTTTGTTGTGAGAACGGGTCCCCGATCAAACAAGATAGGAACTCTTTGAAATACGGAGAACGGGTCCACGATAAAACACGATCGGAACTCTTTGAAATACGGTGAACGTAAGTCCCGAGAACAACGGGAAAACGATATCAACTAGAATTGTCTATATCAAAGGAGATTTTGTACGAGGATCAAAAGACGAGAAAAAAGCAGAGGCTGCAAGGTAGGGGGAAAACCAGTGACGTCTTACAGACAACATTCGATGCTGTCTGAATAAATCGTTTTAAAATTCAGTATACAGTTGAAATTACCACCGGCTGGAGTGTGGATTTTTTTCAGTGCCGAATTAGAAATACAAATCACGATGTCTAGTGTTGTTTAAAGGCGACAGGCATTTGTCCTTGATGTGACTTGGTGGTTTAATTCTAGGACTGGAATATATTAAATAAGGTAGTAGTGATGTAGATTAGAACTCGAACATAGTGGACTTGCGGGTGTGACGGGTAGTATAGAGTGTCGGCAGTATTAGGCTGAGGCGTGGCTTAGGCTGTGTCGAGTGAGGTGCCATTGCACTCGGTAGGATAAGTACAATGACATGAGAAGATAGTCTACAAGATGGGGAAAGGGTGGGGAGATAAAGGATAGGTCTATGCTAGGATATTCTGGTAGGGGTGTCTACTGGGTTTTCTGTGCTTTTCCTTTGGCTTTTACTTCTTTTACCTCGCCTAGGGTAATGTGAAAAGTTCCTCTGTCTCATGCCAGAGTTCAGTTCTATGAAAATATAGATGTTACTATCTGTTTACGGCCGTAGACCTACACTCACATATAATGAGTCTGAATCGGGTTGATATCACCTGGTGTTATCTCTTCGACAGGTTCCACTGAAAGTGAAAGTACCTACAGTTCTGAGAAGAAAAATGGCAATACTCTAGTGCAGTGCTAACTGACATCAAGCTTTGAACCCTGTTTCTAAAGAAGGTCAGACAATTCCTGAGCTTAAGTGATCATAAGAAATGAGTCACTAGAAGAGAGACTGAGAACCTAAAGTATTACAAGTAACCCAGGAATTATGAACAATCATATGTACTCTAAGTAGTAGAAAAAGTGAAAGAATATAAATAAAATATCATTTTTCCTGCTTACATGAACATTTATTTTATTTAAAGACAGCAGTGTGTCGGATATATATATATATTCTGGGCGGTGTTTGTGTTCGATAATCAAGGAACTATATTAAATAACTGTTTATAGGCTGTGTAGAAATAAAGGACACGATATAACCAAATCACTCAGTGGTGACCAGACTTTTCAAACTTTCCAGGATATATTGGAAGAAGTCAAAAATCGGTCGAAGAGACACATCATCGGGAGAGCTACTTCCAGTTCTGTGCTGTTGTGAAGTAGAATGGCCGTAGCATGATGAGAACTGCAATGCTGATCCTAGACTGAATAATCCTGTCTCACATACATGATAGACTACACCACAGATTCTATACACTTACAATATACACACACATTACATATTTTCTTCATTAAATATTTTTATTATTTGTTGGAGAACAGTGTTGTGTGGGTACGTTCTGGAGGAATGTGAAGAGGGGTATTGTCTTGTGGTTAGAAGAGAGAGATAGTGATAAAAAGACTGAACGGGGGGGGGGTGTAGACAAAGGTCCGGCAGTAGACCAAAACTTAGAAAAGGGAATATAAAAGATGAGTAGTAGGGAGGGACAATGAGGGACATGATTATAGGAGGTCTCGCGAGGACCCCTCGCGAGGGAAGGACCCACATGATTATAGGAGGGGAGGGGCTAGGAGGGCTGGAAGGCGGAGCCACATGATAATAGGAGCGCGAGGGTTGGAAAATCGTTTTAGGTGGGTAAAAAATTGTGGAAAAAAGTGGCGGGGCAGGAAAAAAGTTAGTATGGGGAAGTTTTTATTTGGTCGACGAAGTGTGGGAAAATGTGTATGACGGCTCATAACAGAACCGGGTGTAAGAGGGCTGGGAAAGAGTCATTACGAAAAACGATGTTGTGTTAGCAGATTGGGGGTTCTGAGGGGTGGAATAAAGTCATTAAGTAACGGGTTGTAACAGCGTGGGTGAGATTATTTTGAACACATTGGCGGTGTACGAATAGAAGGACTAGGTGGCGATAGTAGTAATAGTGGGTATGGCTTAGTGAAAGTAGTTTATAAGGGTGCTATGTAGATGGTCATAGTAGCTTATTCACCACCATCACACGTGATACAAACGAAACCTTATAAAGTAAAGTAGTTGTAATGGATATGTTGTAGTGTCATTCGGTGGTAATGGGTGGGTACCAGGTATTAGTGGTCAAGCAGTGGTCAAGTGAGGAAATTAGAAGGAAAAGTAGTTGTAATGATATGGTGATGATTAAAGGGTGGTAAATTAGTGGTCAAGTAGTGGTAAACCAGTGGTCAAAGTGTAGTCAAGTGAGGAAATTTTACGGAAAAGTGGTTGTAGCGACAAGGTGATGATCAGGAGATGGTAAATTAGTGGCCAAGCAGTGGTCAAGCAGTGGTGAAGTGGTCGAGTGACCACGTAAATTGTAGAGGACGATGTGCCTAAGATTATGGTAGTGATTAAAGTGCTCGATGACGTGGTCAAGCTGTGGTAAACCAGTGGTCAACCAGTGGTCAAGTGGTCGAGTGACCACTTAAATTGTAGGGGAAAGTACGTGTAGTGCAATTGTGGTGGGTAAAGTTAGGATGAGCCTCCCACCCAACAACTACTACTAGAACACAAAAATATCATAATATAAATCATAATGAAACACAGAGCTTACAGCAGCAGACAAAACACATGGACTCAACCAAATTTTGGTTCTTGCACTGTAGAATTCTACCAACACTTCTTTTCCTATCACCAAACCTAATCCTCTACCAAGAACACAACCACTGGGCATTTGTCCAACCAGTCCAGAATTTTGAGTCATGGAAGCTACATTCACACTGTCGTATCTGTGGTATGGGTTTTCAGGCCAGTAACAACTGACAAAAGGGTGTTTTTGTGAAGCAAGGGAATTCGACACGGGCGATATGTTAGTAGTAGGGGATTTAAATCCAATGTCTGACAATGTGTAAGTATGCGTTTCGTTAATGTCGTTGGCGAGGGTATGAGTATTACGTTGGACAAATGCCCAGTGGTTGTGTTCTTGGTAGAGGATTAGGTTTGGTGATATAGGAAAAGAAGTGTTGGTAGAATTTTACAGTGCAAGAACCAAAATTTGGTTGAGTCCATGTGTTTTGTCTGCTGCTGTAAGCTCTGTGTTTCATTATGATTTCTATTATGATATGTTTGTGTTCTAGTAGTAGTTGTTGGGTGGGAGGTTCATCTGATATGGTAGTGAGTTTTAGTTCTAAATCTGGTCTGTGAGTTGTTTTGTATGATATGTTCTTGTTGTCTTGGTGTAATCACTCTATTACGTATTCTTTAATAGATCCCACATTTGGGATATTATGGTTTCTGTAGCAGATACGGTGAAGCTCTTCGGTAATGTAAAATAAGGAAAGTGGTGATGTTGATGATTATATATTGTGAAATGTCTTTTCAGATAAAAGTTCAAGACACGTTTGCTACAGAAGTAAAATTTTTTTTTTCATAATATTGGTAACACATTTTTTTCTTAATTTGGGTGACATACTTTTCCATACCTATTTCTGTACTTGACCAAAAATTTTCGTAAGTTTTGCTGCCAAGTTTAGTTGAAATATGTCTTTACTTGATCAATATTTTTTTTATATTTGATTATTTTTATAATGTTTATAAGTTTGGATTTATAACTTTCGTCAACAGTTTTGTCAATTTGGCTATTTTTTCCTACATTTTATAAGTTTGGTAGAGATATTTATAAGTTTGATCTTTTCGCTTTTGACTAACAAATTTGCCTACTTTTTTATGAGTTTGGACAATAAATGTCTTTACCTGGTCAATAGTTTTCACCGTTGACTGACACATTTTCATACATTTTATAAAATTTGGAAGCGATATTACTTTACTGGGCCACTATTTTTTCATCTTTGGCTAAGCAATTTTCTTACTTTGGTCCACATTTTTTCCTACATTTTGTAAGTTTAGTCGAGCTATTTCATACCTTGGCCAATATTTTTCCTATTTTCTTATTTATTAGTTTGATCGAAATATGTATCAGATTGGTTGATATATTTCTTTACTTTGTCAATATTTTTTCCCATTTGGTTATTTCTATAAGGGTTATACGATTGGATTAGGTATTTTGTAAGTTCGGATGCGATACTTCTTTACTTGGCTAATATTTTTTCCCATTCGGCTAACTCCTTTTTTATATGTTTGGCCGAGACATTTTGTATTTTAGTCAACATTTTCCCCATTTTGGTTATATTTTCCTACATTTTATAAGTTTGGACGAACTATGTCTGTATTTGGCTGACATCTTTTTCATTTAGGTACCAAAGTTTCCGACTTTTCATAAACTTGAATGGTGTATTTCGTTACTTGGACAATATTTTTTTCCTATTTGGTTAAAAAAATTTCCTATTTGGCAACGATTTTTTTTTCCATTTGGGTAGCTCTTAGTTTTTTATACATTTGACTGAAATATTTCTGTATTTGCCATAACTTTCCCCCTTACTTTGTTCATGTCTGGTAATGTAAGCTCTGATCCGACAAGAAAAAAAGACAACGTCATGAAAACAAACCACTAAAGAAAATTAACAAACAAAAAACTTGGTTTCAAAATTTTTATCACCAAAATATGTGTTCACAACATATTCATCAAAACAGATTAGTAATATATCATAAGAAAAAACAATCAATGACATACATGGTTAGTGGAAAAAAAATATAACAATGTTGTTGGGATAATATGTCACCAAGACATCAATATATGGGGAACTCGGGCATATGAAAGAGGTAAAAACATATCCCAGCTACTGTTTCTAGTGTATATTTTGTGTCTGTACGTTGTTGCATGGCGTAGGAATGAATGTCATGTTCGTGTACTGTGTTGATAAAACCATCAAAGTCGTGTCTGTTATTTATTAGCGCTGGAAATTCTAAAACAGAACTATTATTAAATGACGCATGATAGAATCTAAGATCTTGTGTTTCTCTGTGTCTTAACACTAAATGAAAGCTAAAGTTGATCTTAAAGCGACAAATTTGGGCTTTGAAAATCTTATACAACGTATCTGTCCAGTTGATAGGTTTTTGTATCTCCGGGCTAATAAAGAATGTGTATGTCGATAAATACTTGTTAATCTTGTGATGTGTCCTGATAGCTTCCCAATTTTCTCTATATGTTTGTATAATATCGGGTGGAAGGATGTGTAGTGTCTCTGGTTCCCCGGCTGCTAAGATGTCCGCTTCGTCGTCCGTCAGTTGTTCAAGAATACTCTCGTCTGGCTGTATCTGAATGTTAGTTATGTTGGTTTCAGTTGGTGGTGTCATCGGGCTTGGTGGTAATGTCGTCTCTGGTGATGTAGTAATTGGTTCTGCTGTATCCATAGGCGGCTGATGATGTGTTCGTTTGTGGTTTTGTATGTTATCGTTCCTATTATACACCTTATCACATAACTGACAGGAATATATTTGATCTTTCGTACCGTGAATGGTCCGAATGTGGCGAGTAAGGTTATAGTTATTACGGAAGTCTTTGTCGCACACTGAACACGTGAAAGCAGCTTTGGTGGCCATATCGATAAACGTGCTGGTAGATGAATACTTTTTTCAGTGCAAAAAAGTTCTGTTGTATACACAATAATATATGTTTCACTGGTTTATCAACAATCAGATGCCGACGACACGAATAAGGCTAAGCTACTCACACCAGCGTGTTTCACAAAAATACCTCTGTAGCTACCCAAGTCACCATGTGAACTGCTGTAGAGCGACTGAGGAGACGCCGTCTATTTTATACACTGGTTCTGCACACGACACTATATAGCTGACGTGGCAGTTTTGTAGACAGGGTTTTCTCATGCCACCACCCGCCTTCATGTGACCGATGACTCACGTTACCACTTAATGACGTTTGCATATGGCGGTGATGACGTAGCGTTTTTGTCGGTCATCCGCCTTCGTTACCAAAAAAAAGGGTATGTGGTTTGTTTATTTTGTGATATTCTTGTGTGCCAGGAAGAGGATATCGGTGTGTGTATTTGTGTGTTTGTGTGTCTGCAATCGTGATGTCTGTATGTACAAGTGTATCAAGTGTGTATTTGTGTGTATGTACAAGTGTGCACGTGTGTATGTTTGCTTCTTTGCATGTCTGTATGTACAAGTGTGCATGGGTGAGTATGTCTATCTGTGTGTAGTTGGGTGTGGTTGCTTCTTTGTGTAAGTGTGTCTGCACTCGTGATGTCTGTATGCACAAGTGTGCACGTGTGTATGGTTGCTTCTTTGTATGTCTGTATGTACAAGTGTGCATGGGTGAGTGTGTCTGTCTGTGTGTAGTTGGGTGTGTCTGCACTCGTGATGTCTGTATGTACAACTGTATCAAGTGTGTATTGGTTTGTCTGTCTGTGTGTACTTGGGTGTGTTTGCTTATGGGTGTATATGTGTGATGTCTGTATGTACAAGTGTATCAAGTGTGTATGGGTGAGTGTGTCTGTGTGTACTTGGGTGTGTTTGCTTATGGGTGTATATGTGTGATGCCTGTATGTACAAGTGTATCAATTGTGTATGGGTGAGTGTGTCTGCGTGTACTTGGTTGTGTTTGCTTCTTTGTGTAAGTGTGTGTACCTGCGTCTTTGTTTATGGGTGAGTGTGTCTGTATGTGTGTATAGTTGATGGTGTGGTGACAGTAGTAATGGTATGAGATTTCTGTCGTTGTGTGTCTGTATGTGTGTGTTTGTGTCTTGTCCCTATGTATGCGTGTTTGTGTGACCGTCTGTTTGTTTGTATGATTTTTACACACCCCAAAAAAGAGACGTGTGTCTCTGCCAAGGCACCAACTACTATTGTCGTCGCTAAAACTAATATTGCTAGTACTATTATCACTACTACTGATTCATCCTAACTTTACCCACCACCGTTGCACTACACGTACTTTCCCCTACAATTTAAGTGGTCACTCGACCACTTGACCACTGGTTGACCACTGGTTGTTCACAGCTTGACGACGTCATCGATCACTTTAATCACTACCATAATCTTAGGCACATCGTCCTCTACAATTTAAGTGGTCACTCGACTGCTTTACCACTGCTTGACCACTAATTTACCATCTCCTGATCATCACCATGTCGCTACAACCATTTTTCCCTAAAATTTCCTCACTTGACCACTCCTTGACCACTGGTTGACCACTTGTTGGCCACTAATTTACCACCCTATTGATCATCACCATATCATTACAACTACTTTTCCCTAAATTTCCTCACTTGACCACTGCTTGACCTCTGCTTTACCACTGCATTATCTTCCTTTTATCATCACCATATCATTGCAACTACTTTTCCCTAAAATTTCCTCACTTGACCACTCCTTGACCATTGCTTGACCACTACTTGACCACTAATTTGCCACCCTTTAATCATCACCATATCATTACAACCACTTTTCTCTAAATTTCCTCACTTGACACCTACTTGACCACTGCTTGACCACTGCGATAGCACCCTTTAATCATTACCATATCATTACAACCACTTTCCCCTAAAATTTCCTCACTTGACCACTGGTTGACCACTGCTTTACCAGTGTGTGACTGCGACCCTCTACATAACAATCCACCCCTTATCAATACCCATTACGTTTAAGATTATGACCACCCCCATATACTATGGCCATCGACCACTTGACCCCTATTTGACCACTGGTTGACCACTAATACCTGGTACCCACCCCTTACCACCAACTGACACTACACCACATCCATTACAACTACTTTACTTTAAAAGGTTTCATTTGTAATGCAATGCATTGGCACCTTGCCGTCTTGACAGACGATAGTTTGTGCTTTAAAAAGGCATAATAACTTTTAACTATGGCGGTAGCGAGTGTGACTGATAAGGCCAATTTGCGCTGTAAATGTCCGTTCACAGTGGGTGCATGTGAACACGTGGTCATTTCCACCATCATGCACCATCTTACGTCTCAAACGCTTGGTGTGTGACTTTTCTGCAATAATTTTCTCCTTTGACTTTATTCCATTTCTGATATTTGCCCTCCATGCAACACGTTCAGCGGCGACTTGCTCCCAATGTGCATTATCAATGCCTGTATCAATCATGTCCCGCTTACACACATCTTTGTATCGTAGTAGAGGCCGACCCTGAGATCTCTTACCCATCTGTAATTCACCAAAAAAGATATCCTTTGGTATTCTACCATCATCCATCCTCCTAAGATGTCCTATCCATCTAAGTCTACGAAGACTGAGCATGGAATAAACTGTCACACAACCTGATCTTTCCAATACTTCAGTATTTGTGATTTTGTCTTGCCACTTAATACCAAGAATTCTTCGCAGACACCGCATATGAAAGCTGTTTAAATTGTTCTCTTGGTGTGAGTAAGTTGTCCAGGTTTCATTGCCATAGAGAAGAGTACTAAGGACACAGGCTTGATAGACAAGGACTTTTGTTTTGGCAGTAAGCTTCCTGTTCTCCCAGACTCTTTTTCTTAACCTGTTCATTGTTGTTGCTGCCTTACCAATCCGGATGTTGATTTCCTGATCTAGGGATAATTTGCTATTTACCACTGATCCTAGATATGTAAAATGGTCTACTATCTCTAGTTCGGCGTCGTCAATAAAGATTGATGGTACCCCATGTGCACCTTGTGACATAATCTGTGTCTTCTTTTTGCTAATTGTTAAACCAAATTCAGAACAAGCATTGGAGAATGCAGATAGTAGACATTGCAATTCTTCCTCAGAGTGGGTCGTAACTGCAGCATCATCTGCAAAAAGCAACTCTCTGATCAGTACCCTCCTAATTTTGGTCTTAGCCTTCAATCTCTGAGCATTGTAGAGGCCACCATCTGAGCGTGAGTGAATGTATATACCACCATCCTGATCACGAAATGCATATTTCAGTAGAAGTGAAAAGTATATTCCAAATAGGGTGGGAGCTAGTACACAACCTTGCTTAACTCCACTCTTGATTTCAAATTCTTCAGAAGTTGCACCATCAAACTTGATTATACCCTTCATGCCTGTGTGGAACGATTCCACAATGGACAGAAGAGTTGGTGGGCAGCCAATCTTCTTTAGTGCCTTGAACAGACCCTCACGACTGACCAAATCAAATGCCTTTGTGAGGTCGATGAAGGCAATAAACAGTGGTTGATTCTGTTCACGGCATTTTTCTTGCATTTGTCGCAATGAGAATATCATATCAGTGGTAGACCGGTTCTGTCGAAAGCCACACTGTGATTCGGGGTAGACTTGATCTCCTAGGACTTGAAGTCTGCGCAGAACAATTCTGGCAAATACTTTTCCAACAATACACAGAAGTGAGATACCCCTATAGTTGTTGCAGTCGCTCCGATCGCCCTTGTTCTTGTACAGTGTTATGATGCTTGAATCTTTGAAATCCTGTGGGACTTGTCCTTCACGCCAGCATAGCTCTATTAGCTGGTGGATCTGTATAGTGAGTGTGTCTTGCCCACTCCTGATAACCTCTATTGGAATCCCATCCTTACCTGGAGCCTTGCCAGATGCAAGTTCATTTATAGCACACTTAACTTCTGTTATGGTGGGAAGTGTGTCCAGGTGGTCAAGAGTTGGTAGAGCCTCTATGGCGTTGAGGGCATTATCCGCTAGTTTGGTCTCACTTGAGTAAAGCTCCAAATAGTGCTCTACCCATCTGTCCATCTGCTGTTTCTTATCAGTGATGACTTCTCCAGTCAAGGTTTTCAATGGTGCACTTCTTTTGATCACTGGACCACAGGCTTTCTTTATTCCTTCATACATGCTTCTTATGTCTCCCTTATCACTTGCGATTTGAATGGACTCACATAACTTGATCCAATAATCATTTGCACACTGCCTGGCAGCCTTTTGCACATCCTTCCTAGCTTGCCTTAGCTCACTCAGAGTGTTACGCGTTGGTCTTTCCTTGTTTCTTAAAAGAGCTTTCCTCTTCTTATCAATCAAGGGCTGCAGAGTCTCGCTGTTGGCCGCAAACCAGTCCTGCCTCTTATGATCCACAGTGCCGTAAACCCTTATGGCAGTTTTACAAAGAGTTTCCTTAATTTGACCCCACTTTTCATTTACTGTACAATTTTCTGGTGTATCAGTGAAAGCGTCTTCAAGTTGCTGTTGAAACTGAAAGCACTTTTCAGGATCATGAGTGTTAATAATATTAATCCTGGGGCTAGATTTGTGTTTAGCTGTGTAGATTCTCTTTGGTCTCAGTCTAACCCTTGCAACAACCAAAGAATGATCCGTATCACAGTCAGCACTGTGGTAACTACGAGTCAATGATATATGGTTCAGATGTTGTCTCCGTGTGATGATGAAGTCCAGCTGGTGCCAATGGCCGGATCTTGGATGTTTCCATGTGACCTTATGCATCTCTTTTGTTTTAAAAAAAGAGTTTGTAATACATAGGTCATTACTGGTGCAATGCTCCAGCAGCCTTTGCCCATTTTCATTCATGGGACCGATGTTGTATTTTCCAAGGCACACTGGCCATGAACTCGAGTCCTTGCCCACACGAGCATTGAAATCACCGAGCATATAAATGTAGTCGGATTTTGGAACTGCCTTAATCACAGAGTCTAACTCCTCATAGAACACATCCTTCACATCATCAGAGGAATCGAGTGTCGGTGCATATGCAGTAATAATGGTGGCAAACCCACAAGAGGTTGCCAAGCGCAGGGATAATAGTCTTTCCTTTCCTCCTGCTGGAATTTCAATCATTCCCAGTAGCGAATTCTTCACTGCAAAGCCCACACCGTGTTGCCTTTTTTCTGCCTGCCCTTTACCCTTCCAGAAAAAGGTGTAGTTGTTTTCCCTGAGTGACCCTTCCTCAGCGAGGCGAGTCTCCTGCAGGCCAGCAATATCAATGTTAAGACGATTGAGTTCGGCATCAATCACAGCCGTTTTTCTCACATCGTCAATATTGGTCAAGTCAGTGGAAAATCCTGGACACATGGATCTCACGTTCCAGGTTGCAAGCCGTAGCTTGAGGTTTCTATTTATATTTTTGTTTGTACCTGGTGCATTGGTTTTACAGCCTGCGATTCAGATTTTGTCCTAGCCCCAAGCACCCATTGAAGCAGGCAGGCTGTGGCGGATCAGCACCCAATTGGCTGGGGGCTGCCCAGCTTGAGGCGGGCGGTAGCTGATCAGTGACACCTATAGGTGTCTCCCACCGTCAGAGGCAACATGTGGCGCCCCATGTCTACGCCAACTGACAAGGACTTATAACCCGTAACAGTTGCCTCTCGCTTTGATTCCGAGACCAGTTAAGACCAGGGATGGAGTTATTGCCTCTCCATAGCACAAAGCCTGGGCTAAAATATAGAGATCATGTGTTGCCCATGCAGCATGATCCCTCTCTCGGCCTGCCTAGTTGACTCCAGAGGAAAGGTAACACCCCTACATCTGGAACAAGACAAGCTGCAGAAGCTGCCGGATCAGCAAAGCAATGCTCTAACTGTCCGCCTGTCGGAGCTTCGATCCTAGACCAGTCGCCAACCAAGGCTTAGGGCCTGGTCTGCCCTGCCATGACAATTTTGTCTTTAGCTTGCATTTCCTCGCACCAGGGTAAGGCTTGTACCCTCCCAATTGCGCTCTTCCGCCCGAAGCCGTTGGCACAATGTGGGGTGTCGGGTTTGGTAAGCGCCGCCCAACGCTCGGCGCTAACAGAAACCAGGTAGTACCGTCTACTGTTATACGGTAGCTCAGTCATATCTGACTAAGACCTGACTGAACATTTGTAATGATGGTAGTGAATAAGCTACTATGAACATCTACATACCACCCTTATCAACTAATTTCACTAAACCCACTACTAGCGCCATCTATTCCTTCTATTCATACACTCCCGATGTGCTAACACAACATCGTTTTTCGTAATGACTCTTTCCCAGCCCTCTTACACCCGGTTCTGTTATGAGCCGCCATACACACATTTTCCCACACTTCGTCGACGTTCCAGGTACTACCTTTTTCCCACACAATCCCCCGCTACTTTCACATCCATCAAAAACATTTCCCGTCACGACTCAATTTCACCATTTTTTTACCACCACCATTTCCAGCCCTCCTATTTCCAGCCCTCCTACTCTTATGTGGTTCCGCCTTCCAGGGCTCCTACAGCCCTCGCAGGCGGTCCCTCCTAAAATCATGTCCCTCATTGTCCCTCCCTACTACTAAGGTGTGCTTGTTGATTCTGCTTTCCCCGCAGGGACGACAAGTGACAGAGGGGGATGTGAATATAACATGTAAGAATACTCGTGTTTATAAACATGCCATGTCGGGTCTAGCATATTCATCATCATCATCATCATCATCATCACCATCATCATCATTAACATCCAATTGCATGTCCGGTACAAAACATTTCCAGCATAACATTTTTTGTTAAATGTCTCCCTTCATAATATCCGTGATTCTAGTTTTCTGGACGTCTGTGGCTGAGGTAGTCTGTCATTGCTTTCCTTCTTGATGGTGATCAAACCTGGTCGATGACGGTGGCCATTGTCTCTATATAGAGGATGAATCACAAAAACATCGAGAGGTAGATGGTTTGCTTTACTAGAACACGATCACACGTACGAGGGCTATTCCAAAATCAACCACCGATTAGATGGTAAAAATAAAACGGTTGCTATAGCGACACTGTTCATTGCTTGCAGTAGTCTTTTATATCACTACACATCAACCTACAGTCGCATTTGTTCCGTGGTTCTCGAATTGTAAACGAATAAAAATGGACGTTGCAGCTACAGCCTTTGTCAGCACACAAAAAAACAAACATATAACAAGATAAATACATGGAATACTGTCTCCATGAGATTCTCAGCCAGCCCGAATCACATGGAATACTGTCTCCATGAGATTCTCAGCAGCCGGAATCGATCTTGAGACCATCACCAACGACTATCTGTCGGCTGCCCTTAAGCTCCATCCGACACTTAATACAGTGGTTTTGTGTTACCCTGGTCTGCTAAACAGAGATGGTGATCGGGAAAATCATTACGGCCTGGGGAGAATGATGCTGCAGGTACAGACGAGATTATGTGGTATTCACTCAGGACTCCGTCCTGTAAAGGATATGCAACTAACTATAACTTTATGTCTGTAGAGGAGCTGTATGTGTTTCAAAGATAAACATGAATAAGTTATTTTTTTTTCTTGTCTTTCGTTGTGTCTAAATTTAATTGAACCCGACCACAATTAAGACTTGTTGATCATACATGTTCATAACGAACATTTAAAATAATTTATTTTCAAAGATATCCGTGAAAATAAAAGATTGAGTCATGTGAATTCATTTTATTCGTGTGTGTTTATATTCTTATATTTATTGTGGAATGTTTTCTTAGCACAGTGTGCAACATATTATTTGTAAATAATTTGTACATAAGACGTGAATTGGCCAAGGCATAAGAATGCCCACTTTACATAACATACGTGTCAGGGGGTTCATAGCGAAGGTTAATTACAGCGTTTTGTGCAGGAGAGCCTGGCATATGATACCATGACATCTTGTCTGAGGATGGAGGTGCAGGTAGCCACAACGGAGGTCCGCTAGTTCGGGGGACAAACAGCACACTGAAGTCGTGATTGTAACAGACTCACAGATTACGTTGATAAAGATGAAGATGGGTATCTTCCGTGCATAGTGGCACGCTGATATATATATATATACTAGCTGACACGGCCCGGCTTCGCCCAGACTCTGGTGGGGAGCATCTCATTTAATTCATATAAGTAGTCATATAAGCTCCCGTTCCCGACTGTCTGTCTGTCTGTCTGTCTATCTATCTGTCTGTCTGTCTGTCTGTCTGACCCGGCCCAGCCCATGGTGGAGAGCATCTCATTTAAATCATATAAGTAGTCATATAAGTAGTCATATAAGATCCCGTTCCCGACTATCTGTATGTCTGTCTGTCTTGGGTAAATGGAGGAGGGAGGAGGAAGAGGGAGGTGGAGGAGGGAAGAGGAGGGAGAAGGAGGGAGGAGGAGACAGGAGGAATAGGAGGGAGGAGGAGGGATTAGGAAGAGGGAGAAGGAGGGAGGAGGAGATCGCAGGAGGAGGAGGAGGAGGAGAGGGAGGAGGAGGAGGGAGAGGGAGGAGGAGGGAGGAGGAGAGAGTAGGCGGAGGGAGGAGGCGGAGGGAGCAGGAAGAGGGAGGAAGAGGGAGGAGGAGGAGGGAGAAGGAGGAGGGAGGAGTAGAGAGTGGGAAGAGGGAGGAGGCGGAGGGAGGAAGAGGGAGGAGGAAGAGGGAGAAGGAGGAGGGAGGAGAAGGAGGGAAGAGGATGAGAGGGAGGAGGAGGAAGAGGGAGGAGGAGGAATGTGAAGGGAGGAGGAGGGAGGAGGTAGAGGGAGGAGGAGGAGGAGGGAGGAGGATAGAGGAGGAGGAGGGATGAGGAGGAAGAGGGAGGAGGAGGAATGTGAAGGGAGGAGGAGGGAGGAGGTAGAGAGAGGAGGAGGAGGGAGGAGGAGAATGGAGGAGGAGGGATGAGGAGGAGAGGGAGGAGGAGGGGGAGGAGGGGGAGGAGGAGGGAGGAAGAAGGAGGAGGGAGGAAGACGGATGAGGGGGAGGAGGGAGGGGTAGGAGGGGGAGGAGGAGAAGGGAGGAGAAGGGAGGAGGAGGAGGGAGCAGGAGGAGGGAGGAGGAGGAGGAAGAGGGAGGAGGAGGGAGGAGGAAGAGAGAGGAGGGAGGAGGAAGAGAGAGGAGGGAGGAGGAGGGAGGAAGAGATAGGCGGAGAGAGGAGGAGGAGGGAGGAGGAGGAGTAGGGATGAATAGGAGGGAGGAGAAGGGAGGAGGAGGGATTAAGAGAAAGAGGGGGGAAAGGGGAGAAGGAGGAGGGAGGAGGGAGGAGGAGGAGGAAGAGGGAGGAGGAGGGAGGAGGGAGGATGAGGAGGAGGGAGGAGGAGGAGGGAGGATGGTGAAGGAGGAGGAGGAGGAGGGAGGAGGGTGAAGGAGGAGGAGGAGGGGGAGGAGGGAGGGGGAGGAGGAGGGAGAAGGAGGAGGAGGGAGGAGGAGAACGTAGGTGGGGGAGGATGAGAAGGAGGAGGGAGAGGGAGGAGGAGGGAGGAGGAGGAGTGAGGAGGAGGGAGGAGGTGGAGGGAGAAGGAGGAGGAGGAAGAGGTAGAAGGAGGAGGGAGAAGGAGGGAGGAGGAGACAGGAGGAATAGGAGGGAGGAGGAGGGATTAGGAAGAGGAGGGAGGAGTAGGGTGGAGGAGGAGGGGGAGGAGGAGGGAGGAGGAAGAGGGAGAAGGAGGGAGGAGGAGGAGGAGGAGGAGAAGGGAGTAGGAGGAGGGAGAGGGAGGAGGAGGGAGGAGGAGGAGAGAGTAGGTGGAGGGAGGAGGCGGAGGGAGGAGGCGGAGGGAGCAGGAAGAGGGAGGAAGAGGGAGGAGGAAGAGGGAGAAGGAGGAGGGAGGAGGAAGGAGGAGTAGAGAGTGGGAGGAGGGAGGAGGCGGAGGGAGGAAGAGGGAGGAGGAAGAGGGAGAAGGGAGGAGGAGGGAGGAGGTAGTAGGATGATTGATTGCCATCCCACCAGGTTAATATGTTATCGCGGACCTCAGAGAGAAGTGTCTATGTAGAAGACCATTTCCTGGACGTACGTATTTTGGGAGGGGGAGAGGGAGGAGGGAGGAGGAGGAAGAAGAAAAAAAACTACGACAGTTGGCATCTCGGGATTGAAAGGAAGGCGTGTAGAGGAGGGAGGAAGAGGGAGGAGGAAGAGGGAGAAGGAGGAGGGAGGAGAAGGAGGGAAGAGGATGAGAGGGAGGAGGAGGAAGAGGGAGGAGGAGGAATGTGAAGGGAGGAGGAGGGAGGAGGTAGAGGGAGGAGGAGGAGGAGGGAGGAGGATAGAGGAGGAGGAGGGATGAGGAGGAAGAGGGAGGAGGAGGAATGTGAAGGGAGGAGGAGGGAGGAGGTAGTAGAGAGAGGAGGAGGAGGGAGGAGAGAATGGAGGAGGAGGGATGAGGAGGAGAGGGAGGAGGAGGGGGAGGAGGGGGAGGAGGAGGGAGGAAGAAGGAGGAGGGAGGAAGACGGATGAGGGGGAGGAGGGAGGGGTAGGAGGGGGAGGAGGAGAAGGGAGGAGAAGGGAGGAGGAGGAGGGAGCAGGAGGAGGGAGGAGGAGGAGGAAGAGGGAGGAGGAGGGAGGAGGAAGAGAGAGGAGGGAGGAGGAAGAGAGAGGAGGGAGGAGGAGGGAGGAAGAGATAGGCGGAGAGAGGAGGAGGAGGGAGGAGGAGGAGTAGGGATGAATAGGAGGGAGGAGAAGGGAGGAGGAGGGATTAAGAGAAAGAGGGGGGAAAGGGGAGAAGGAGGAGGGAGGAGGGAGGAGGAGGAGGAAGAGGGAGGAGGAGGGAGGAGGGAGGATGAGGAGGAGGGAGGAGGAGGAGGGAGGATGGTGAAGGAGGAGGAGGAGGAGGGAGGAGGGTGAAGGAGGAGGAGGAGGGGGAGGAGGGAGGGGGAGGAGGAGGGAGAAGGAGGAGGAGGGAGGAGGAGAACGTAGGTGGGGGAGGATGAGAAGGGAGGAGGGAGAGGGAGGAGGAGGGAGGAGGAGGAGTGAGGAGGAGGGAGGAGGTGGAGGGAGAAGGAGGAGGGAGGAAGAGGTAGAAGGAGGAGGGAGAAGGAGGGAGGAGGAGACAGGAGGAATAGGAGGGAGGAGGAGGGATTAGGAAGAGGAGGGAGGAGTAGGGTGGAGGAGGAGGGGGAGGAGGAGGGAGGAGGAAGAGGGAGAAGGAGGGAGGAGGAGGAGGAGGAGGAGAAGGGAGTAGGAGGAGGGAGAGGGAGGAGGAGGGAGGAGGAGGAGAGAGTAGGCGGAGGGAGGAGGCGGAGGGAGGAGGCGGAGGGAGCAGGAAGAGGGAGGAAGAGGGAGGAGGAAGAGGGAGAAGGAGGAGGGAGGAGGAAGGAGGAGTAGAGAGTGGGAGGAGGGAGGAGGCGGAGGGAGGAAGAGGGAGGAGGAAGAGGGAGAAGGGAGGAGGAGGGAGGAGGTAGTAGGATGATTGATTGCCATCCCACCAGGTTAATATGTTATCGCGGACCTCAGAGAGAAGTGTCTATGTAGAAGACCATTTCTGGACGTACGTATTTTGGGAGGGGGAGGAGGGAGGAGGGAGGAGGAGGAAGAAGAAAAAAAAACTACGACAGTTGGCATCTCGGGATTGAAAGGAAGGCGTGTAGAAAATTTCATCTCAATCGGATGGGCCGTTCGCGAGCGTATAAAGGACATACATACATACAGAGATACAGACAGACAGAGATACGGAGATCCTTTTTTATATATAAGATATATGGAGCAGACTTCCGGTCCCCAGCATGGCGGTTAGGCATTGAACCGCTATGGCCTCTGTAGTAGTTATCCTTATGGCTGCGGTTTGCATTCGCATTTTCCTCATGTTGGACTGGTAGTGTATGGTTCCGTCACCCTGCTACTGAGTGAGTGCGTGGTGCGACACTGTGAGCTGTGAAATTCATGTGGAATGCTTTTACATCTATCCGCTTTTGTTTGTACAGTGAACTGCATGTTCGGAACAATGTCTACCGGCGGTTGCGGAATTTACTGAATTGCCTGTTCGGTTTACAAGTGCATTTTTCAGTGAAAGTCGAAGCTGGAGCTACAGAGTTCGTGCTTTGTGCGGCTCTTTCGTGCCATGTGAGAAAACCCGGGTCAATGAAGTCTTTCTGGTGACTGTCGATTCCATTGACGATGAACTGTAATTTTCGTGGATGACTTTTGTGATGGCATTCTGGCGGCGGCATTATGCACAGTGTACCTGTGCGGGCTGTTGGATTGCCGAGACTCCTGTTTGTTCCACTTTCCACATTGGACAGTGAGGAGCATTTTGTGTGATATTCAATGGCACAGGAACGGAGCATAGTGGGGACGACCCGTTGCCGTGAAGTTGGAACCCCGACTAACTAACTAACTAACTAACTAACTAACTAACTAATCAACTAACTAACCAACTAACCAACTAACTAACTAACTAACTCAAGACATGAATGGGGAGAACCTTCAGGCCACTAAGACGATTACATAAATAGACACACATAGTATTATTTGGCGCTCACAGAAGAAGAAGAGGAAATAGAGATTAGAAGAAGCACTAGACAACATACAATTTGAAAGCTATAATAGTTACCGACCGGGACTTCCTCTTCTTCTGTGAGCACAAAATAATACAATGTGTGTCTATTTATGTAATTCAAGATATGGAGCGTCGTTTTGCATCTTTTCTACATTACATGCTGATGTGGTGGGAAACTAGGAGGCGGACTGATTGGCTGGATCAGCAACGCAAAGTGGCGTAGTGGTGCATTATTAGGCAGACGCGTTGAGGGCCCTTTAGAGTAATGTGCATACAACGTTCGAAAAACAGCAGCTGGTGATTTGCGTTAGTTGTTCTACAATGTTATGAGCGTCGATCGATCAGAAAGCAATGGCAAACTACTGAACGTAAACTTGCCAAGAAGTTACAAACTGCCAACACTGCGGGGGTTGACTGCGACGTCCTGTAAAGGAAATGCAATTAACTAATTGAGACCTAATATTGTTAGAACATTCTTATGCAATAATGAGCAATAAATAGTCCTCTTAGTTATTTAAGAATCTTCTTCTTCAGCGTTCCGAGCCATTGAGGTTCTTTGCTGCAAATACAATCCGTCTCCATTCGTCTCTCTGGTGGACCTTCTCTTGCCAGTCGTTGATTCCAA
Source organism: Cepaea hortensis (assembly GCA_963921405.1). Taxonomy (NCBI): domain Eukaryota; kingdom Metazoa; phylum Mollusca; class Gastropoda; order Stylommatophora; family Helicidae; genus Cepaea; species Cepaea hortensis. The sequence continues at coordinate 13,368,843 of OY992895.1, forward strand.
GTGCTTGTAGGTCTGTACATGTATTATCTCTCCACCGCCTTCTTGGTCTACCTCGGGGTCTACGGTCATTTATTTCCTGAGTGTAAGCGAGTTTTGTTTCCCTATTATCTTCCATTCTTTCTATATGCCCCAGCCATTGTAGTCTATTAGCCTTCATGATACCAGTGATTAGCGGGGACTTAAACAGATCATAAATGTCTTTGTTACTTCTTCTTTTCCACTCTCCACTTTGTGTATCCCTAATGGGTCCAAAGATGCGTCTTAAAATTTTGTTCTCAAAGGTTTGTAACAAGGCTTCGTCTCCTTTCGTTGTACTCCAGGTTTCAGAGCCATACAGCACAACTGGTCTGATCAGTGTTTTGTATATTGTGATTTTGGTGTTACGAGATAGCGCCTTTGATTTTAGTAGATGTTGTAGTGCATAGTATATCTTATTTCCAGAGTTGATTCTAGTTTGTATTTCTTCCCTTATGATGTTGGAGCAGTTGAAGATCGTACCCAGGTATTTGTATGTTTCCGTTCTTTTAATGGTCATATTATCTATTTGTATGTGGCCAGAGTTTCTAGCCATTCCGTCTCTTGAAATTACCATATATTCTGTCTTATCTTGGTTGATAACCAGCCCCATCTGTTGGGCTTTTTCCTTTAAGTGAGTCAATATTTCCAATGTCTTTTGTTCACTTTGCCCTATAATATCTATATCATCTGCATAACCAAGCAGCTTGGATGTTCCTCCAATATCACATTCCTCCTTTACCTTCCTTACAACTTTCTCTAGAGCCAGATTGAAGAGTAGCGGCGATAGTGCATCACCCTGTTTCAAACCAGATGTTATTTGGAAGGGGTCTGATTTCCTGCCTTTATATGTTACTATATTATAAGTATCTTCCATGCATAGTCTGGTCATGTTGATTAACTTCCTTGGTATTCCAAATTCCTGCATAGCATTCCATAGACTATTCCTATGGACACTATCATAAGCCTTTTTAAAATCCACAAAAATGTTATGGAGATCTCTTTTATATTCCCAATGTTTCTCGGCTATTTGTCGTAAGATAAATATCTGATCTATTGTTGATCTGTTTTGTCTAAAACCCGCCTGGTAGTCACCTAATATGTCTTCTGAATATGGTTTTAGTCTATTTAGTAATACTGCGGATAGTATCTTATAGCTTGTGGACAGTAGTGATATTCCTCTATAATTTCCACATTGGAACTTGTCTCCTTTCTTAAAGATAGGTATCAATAATGACTCTTTCCAGTCATGGGGTAATTCTTCTGTCCTCCAGATTTTTATTATTAGTTCGTATAGCTTTAGATGGAATGCATGGCCACCTGCCTTTATAAATTCAGCAGCAATTCCATCAGTCCCAGTTGCCTTATTGTTTTTAAGTCCTGAGATTACATATAGGATTTCTTCAAATGTAGGTTCTTCAATTTGTGGTTCGCATGTTAGAACCTCTTCCTGTGAGAAAATATTACTTGGAGCTTCACAATTTAGTAATTCAATAAAATATTCTTTCCATGTGTTGCACATTTCCTCATTGGTATTTATCATATTCCCATTTTTGTCTTTTAAACCATATGTGTTTTGTTGGTGCCCTCGTTTCATTGACTTCAGTTCTTTAAAAAATTTTCTGGATTCATTTTTCTGGTGATTAGTTTCCATATCTTTGATTATATTACTCATATATTCTCGCTTCTGCTGTCTGACTATTTTTGTAGCCTCTTTACATTCATTTCTATAATGCTCTTCCTTTTGGATGTTATTGATGTCATTTAACCATACATGTCTGGCATTCTTCTTCCTAATGACTGCTTCTTCACATTTTTGATTGAACCATCTGTTCTTTCTATGCGTGGTTAACACACCGAGACATTCTTCTGCGGTAGACTGAATTGTATACTTGATGTTCAACCAAGTTTGGTCAATGCTTTCCTCCAAAGGGTTTTGCAGAGTTTCAAGTTTACATTTTATTTCATCTGTAAATTTCTCTTTGACTGTAATGTCTTGCAGTTTTTCTCTGTTATATGTTGGGTGTAATCTTTGTAATTTAGTATAGAAAGCTCTCTTAAGTTTTATTTTAAATTTTGCTCCAACGAGGAAGTGGTCACTGTGGCACTCAGCTCCTCTATAACTTCTGACTTGCTGTATGTTTGATGCATTTCTGTTGTTAATTAAAATGTGATCTATTTGATTATAGGTTCTCTTGTCACATGATTTCCAAGTTTGTTTGTGTATATCCTTTCTTTGTAGTCTGGTACTGCTAACCTGCAGACCTTTGGCTTCTGCCAGGTTGATGACTCTCCATCCATTATCATTTGAAGTTGTATGTAGGCTTTCCATACCGGCCCCATTTTTTAAATTAGTTTGCTCTCTACCTATTTTTGCATTGAAGTCTCCCAGCACAATCAGGATGTCCTGTTTGGGGGTTTCTTCTATGACATCTTCCAGATCATTATAAAAGTCTTCTTTAATATCATCTTCTTTCTCTTCAGTAGGTGCATGTACATTAATCATCGTTATATTTTTCCATTTACCTTTTATTCGTAATTTACTAATCCTGTCATTAAAAGCTTTAAAGTTTAAAACGTTCCCCCATAACTCTTTTTTGATGACAAATCCTGTTCCTAATTCATGTTTATTTTGGGTGTTTCCTCCATATATTATAATCATTCCATTTTGCTCTAAAGTACCCTCTCCTGGCCACCTTATTTCTTGAATTGCTGTTATATCCATTTGATATTCAATCAGCTCCCGGGTTAGTTCTTCGGCCGCTCCAGCTCGATATAGTGTCCGTACATTCCATGTTCCAAATCTCAAAAGTCCTTTAACGTTCCAAGGTCGTTGTCCAGATAAGTCAGTCCGATATCGAGGCTCATGTATTTGTTTCGTAACAAAGAAAGGTTTTTACAAAGGTGGGGATGTTAACCCAACGCTTCAACCCCCAACCTGGAGGACCAGGGTGTTTCTCTTTGTCTGTTCTCTACCCTTTGACCTGTCCGGCTTGGGAGGCCCTGCTGGTAGCTACGCTACCGCCGGCATAGCTCTCAGGGTCATTGAGAAACTCAAGCTCCCCCACCACGACAAGGTGGAAACACCATCGGGGGAGAGTTATTTAAGAATATCATTACTTAATACGAAGATTGATAGAGTAGATAGAAACAAGCTATGGGAAATTCTTAAACTATATGGAGTGTGTACGCATCTAACAAACCTATGTAGAAGCTTAAACAACAACAGTGAATGCATAGTGAGAGCAACTGGAGGACACTCAGAACCCTTCACCATAAGATCTGGAGTACGATAAAGTTTTGTCCTGTCCCCTCTCTTGTTCAAAACATATATAGACAACATATGTAAAGAAACTAGCCAAACAGAGGCCGCAAGAATACCGCATGACGAGAACACAGAAGAAGAACCATCTGCATATCTAACCATTAAAGAACTCCTGTTTGTGGACGACCAAGCACTAATAATAGCAAAACCTGAAGCTGAATTACAAGACTACATGAATAGTCTAAACGAAATGTGAAGGGAATTAGCACAAGCAAAACAAAGGTAATGACTATAACTAAAGAAGAAAAAACAACAATTCATTTAAATAAACATATCTTGAAATAAGTAAAGAGTTTCAAGTACCTAGGAAGTATAATATCATCAAATGGCAGATCAGAAGATGAGATCGAAAATAGATGCAATAAGGCAAACCAACTCATTGGACAAATAGCACCAGTACTAAAGAACAAACATGTATCAATAACTACTAAGAAAGCACTTTACAATACAATCTTCCTACCAACTCTATGCTACCAATGCCTAACCTGGGCAATGACAGAAAAAGAGAAGAGAAAAGAAAAATCACACCAACAGAAATGAGATTCCTGAGAAGGATACTCAATGTATCACGAAGAGATAAGATCAGAAATGAAGAAATCAGGACTAAAGTGGGGGTTATAGCAGCACAAGATTTTATTAGAAAGCAGCAAGTCAAATGATTTGGCCATGCAAGTAGGTTACCAGTCAACAGCATACCACAACAAGCAGTGATGTACAGACCAGATGGAAACAGGAAGAGGCCGACCACGTAATCGGTGGATGGGGGGAATAGCAGAGTCCATGGGAATATCGATATATGAAGCCCATAATCGGGCACTCTCATGAAGGTTATACTTCACCTCGACACCGCAAGGTACAAGAGGAACATGATGAGATGAGATGAGAGAATACGAAGCCCTAAGGATAACTTTAGAATAGTCTACTACAATATGTGAGCCATAAATAGACCTATTAATAACTTTACAGTGGTATCATACTGTTCGCAAGTCATGTGAATACAAATGTGCAGTGATGTTATTCGTGATAACATAACATAACATAACATAACATAACATAACAATATCGCGATGGCCTTCAATTTCTGTCTAACCTCATTAGTCAATGTCCGAGATTTACAGACATACAGTAGTATGGTCAGTGTGTACTTAGAACAGAACTTATAGTACATAGTACTAAAGTCTGCTATATTGCATCAGGTGTTACCCCGTTTGGTTCGCCAAGAGCATGCACAAAGCACGAACTCCGAAGCCCCAGCGATGACACCCATATCCCCACCCCAAGAATCTCTGGGGGAAATTGCACTCGTGCTCTGAGCCCGGGGAGCGAACACACAACCTTCAGAACGTGTGGCAGACGACTTAACCCCTTCGTTACGGAAAGACAGCTCTAACCAACCAGAACTCAATATTTAAGAAGACTTGATTTTTAACGCAACGAAAGCGACCAAGAAAGCACGGTAAATAGGAGAAGAGACCACACTCCACCATGATCGAGAGTCAACAAATGCTTGAAGAAGTCGGATGTGTCGGCCGAAAGGTGCAAATAACGCAGCTTTGCTATAAAGAGGCACAACGTAATTACGTCTAAAACAACATTACGGATGAAGAAGAGAAAGAAGAAGTAGAAGAAGAAGAAGAAGAAGAAGAAGAAGAAGAAGAAGAAGAAGAAGAAGAAGAAGAAGAAGAAGAAGAAGAAGAAGAAGAAGAAGAAGAAGAAGAAGAAGAAGAAGAAGAAGAAGAAGAAGAAGAAGAAGAAGAAGAAGAAGAAGAAGAACAACAACAACAACAACAACAACAACAACAACAACAAGAAGAAGAAGAAGAACAAGAAGAAGAACAAGAGAGAGATCCATAGAAGAAGAAGAAGAAGAAGAAGAAGAAGAAGAAGAAGAAGAAGAAGAAGAAGAAGAAGAAGAAGAAGAAGAAGAAGAAGAAGAAGAAGAAGAAGAAGAAGAAGAAGAAGAAGAAGAAGAAGAAGAAGAAGAAGAAGAAGAAGAAGAAGAAGAAGAAGAAGAAGAAGAAGAAGAAGAAGAAGAAGAAGAAGAAGAAGAAGAAGAAGAAGAAGAAGAAGAAGAAGAAGAAGAAGAAGAAGAAGAAGAAGAAGAAGAAGAAGAAGAAGAAGAAGAAGAAGAAGAAGAAGAAGAAGAAGAAGAAGAAGAAGAAGAAGAAGAAGAAGAAGAGAGAAGAAGAAGAAGAAGAAGAAGAAGAAGAAGAAGAAAGAAGAAGAAGAAGAAGAAGAAGAAGAAGAAGAAGAAGAAGAAGAAGAAGAAGAAGAAGAAGAAGAAGAAGAAGAAGAAAGAAGAAGAAGAAGAAGAAGAAGAAGAAGAAGAAGAAGAAGAAGAAGAAGAAAGAAGAAGAAGAAGAAGAAGAAGAAGAAGAAGAAGAAGAAGAAGAAGAAGAAGAAGAAGAAGAAGAAGAAGAAGACCACTCAGATACAACAACACAGGACTGAACACGCATGGTTAATGCCCGATATGCAGCGACGCCTTTTGACATCTTCGACATTCGCCTACTACGGCCAACCCTTTACTGGCACCCATTCATACATTGTAGGGCAGTGGTTCTCAACCGGTGGGGAATTTTAGGGTTTCCGGGGGTGGGGAGGGGGGGAGAGAATCAAGATTATTTCAAGATCGCGTTAATACAAGAACCGATTATTTGATATTGTTTTTCCCTTCATACTTTACGGTTCTATACGTCTCACTCTTCTAAAATTCATTTTATTAAGTAAGTAGACCCACAAATCACGTTGTATGTGGACGTCTAGACTTGTTTTAGTATGTGCTATTAAATTTAGCTTCCATTATTACGTATACTGTGTAAAGTGGTGGGGGGGGGGGGGATTTCTAGGAAGGAAATACGAAAGGGGAGAATGACGTTCTGAAAATAAGGTGAAAGGGGGCACGGGCCAAAAAAGGTTGAGAACCACTGCTGTAGGGACATCCACTGGGGCAATCCTTCCCAGTTTTCATTCTCGGCCCACCAGCATATCTTCATTTATTCCAGTTTCCCGCCTTCCCTTCCTCCTTGTCTTCATGTACCACATTCACGCATTTACCTGGCGTCTTCACTGGATCGTCCCCATCCCTACCCCTGTCCCCATCACACCACATACCCTAACTGCTGTCTATATAAGAGTATCAACGTTCAGATTCGTGTTAGTATCACAGCCAGGGATTCTGAGATAAGTAGCACATTTGTTTCATTTTCTTTCCCTTGTTCTCATTTTTTCATCCTTCCACTATTCTCATTCTGTTCTTATGCCTTAATGTAGTCACTGTAGTGTGTTTTCCCCGTGTTTATATCTTCTGTTTTGTATATTTTTTGTTTGTTGATGAAGGCTAGTGGCCACAACGTCCTGTGTTTTCCGTAACTGTGTTCTACACAGCTGCATTACTCTGTGTTATTTTATATTGTTTAAATTTCAATAGCTTTATAGCAGATCCACTAATTTTGAACATAGCATAACAGAAGACCGGGATTCCTTCGGGTTTCTAATGTTGGCCTAGCTAAAAATATCGGTGATTATGTTGT